>JBBHKE010003094.1:33060-88041 GCA_037447655.1 Zygnema cylindricum | reverse complement strand
CAAAAGGTTAAAAAAGGTTTGAAAAGATTTAAAAAGATTTAGAAAGGCTCAAAAAGGCCTAGAAAAGGCTTAGAAAGATTTTAAAAATGCTTAGAAGAGGCTTAAAAAGATTTAAAAAGGTTTAGAAAAGGCTTAAAAAGGCTTAGAAAAGGCTTAAAAAGATTTTAAAAGGCTTAGAAATAGCTTAGACTTGGGATTAGATTGGCTCGGTCCAAGCCCGGTAATATGAGATCATGTGGAGAAGTTATGACCCATATTATACATATTGTGTGTTATTTAATAGAGATTATCATTATAATATAAAGAAAGGAATATTAAAATTATATTACATACAAAAGATTTAGAGCTTAGGACCTAAATTTGCCAAACAAAGTAAAGCTAATTATACATGGCACACCAGAAACCTATTAAAAAGACAAAAAGTATAAAAATAAATAAAAAGGTAATGCTCTGTATTCAGGATAACAGTGAGTGATGATAATTGCTATACTGCCTAATTTCATTCAGATTTTGATTCTCCCGAACAAGAAAATTTTGCATGCCCGAAAAAAGACAAAATTTGCATCTACGACAAAGTTTGCAGGTCTAAATAAGAAAAAAATTGCAAGCCCAAACAAGACCAAATTTGTATGCCTAGTCGACTTTTAAGATAAACATGTGAAAGGAAAAACATTTTACACGAGTCAGAACCTTAACTTCAAACAAAATTAAAAACAAGCTAAAGATGGATGAGGACCTAAGTATGACTTGAAAAGAAACCGGTTTATGCTTAAAATGAACAGAAATCGAGAGAAAACAGAAAAGAAAAGGCACAAAGAAGAACTTATTTACGCTTGAAAGTGAACCGAGGATAGAGGGAAAACAAAAACAAAAAAAAGGACACGATAAACAACCAATTAATGCTCAAAATGACCAGAAACACGAGAGAAAATAGAAAATAATAAAAGACAAAAAAAAACCGATTTGCCCTCAAATGAACAGAAGATCGAACGAAAAATAGAAAATGTACTTGTGAAATATACCTGTTGTGAACAAGGGATCCATGGAGGATAACAGCTGATCCTGCCTTCACAGGAACAGGAATGAATTTGGACAAATCGTATTCGGGAGCCTCGCCTTCAAATGTCACGCCTCCGGATTCGTCCGTATGGAACCTTCGAGCCGGACCTTCTGTGAAACAGAACCAAAAAGTCGATCTTGTTAAGGAAGGAAGAAAGAAAAGAGAAACAGGGAGTAAATCCGTGCTGGACCTTCTATGAAAGACAAAAGTCAAAGGACAAGACAAAGGAAGGAAGAAAGAAAGGAAGAATAGGAAATAAATCAGACCTGAACCTTCTGCAAAACAGAAAGAAGGAAAAAAAGTTAAAAGGACAAGACAAAAAGGAAGGAAGAAGGAGAGGAAGGGACAAAAGGGAGATACAAAATAATTCAGTAATGGACCCTCCCTGAAACAGGAAAAAAAGTCAAACAGAAAGGAAGGAAGAAAGGGAGAAATCCTAGGAAGATAAGAAAATAATCAAGACAAGACAGAAATGAAGTAGAGGAGAAAGAAAGTAGAAAATAAAGCAGTGCTGGACCTTCCGTGGAACAGAAAAAGACAGGAAAGAAGGAAGGAAGAAGGAAAGGAAGAACAGAAAAAAATTCAGTCCCCTTGCTTTTAAAAACAACGAGGTATAAGTCTTTGTTCAGAAAACTTTGTCAAACAAGACATAATGAATGTACTGTTGGCCGAAAAATAAGGAAACATGAAACTTCAAGCTAAACCTTCTTTGAAACAAGAAAAAAAAGTCAAAAGGCAAGACAGAAAGAGAGGATGAAAAAAAAAAAGGTAATAATTTACGCATAGTTTAGCATCTCTTTGCAGGAAGCAGCGAATCAATGTGAAAAAAACAAGAAAAAAACAAAAACATGGAAATTGAAAATGGAAAACATAAGAAGGGAAGGATGCGAAAAGAAGAGTGATGCATATTTAGTTTATTCTTAGCTGACTTCCAAAAAAAATTTATCTGCACTACAATAACTGTGGATTTTGTTAACAAATCCACATTTTGTTAAAAAATGTGTTTTCACTAAAGAACTCTAATCCACGCTGATGTTCGAAGTTTTTCATAGATCTTCCTTTGAACAAAAACACTTGCTTTGTGCTTTTACATAACGTGCTTTAAAACGTTTATAAATGGACTAAGTCGAAAATAACATAGATGACATTAAGAGAGTTTAGTGGTATAGTCAAGACCACATAAACATCAGGAAGAGATAATGTCTCCTTAAACACTATTTCAGACTAAAAATGAAGAAAATACCACTGGAAAAACCACAATATGGCATTATTAGTAAGTATCTTCCAAAAAGATGGCACCATTCATGTGTGTGTTTCCCAAAATATTACATCATTAATTTGTGTCTTCCCAAAAAGATGACATCATTCATGCGTGTTTTCCCAAAAGGATGACATCATTCATGTGTCTTCCCAAAAACATGACATCATTCATGTCTGTTTTCCCAAAAAGATGACATCGTTCATGTGTCTTCCTCACCTTTATGAGAGCCTGGGAGTACCCAAAGGCATCCATTTTCCAAAGTAGCATCCTCTAACGCCACCCATAGTCCGGTACAAGAGGGAGGATCCGTATACAAAAAAGTACTATCTTGATGAGGGACAACTTCTCCCCCAATTCCTGGTTGCTGGAGAGGGTAAATATCCCACAAAAAAAAGAAAAAGTGAAGAAGAATGAGTGTTAAAAAAAGTGGTATGAGATAAACAACACCTTTGATCGCTATTAGAGTTAGTGAAGTATTAGCACTAAAATGGATATAGTAATTAACTACACTAAATTCTGTTTTGTCACATTGGGCGAGTTTAAAAAAATAGGAGTTATCAACACTACACCGCTCATCGTTATTAGTGTTAATAACACTAATTCGGTCGCCACCTTTATTGGCAAAAAATCACAAAATAGAGTTGACAACAGTATTTAAGGACGTGGACTACAATCTGCCACACCTACTTGCACTAAATTAGTATTATTAATTCTAATTTCGCATTAACCATAATAAATCTTTAACGCTAATAACGATGAGCGGCGTAGTTTATTATTTTGAAAAAAAACACCCTCACACAAATTAGTATAATTGACCCTAATAGCGACGAGAGATAGAAGAAAAAGTATCAGAAAAGAAGTTTTGGAAACGGCGTCAAAAAACATGATGTCAAGTTAAAACTATTGGAAAAAATTGGAAATAGAGGGAGGGAGGGAGGGAGGGAGGGAGGGAGGGATATGTAGTTAAGACTATTAAAAAACTGCGGAACCAGAGAGAATGTTAGGTGAGTGGAAAAGGAGAAGACAAGAGTAAAGAACAATAAGAGTAAAAAACAGAAGAAAATAACAAAGGTACAAACAAGAGTGTCAGGTCACAGAAAAAATAAAAAAAAAACTGTTAGGGAAAGGCAACAATTTTTTTACATATAAAAGTGTACTCAAACTTTGAAAACAAGAGATAGTGTCAATATGTATAACAAGATATGCCTCGACAAATATGAAAACAGAGATAAAAATACAAAAACCATCACTTGCTGAAAAAACCAAGTATACTTGAGCAAAGTAAATCATTGTCTAAAGGTTAAAATGTAATTTTTTCCCCCTTCTGATAATTTCTAAAATCTCGTGATCACCTTATGAAAACATAACTTTGACCGGAAAAACAATTTTAAACCCAAAAGTGCCTTAATTTCATAAAATCATACCTTAAAAATATACATAGATTGGATAGGGACAGGTTTACGGAAGCCGAGAGAAGCCATAATATTTGCCATCTTCTCTGACCGAGAGAAGGATCGAAATTCCGGGTCGATATCATGCAATGCTGGTATTTATCGAAAAAAAATACAAACATAGAGGTAATACAACAACTTTTTAGGATTCACTATTCGTACATATTGCAAGAGGGAAAACACCCTAAAAAACGAATAAAAAAAGGGAATATAATCATCTTCTTCATCAAAACAAATTTACAAAAGCAAAGGAAAATAACACAATTTTTAACATTCATGACTCATACATATAGCAAGAGGGAAAATCACAATGCAAACGATAATCTTCTTCACAAATATATGGTGTAAAAAAGAAGATAAAATATACAATATGGAGAGATTGTACAGAAAAAACCTGAATTTATTGTCCTTCCTAGCACAATAGGAAGGACAAAAGATTCAAGACAACACAACAGCAGGACAATAGGACAATAAGTTTTTTTTTTAGTATTTAAAAAAAATGCAAATACCCAAAAAAAAAATACTGCTTTAATCAGCTCATCTTTGCTTGGACAACTGGAAAAAACTTTGGGAGCGATAATGGGATTTTTTGTCACAAACGTTCGAAGAATCCATTTAACTGTACACAAGATTTAGCGTGGATGGATCACCAGAATGGATAGCAAAAAGTATGGTCCACATCAAATCATGTTCGCAAATAAGGTTTATGTGAAAACTTGTTATCAACACACTTTCTCTTTACTTTTTAGTTGGTCGTTGAACAATTTCTACATTTCTTACTTTAGAAAGTATTGGTCTCTAAACATGTAGACTTTTTTCAAGCGATTCCTTGCTTTTGAAGATCTACACTTGTTCTTTCAGCTATTACTTGCGCTTTAAACATTCATACCTTTTTTTCAGTGATGACCAAGTTTTTAAGAAAATAACATTGTTTCCTAGTAAATACTTGATCCCTAAAAAATCATGTCGGAGCCAAAGCATAGAATTTGGAATTAGTATAGCCAATGTTAACTAAGGTGAGAGATACAGTGAACCATGCTCTCACTAGAGGCTTTTCACCTATACAAAATCGTAAAAAACAAACAAACATTGCCAATTATTTGTACCAGATTTGAACCTTGTTAGGAAGGTCGCAGAGAGTTAGAGCCATAAAGGCTCGAACTTACCGTGACCCACTTTATTAATGGATAACTCTTTTGGTTGTCGAAGGTTCCCAGCCTCATCAAATGCTTTCTCTGCATCCCAATACAAACCAATCATCTCTTAAATTCTACACTAATAAAGATTAGAACCATTCTGCAGGCTTAAAAAAGTGAAAGGCAAAGTAAAAGTCTACCAGATATCGGGTAAGAATGTTTAAAACATGAAGGATGTGGGCTCCCTTTCGTTCTTCCACTCCTTGTACCCTTCTTGTCCTCAACTACTACCTCCTTGGTTGCCTCTGGCTCTCCCACTTTCTCCACTTTTCCTTCTTACTTTCTCACCCTCTTCACATTACCTCCTTTTCCCCACTTCCCCCTCCCCCTCCCCCTCCCCCTCCCCCTCTCCCCCTCTCCCTCTCTACCCCAAAACCACAGTCCCGGCAGAACTGCACCTTCAAAGAAAAAGGAGATATTTCCTCCACTGTTCATGAAGTACTCATTTGTCGTTTTCTTCTGCAAAATCATAAATCCATTAACAAAAATAAGGGAAACGAAATCAAATCCAAGAGGGAGGGAGATGGGGAAGGCGAGAGGGAGAGAGAGGGGAATTGGAGGGGCAAACGGGACAGGAGAAGATAGGATCGGGAGAGGAAAACACAACTGATATAGAAAAAAGAAGCGAGAAGAAAGAGAAACGAGTCAGAGGACAAATAACGAGGAATAATCAGGGCGGGATAAAGAAAATAGGAGAGAGGGAAACAGAGAGCATGAGATCAGGAAATAGAAGGAGAAGGAAAAGAAGAAAAAAAGAAAGGGGAGGGACAGGCTTTGGGGATAAGCAATAACTTGGTTTTTTGTCGAGAAGATGGAAATTGATGCTGGATCGAAGCCGTTAACCAGTGTTTCCATGTGAGAAATTAGTCGTTTGCATTCTTCCGGAGTTGCAAAATCTTCCAATATGAGATAGCCTGATATCCACCTCCACAACTTTGTCCACATTTAATAGTGTGGTTTTAAAAATATACAAAAAGTCAAAACTTCCACAATCACGACACCGCCCATCGTTACAAGAGTAAAAGGATTGTGAGTGTAAATGAGAAATTAGTATGTGTAATACTAATTAAGTGTAGGGAGACACAGCAGACTGTGGTCCACTCCCTAAAATAGTGTTGTTAACGATATTTGATGATTTTCGGAAATCAAAATTTGACTATGGTTTCAAAATAGGCTAACACTCCATCATCCCAGTTCACTTCGACTGGTGTGGATACAAAGGTTTGAATTCCTTGTTTATCTTGATTCCTCCTTTTTTCTTTATGATAGATTGACATGATCATAGGATTACTTGAAACAACCGTAATTGAACCCTTAAAATC
This sequence comes from Zygnema cylindricum, assembly GCA_037447655.1. Lineage (NCBI taxonomy): Eukaryota > Viridiplantae > Streptophyta > Zygnematophyceae > Zygnematales > Zygnemataceae > Zygnema > Zygnema cylindricum. Next base: position 81,751 of record JBBHKE010003094.1, on the reverse strand, counting down.
CTTGAAATTCCTCGAAAAACCACTGCTTTTCTCTTCTTTTTCAAAAATACTTACATTCTTGACTTCATTGTTCTTTCTTTATTTCCTTGAAATCACTTTTTCCTTTTACTTCCATTCCATGGACTTCATTTCACGTTGTGTTTTTTTTTTTTTTTGTTCTTACATAGGTTTTTGTTTATTCTCTCCCCCGCACCCCCCTTTTCTCTCTCGCTCTCTCTCTTCTCTTTTTTCAGGTTCCTGTTTATAACCGAGCCCAGGATCTAAACCATCTTCTGGGGTTAAAATGGCAGGGGCCACTGATATGGTTCTGGGAAATACTGCAATAAAATATATAAATATAAAATAGCTAGAATTAAAAGAGTATGATGCAATTGACAAAAGAAGTTAATAGAAGATGGCGTAGTGCGGTAGAGAACATGGTTTTTAAAACCATGTGAATAATTCGTGTGGTTTGAACAGCAAAAGACCAATTAAATAAATAGATGATGGTAAAATAAATCAATAAAATAAATAACAAATTTTAATAATAATATTCAGTGAGAAATCTTCAGCTATTTTTGAAATGGAAGTCTCTCTACTTTCACTGATAAAGAAAAAAAAAGTAGAAAAAAAGGAAAAGGAAGCAAAACGAAAAAAAAAAACAAACATTAAACTAAAAATTTGGAATTAAAAAACATATTTACATTACGTAAACATTCACCGAAAACGGAAAAAAAAATGACAAAATGTGCTGAAATGTGACTAAAGATGATAAGAACGTATACACTATCAGAAATGTATGCCGTAATAAGAGACAGCAAAGGTGTCAGAAAAAGATATTCTGGAATCACCATTTTCACGGTAGAAGCTTAGCTGGTCTGCAGAGAGCGCCATGGCTGAGCTTAACCAGCAGGACTCGAAACTGATCTTGGAACTCCAGAACTGCAGTGCGGACCCAGGTGTCACGTCACACGTACATTGCTCTTTGATCCTGATTAACTCCTCTATATATGGTGGCCGCATACCATACGCGTGTATAGCGTATAATACGCGTATAGTACGCGTATAGTACGGAGATCTCACATATAGCGAGCGCAGCGAAGAACCAAGCTGTCACGTCACACGTGCATTGCTCTTTGATCATGGTTCAAAATTTCAAATGTGCGAAAACAATTGGAACTTGGAAGCCATATATACAGTGTGGACCACTGGACCCGTACAGCACGCGTATTATACCGTATATACGTGAATAGTACGGGGGTACCCCATATAGCGATGCCAACAGTTTACTCTCTTCTTAAATTTTGAACTATGATTGCATCCTGGAGAGTGCATAATACTGTGAACTGTATTATAGTGTGTACAATGGAATAATCATCTGAGAAGTTTTCCAATTCTTTCCTCTCTTTCCCTCTCTGTCACTCCCCCTCCCTGTCTTTTAGTGTACGCGTGTCTTCACATGGTCGCTGCTCCTTGAAGGCGCTTTTCAGCAACTCACTGAAAAAGGTTCCGTGGTAATAGCAGGACGTGATACGGCATATTCTTTCATAACATTAAGGTACAATCGCATGTTGTACGAATATTGTACTGTCTCTAGTGTGATGCTGATTGGAGTTATGAATGTATGTCTTTATTCACACAGCATTGGTCCTCTTTTTCAAAAAATTGTGCATTTTGCTTTGTTTGCCTTTGGAAATTGGGCATATTTTTTTACATATTTATCACCATAAGTTTTTCTAGCAATTTATGGCTTCATAACAGAAATTGTGGATGGAACCGTCATCATAAATTCCAGCTTCATGTTATAGCACATGGCACGAAGGAAACTCTAATTTGAGTGCCTGTGACGTATTCCAAACTTAGGGCAACAATCTTTCAAGTTTAGAGTTTTAGAATTTCTGTACATGTTCTCTCACTCCCCCCTTCCCTTTCTCTTTCTCTCTCTCCCTCTCTTTCTCTCCCTTTCTCTCTCCCTTTCTCCCTCCCTTTCTCTCTCTCACTCCCACTCTTTTTCGCTCTCATCTCTCTCCCCTCTTCTCCCCCTCTCTCCCTCTCCCCTCTTCTCGCCCTCTCTCCCTCTCCCTCTCGCGCTTATCTTTCTCTCTCGCTCTATCTCTCTCTCCCCTCCCCCCCCCCTCCCCCTCCCCTTCTCCCTCTCCCTCTCCCTCTCCCTCTCCCTCTCCCTCTCCCTCTCCCTCTCCCTCTCCCCCTCCCTCTCCCTCTTTCCATCTCCCTCTCCCTTTCAAAACATTTTTTTTTTGGTTCTGATGCTTCCTTGGCCACTTTCACGCCAACTTAATTTGTGACCTCCATTAGACTCTCTTCCTTTGTCTCATGTTCTAAGATCGATTTTGTATATTGTTGCAGGTTTTGCGGTATCAGGCTTAGGGAGCAGTCATGGTCAACGCACAAAAAGGTGTTCTTGTTGAGTGGTGAGATCATGTGTTCAGATTCCTAAGTGATGCTAGGCGTTGTCTTTGTTTGTTTGAGCTGTTTCCAGTCCTATTTCATTCCTGGGCTTTTCTTTCGCACCAATGCCATTATGTATAGCCCGTTAAAGCAGTAACGAGGAAAGCAGAATCAAGTTTCTTTGTTGGTGTATCGCTCCTGTCGTTCTATCTTTATGAAAAGGTATTAGTTGGTGTTGAGAGGCCAGCTTTTAAGAAGCTGGTGTTATTCGTCTTGTTGTTGTCTGTCTTGGTGGACTGGTTGCTCTTCAGGATGTTAGTTTTGTTTTTTCTCAAGGTTTGTCTTTTACTGGTTGTTGGTTGTGTGTTGTTTCTAAAATTTTTGTCATTGACCGGTCGTTGTTCCGTGTTCTCTCTAAGGGTCTGTCTGCCTCTGTGGGCTGCATGTCCCATGCTGAAGTCCATTATCAGTATACATCATACATCATCAGCACAAATTAGTGTTGTTTGTTTTTTCTGAAGGGTCTGTCTATGTGGTGGGGCGGCTGGTCAGCGACATTCCCATGGCGCAGTTCATCATTTCCCTCGACAACCAGCGCCGCCCGGCAGAGAAATTCATTCTTTACAAGTTGGATGACACACATCTCTTTGTGCAGCCGGATGCTGCTGATGTCATCCTGCGGAGATGCCAGCAGTGGATGGACGAAAACACCTACGAAAAACCAACATAATGTTGTACAAACGAGGATTTGAAACAGAGCTCATCATTTCGTGATACGATAATAATACATTGTGATCCAGTTCCGTACATTACGTTACAGTTCATTACAGCACCTCTGTATATCAGCATTTGTTCCGATACGTATGGGCGAAACAATTTCATTTAGTTCTTGAATAGGAAACCAGCAGGTAGGTTTGTATAGGTATCCTTTTTCTATACCTTTTATGTAACGAGCAAAGAAGTATTACAAAGTGAATCGAAAGCCTTGTTGCTTCACTTGTTTTACATTGTCTACTGCTTTCTATTTGTTTGTTTGGAGAACATAAGTGAATCCATCAAAACCATTGTAGGACAGCACAACACGTAAGCTCAAATTGTCCGAGTTAAAAAGTATGATATTGGAAGTTTATTCAAATCTTTGTACCTTCGTACATTTTTCCGATTAGTTCTCTCACAGTAATTCATGTAAAAGTGTTATGTAAGTGGGTAGACAGTTTCAAAATCGTCACTGGGTTGTTATCGGCGATTAAGTTTTACTCTACACTATGAATGACAACTGTTTCGTTATTGTAGACTAGGTGTTACATTAGTTCTATATATGAAAAAGCTCCAGATTAGGTTTCATATTCTGGATGGTGTAGATGTGCATATAGTTTGGCGCCATATTCTACAAAGGAATTGGAGTCCTTTAAGACAGCCGCCGTGATACAACTGCAATAGAACTTTTGAAAGTCTCCAAAGTCTTGGGATATAATGTCTGTAGTAATGTAAGCCTGCCACTCTTCAACCATACCCTGGCCCTGGTATTTAATTTACTTCAAACCTTATATACTGTTCCCCTAAACTGATGCATTTTTATCTGTTATTGCGGATGTTCATCATAATGAGGATAATGAGGATAACGACAATAATGACAATAATGACAATGATGATAATGATGCTAATGATGGCGATAATGACAATAAATGATGACAATAATGACATAGAACTGGATTAATGTAGAATTCACCCTCGTGATGGTGAACAATGAATCGGACGAGGAACAAATGGAGGGAAGAAATAAAATGTAGTAGAAATGGCCGCAATACACTGCCCCTTTACATTATGTGACTGGAAAAGTTAAATTGATGGATGGAATTGATGTTCTATGTCACTTCTGCGTTCAAAAAAAAGCAGTTGAAATTAATCCCCAATTGGATTGTTGCGTCCATACTTCGCATGTTATTACTTTATTTCTCACTGTGTTGCCCACCTTAAAAATTAAGGAAGTGTGAATGTCACAGGTGTGAATAATGCGCAGTTATTTCGATATTCGATACCGTAATGATTTTGATACAGTACATTGCACATCGCTTCTTATTAGTCCAATTACTTCAAAGTGACTGTTTTGTTTATCCAAAATCATAAATTAGTTTTTGTTATACTTAAAATTAAAGTGGAACCACGTTGCAAAACATGATTTACAATAGGCTCATTTATGCGACAATAGGATGAAATGTCCACATTATCAGCAAATAATTCGTATAACATGTATAATTTTCTTTGATGGTCAGGTGGTAGTGATCCCAGGGGAAAGTGAAACATCGTGATAAGAAACAAAAACGAAAGTATTTAGATGTCATGAGGATTTTGTGGTAATTTCCGACTCAAAAAGTTTTGGGCGAGTCATTTTGTGAAGATATTGGATATGAATCTGACTCCAAATCCGGTGTCGCATCTGAAGATGATGGCTATTTTGACCCCGTGGTTATCCAATACCACACACACATTAAATCAAAATTAAGAGGTGGTTTTGACACAAGTTATTAGTGTTGTGTATTGGGTAATTATTTATTGCGAGAACATGTGGAAAACACTTAAGAGTGTATTCTAACAGTTATTTTTGAATAGATATTTATCCTTGAATATTTGTCGTTGTTTTAAGGGGATTTGTACCAATGGAGGCGAAAGGGTAAATGTAAATGGGAACTTTTTTTGTGACATTGACTTTTTCGAATATCTTTGTAAATTGGAACTTAATTTTGCTTCATTGACTTTGTTAAATATCTTTGAAAGTTTAGGGAGTTGATAGAGGATGAAGGTAGAATCCTTACTCAATGTCTTATGTTGTTTTTCTTAATCGGTTTCTACATATGTCATGTCACACATGCGTCTTTCATTAACAATAGACAGACAAACAAGACTTTATTAAGAAAGAACGATAGTAAACCATCTGAGAAAGAAGGTAGAAAGAAGGTTTTATACTACTTTATAAACCTGTTTTTAAATGCAGACATGGCTCCTCCAATACAGACATGGCTCCTCCAATAGCAATAATTTATGTTTCAAATATATATCTCATTTTGCCCACATTACACTGTGTATCGCGATTGGTGTTAATGTTTTTGTCTCCGTTTAAGAACAACTTTTCTCAGTGAACACATGCCCGATTTTCAGTGGAAGTTTGCCAACCGGAAGGTGAGGTTCTTACCTTTCAGTCGCAACCGTCGGATTCAAATTCCGACAAGTGTGTACGGAGAAAAGATATTATTTAGTGGCGAAAAAACATTCACACTAATAGCGATACACGGTGTAATTTTGGCACAACATATAGGACAAGCAAATCTTGAATGGAAGGATCTATGTGTCGTAACAACCAAATTCTCAGCTGCCATTCTATTACTTTAGAATAAAGGTGAGATGAGCATAGTTGTTGAGACAATATTAGATGTGGAAGACTCTGAATAACGCATTTAAACTCAGTTTACCAAAAACGGCAACAGGGAATACATTAGAATTACATAGGTTTCAAGTTGAGTCACATTTTATCTTCAGGAATTCCACTTTCGAACATGTAATTATTATTCTTTTTGAATTATCTTTCAATTTAATTTTGTTTCTTGCCTCCAGTCCATAGCTGCGTAATGATGCTCATTTTACTATTACGTCTCGTAAGGAGTTGATTGCCATTTTTTTAATGACATACTTAAGTTATTTTTAAAGTTTTTAGGGAATTTTCCAGCTTTATAGGGTTGCGAAAAGAATCACTCATTTTAGTGTAAAAAAGACAGTTCATTTCCAGCTCAGTTATTCATACAACATAAAAAACGGTTTGGTTTTTGTTGTACTTACTCGATTATTATTTCAACTTTTTTAGGCTTTTACACCACCTTTGTTGTTAGTCCTTCAAGATTTTGGTATTTTACCTTTGCTGGCCATCATTTTTTTTTGTTTTTAGTGATAATCATGTTTTGTACTTCGATGGTCTTACCATCGCGTTTTTGGAAATACTACATAAAAAATGATACATTCTTGTTTTAGACATTCAAGTATTAAACTCGACATAAACCATTAGGGGAGAACCACTAGGGGAAAATGGTCTACAACTACATCGTAACAAGGAGCATTTTTAAGTTTATAAACTTTTTAAATAATCAAACATTTGAAGGTACGGTACGGTGACAGAACTTTACAATCTACTGTAGTACAGTACAGTAGGGTACACCTTGTATCGCGGTTAATGTTTAGGTGTTTTCTTCGCCACTTAAAAGTTAAAACATATTTTCTCTGTGCACACCTGTCAAATTTTCTGAGACGGCAAACCGGAAAGTGAGAATCTTTCCTTTCAATCGCGATCGTCAGATAAAATATCTCACAAATGTGCATCCGACAAGCGTGTACGGAGAAAAGATGTTTTAAGTGGCAAAAAACACATAAACACTAATAGCGATACACGGTGGACTGTACATAGGCTTGCAGAGCTGTGCATAGAGTACACAACTGTACGATAAAACTACACCGCCAATCGCTATTAGCGTTGTGTACGGTAATCCCGTCCCGCTTTTTTTTTTTATATTCTCAAATATAATTATCCACACTATTTAAAAAAAAGCCCTAATTCCTAATTAGAGTAATCGATTTCTTCCAAAATTTCAAAATTCCCAATTAGCATAAACCATGCTAATTATTCGTATACGCTAAAAAAAACTTCTACGCTAAGAGCGATTGGCGGTGTACTGTACACCGCCAATCGTTATTAGCGTTGTGTACGCTAATTCCGTCCCGCTTTTTTTTATTTTTATTCTCCATTAGCGTAGTTCATTCTATTTTTTTCTGTACTCTATTTAGGGTTAATTTTTTAGTACCGTACAAAACGGAAGTACGCCATCATTTAATTAGTGTGGTGTACGGGCAATGTTAGACCGTACAAAATCGTACATTTTTAAATAAAAAGGTACAATTCATTATGTTTAATAGCCGTGGACGCATGAGCATGTGCGGTCTTAAAAGGGGTTCAATCCGGGTCGTAAATAGTTACGTTCGCACATATTTGACCAACAACCGCATGGTCGACAGTGTGAACGTCAAACATATTCGCCTGAGGAAAGTCATCGATTTCAAGATTTTGGTATTTTACCTTTGCTGGCCATCATTTTTTTTTGTTTTTAGTGATAATCATGTTTTGTACTTCGATGGTCTTACCATCGCGTTTTTGGAAATAAAATCTATTCTACATAAAAAATGATACATTCTTGTTTTAGACATTAACAAGTATTAAACTCGACATAAACCATTAGGGGGAGAACCACTAGGGGAAAATGGTCTACAAAAAGTATAGAAACTTTTTAAATAATCAAACATTTGAAGGTACGGTACGGTGACAGAACTTTACAATCTACTGTAGTACAGTACAGTAGGGTACACCTTGTATCGCGGTTAATGTTTAGGTGTTTTCTTCGCCACTTAAAACATACTGTCTCTGTGCACACCTGTCAAATTTTCTGAGACGGCAAACCGGAAAGTGAGAATCTTGCCTTTCAATCGCGATCGTCAGATTAATAGTCTCACAAATGTGCATCCGACAAGCGTGTACGGAGAAAAGATGTTTTAAGTGGCAAAAAACACATAAACACTAATAGCGATACACGGTGGACTCTACATCAGAGGTCGCAAAAGTCAAAAAAATTCATACCCGAAACCGACCGTTTTTTTTTTTTCAAAATCTGAGTAACCGACGCCCGACCGAGTTTTGTCACGCTCCAAAATTGTTAACCGTTAACCGACCGTCGTTTACGAAAAAAAAAAATAACCGACCGTGCCCGCCCGTAATCTGAAAAGTACAAAATTAATCAATGTACGACGGAATAAGCCAATAATTACGATTTGTCGCGTTCCCTAAGATTTGCGAAATGAATAGTGTTACTACCGTGTCAGATTTGCGACGCTTTGTCGCGTTGCCTAAGATTTGCGAAATGAATATTGTACTACCGTGTCAGATTTGAGACGTTTTGTCGCGTTCTCTAAGATTTTCGAAATAAATAGCTTACTACAGTACCGTGTCAGATTTGCGACGCTAATCATGATGCCACGTACTTCCACGATACCAAAAGTACAAAGAACAATAATGTTGGAAAAAAAAAGTACAAAATTTTCATTTTTTTGGTTTTTTGTTTGACCGACCGTAGCTAACCGTTTTTTTTTTTCCTGGTGAGTCAACCGACCGTAACCGCCCGACCCGCAAAATTTGGCAACCGATTATTAACGTACAGTATCGAGGTACAACGGACAAGCGACAAACTTTTTATACAACAAGCGTTGCGTAAACATTATATCCGTACAAATTACACTTCTTACAACTGGACCAAAAATGCAAATTTTAAGGTGTAGCGTCCACGCTTAACTGTGGTAAATTAAATTTAGTCTGCCATGTACGTACGGATGTTTTTCGTGACGGCGTACGATTTCAAAAAAATTGTACGGGTACTTATATTAGCGTATACATGTTTGCGACCGACATTTATTTTTTCAGAGACCCAAATTAGCATTATTAAACAATTAGAATGTATGTTTTTTTCCGAAATTTTCGAATTCTTAATTAGCGTACACCACTGTAATTTATAGTGTACGCTAAAGAAACTTCTACGCTAATAGCGATTGGCGGTGTACAGGACAGCTTCTGAGATTCCTATATGCTGTTTCCTCGATTGTCTCTCGCTCATCGGTACTTTCTACAACCAAAAACAATAGAATGAATACTTCTGGATACTACACCTTGAATCGTTATTAGCGTATAGAAATTATTAGTGTAAAGAATAAATTAGCGTCATTCATTCTAATTTAGTGCCAGGAGACGTGGCAGATTATGGTCCATGTTCTTAAATAGTGTAATTTATTGCATTTAAGGTATCAATGTCAAAATTTTGTGGTGCCGATATAGCGTACATAAGGTTGATAACGATTCACGGTGTACTGTACCCAAAAAATGACACACAAGAAAAATGTAACCCCCTCGATACGTATTCTATGTTGCTAGATAGTTTTCTGCTCGTTTCTACAATACTCTACAAGATGCAAGATATACGAAAATGTACTATTTTTCCGTACAAAATCGGAAAGTGTACTTCCTATGTAAAATGTACAACTACAAGTTTCGCTTCCATTTTGTTTATAAGTCACAATTTGAAGTAAGTGGAAGCCATGGCCGCCATTTTTCAAGCTGCCCTCTCCTCTTGCCGTCCATCTTTCACGAGCTACACCAGTCAAACTGAGGGCCAAAATTACACTTTTCAGAATATCAGAGGAAGCTTCATAAACCAGGACAGTAAATACAAGCTTTGGAAAAAGTTAGAGAAAAGGAACAAAGGCTGGGAAAGAAGGATTCAAACAGCAATGAAGGAAACCACAGCAGTTTTGGAGAGTGCTGCTGAGAAAACGGATGTATGAACAATTTTTACTTCTTGCACACCATAGAAGTTATGATACGAAGTCATACTAAGTTATTATATCTTACTAAGTGTTATAATATCATGCTTAATTCATAATATTTATTGTGATTACGGGGTTTATGTAAAATGAGTGGTCCATATTAGTTCATTGTTGGAGATCAACCCGTATTCTACTGATATTTAGTTAAAGTTATCAACCTCCAGGTGATTGAAAAACCATATCTCAGCTCGGAGAATCTTATCACGGTTATTCAAAATGTTCCTTGCTTAGCAAGTAGCTGGCATGTTTGGTATTTTCTATGACGATTAGCAGTTATTTTATGATGAATTTAAACCATGCTTACCATTTAGGTTTTTTGTTCATTTCATATTACACCGCGAATCGCTATTAGTGGTAATAACATTCTTTCGGTTCCGTTTTTTTTTCGCCGTCTGAACACAAATTAGTGTTTGATTCTCTTCTTTTTTCTTAACTTGTGGTTCAAAATCGTCCACGTCATTAGGACCAAACAAAGGCAGTCCTCATACTAAGCTGTTCTTAATGCTAATAGTGCTTCACGGTGTACTTAGTACGTTTACAGATTTTTGTACTTCTGTGAAAATGTATTGTTAGCCAATTATGAGAATTACTAAAGGATTTCTAAGCTGTGAGAACTGCAATATGGATTCTAAAAAATGACAAAATATACAAATTGAATGATTGTGGTAATTTTAGCGAACACACTTTTCTTTCTGAGGAAATATTTGTAAGTCTTGAATTGCATATTTTTCTTTTAGTATTTTTCACTACACTGCCAACATTCTAGAGTTAATCACTCTAATTGAAGGGATAAGTTATTTTTTTTACTCAAAAACATAAATTGTGTTAATAAAAATGTTTCATTAAGCGGCCCATAATGAGCCACATGGCAAAACGTAATCAAGTGTTCTTGATAGTAATAGAATGTCAATGCTAATAACTTATTAACTCTAGTAGGGATGTAAGATGTAGCTGTAAATAATGGTTTTTTGCAAAATGTTCGGTACTCACAGTACAGTACAGTATAACAAAGTTTACTACAGAACTGTGTTTATAAACTTTTTAATTTTTTTTTCGGTATCTGTGGAAAAATTTGGAAAGCTGGATTGCAGGATGGGATAGAAAATTTAAAAGATTTTTTGTGATGAGATTTTGGTAACTTAAACAAGCGCATGTTTCTTTATGAAAGAATGTTTGTTTGCATTTAGTTATATTCTGGAGACATTTTGTTTTCCTTTACTAACTGTTTGTTTTGTAAAATTTTGGAAATTTGTCGCAGGATGGAGTCAAGGATCTACCAGAGTTGATGGTGAGAATTCTTTAACCCCAAAAAAAAAAAAAAAAAGATCTGGCTGCCGTCCATGCAAAAATTTATGAAATTTAATATTTGATTCCCATTCACGTGCAAATTTATGAAATTTTCGTACCTGTATGCTGTTCTCTTTTTGAGATTTAACTCCCACTCATGCAAATTCTTTCAAAATTTGTATCTTTATTTTTACTTTTTTTTATTCGTCTTTTTTTCTGTGAGCTTTATTATAAGTGCTTTTCTTCAATGTCATAAGACAATTGATTCATCGATGTCCATTCATTTCAAAATTGATCGGACACTATAATTTGAATATTATTGAGTTTAATTTATGAAAAACTATAGATATTGTCACTCTAAATATACAATATTGGCCTGTAAATTGTTTAACAGTAAGATTTTAGTATTATTGAGTGTAATTTATGGAAAAACTAAAAGATATTTTCACTCTAAATATACAATATTACCCTGCATATACAAATATTGCCACTATATACATATGCCTAAAGATTATAAAAAACTAGTAAAAAATATGGAATTTAAGATTTGCGTATGACTAAATTAGTGTGGTAAATCCATAATTATAGGTAATACCAAAACAATTTCTACCCAGGAGGTAAGAGCCCATATGGATTTGAAACAAGAATTAGGGTTGGTTTTATCAACTCAGTCTGACTTTTAAAATCTTCCCACAAATTTGGAGGTCAAGAATAACGAAGGTATTTTTTGTCCTTTGTGGTTTTGTCTGATGGGCAACAGACGGAGTTCATGGTGGATATGAAATGTGAGGGATGTGTGAAGAACGTGAGGGGCAAATTGGAGCCTGTGGAAGGTTTGCATGTTTGTTATCCTATTTTTGTGTTTTTTTTTCAATCTATATAAGTTTATTTACTTTTGAATATATACTTTTGATAAAGACTTTGTTTCATTTATGCCTGAAACTCAGGAATGATATATATAACGAAAAAGTAGTTTGTGAAATGACTCAAGGGCATTAACTTCCACTGAAGAGAATTGAATTAGGATGAGGTGACAAAGAGGGCCCTCGCTTTCATTCGTTTTTCCATTCACATTTTTTTTTTAACTCAAGGAAAAACAATTGTGTTCATACAGCTTACTTGTAACCTTTTGTTCGTTTCTTCTCTCAATAAACACAGGGGGTTTCTACTAGTGTTGTGTATCGGTAAGAAATTTATCGCGATAACACCGATACCGATAGTTATCGGTTATCGAACGGTCAGAGTTACCGATATATTTGTACTTTCTGTACTTTCTGTCCGGAGTACACGTGGCAGGTTTCCAGTGGATCCCAAGGAAGAAAGGGACAAAGCCATGGCGTCGGATGTGAAAGGTACATCGTTTTAACTGGAGCCGTACTAAAGCCGTACATATCTTATGCCGGCTACTGTACTTTCGGCTTGTACAAATGATCTGATTGGTAGTTTCGGCTTGTACAAATGATCTGATTGGTAGGCACCTCAGTAGATAGGGGTTGTGAGTAGGGCGCGTCGGGGGAATAACACGTACACTTGAGTGAACTGGCCGTACGATTATCTGTACGGTCCGTACATATATCTCCGTACCGATATATCGATTATCGGCTACCCGAAAAAAGGCCCATATCGGTTATCGGCAAATCCTTACCGATACATAACACTAGTTTCTACAATATATTACACTATGAATCTCTAATAACACTAATAATGGTTTCCAGCCTGGTCTTTTTTGCCCTCTGAACACAAAATACTGGTATTATTACTAATTGTTTTTTCTCAACATTACACCGCTAATCGTTTTTAGTGTTTAAAAAATATTGGCGTAATTGCTAATTTAGTGTTAATAACGCTAATTTGTGATTTTGTGTCCAAAAAAAAAATAGCATTAACATTAATTTGGCACTTAACTCGACTTAGTAGCGTGTACGCTGAGCTTTCATCAACACTATTTCAAGTGCAGGTGTACTATCCTGACAGTTTTCCCCAAGATACGTACTTGTGGGGTTTGGAAATTGTACGAAACATGTAAATTAGAGTGACATTTACGCTATTTTGTGCTTTAATTTTTTAATGTTCCGCTCTTTTCGGCGGTACTGAAATTTAAAATAACATGCGAAACGCACTTAATGTTTTTGAAATGAGATGTCATGCGAACGTGATGTTCGGAAACAACTTCTTGTACATCACACTGTAACACTAAATAAACACTTTCCATATTAGCATTAGTTCTATTTTACTGTTAATAACACTAATTTATGATTTTGGTCCGAAAAATGCTGCGACAAAATTGGGGTTATTAACACAAATAACGATTAGCGGTGTAGTTTTTTTTGCGCTTCACAATTGTCCATGTCATTTGAATTGGAAATAGAATTATTAACAAAAAAAACATAAAAGTGTTCATTAAAGGAATTATTAGTGTAAATCCGGCATTAGAATTTGTAATACTAGTTTAGTGTGGGGAGACGTGGCGGATTGTAGTCCACTCCCTTAAATAGTGGTGTTCTTAACGCTATTTATGATCCAAAAAAAGCCGCGACTGAATCCAACTCGATTTTTTTTTTCTTTCAACTCTAATAGTGGTGGGTGGTGTAAGTACATTTTGTTTGTTTTGAGCCTGCCTGGTAAACTCTTTGATGCAGCAAAAGCTTGAGGGCTGAGGCAAATTCCACATTTTATTTAACCAAAAAAATCATTAAAGATAAAAGCCCTAAGTTTTTTCTGTGTACAATTCCTGTGTAAACTACATATTTTTTACTAAAAACGTATATGTCAGTATTTTTCCTGCCATACAAACTTAGGGCTGGAGGCAAATTATTTTTGTTTTTATCAAAGAAAAAATCTTAAAGTTTTACCTGCCATTTATTACTGGGGCAGGCAATTTCCATAATATATATATATATATATAAATTGAAGAATAGTCCAGTGTTTTTTCTGCTAGAAAAACTGAGGGCTCGAGGCAAAGCACATTTTTTTTCTAAAAGAAAAATTTGAAAGTTTATCCTGCGCGCTTTTCATGTAATGTCTGGACGGTTCGGTCTCCTCAATCATTTCCTGGTAGTGGAGACTTGACAACTGTTTCGACGAAGTTACCTTGTTTTAGAGAAACTACATATCTAGGATTTGCGTATAATACTGCGCGTAATCAAAGTTACCATACTTGTAAAGTATTTATTTTTATGTATGATTGCTAGAATGCCCATCTTTACAGAGTTAATCATTTAAGTTAGGGTGATTGCTTTTTTTAAACCCAAAACCATACCTTAGTGTTAATAACATTATTTTGTTAAGTGATCCATAACGAGCTGCATGACAAAAACATTATTTAGTGTAGTTAAGACAAAAGTAACATTAATGACTCACTAACTATAATAGCGACCTGGCTTTTTTTCACAGTATTTTTGCATAAGTTATTCCCCTATATGACTTGAAAAATATATTTTTCCTGGAATTTTACATATTCATTATTCTGATTTGTTGTGTTACGTTAGGTTCCTTTTTTCCAGAAAGTGACAATGAATACAATGAATTCGATCTTTCTTTCACAACTAAAGTGCTTTTCATGACATGTAAAACTGTCTAAAACGCCGTGAATCTTTTTTTTTTCATAAATAGGTTTGCCTCTGATGTAAACTATCTTCTAAGAACTGTCTTAAATCATATTCGAACATTAGAGCAAAAGTGGAAGGTCTTAAAATGGGGAGGGAATCGATGATTGGAGAACGTTACTAGGATTCAATAACATTTTCAAAAAAATGTCAATATGTTTAGGGCTCTTTGTCCAGGTATTTCTCAATGGGGCTGTGGATAGTGTGAAAATAGTGTTTACAGGAATTTGTTTACTAGTCCTGTTGAAATTTTAAATCGTCCTGTAACAGAAAGACTTAACAGGGAGGAGACAAACTTAGGAATGTTTGTTACAGCCCTTTTTTTCCGTTAACTTATAAGATGTCAAATCTGTCCTGTACACCGTGTATCGCTAATAGTGTTAGTGTTTTTTTGGCCAGTTAAAACATATTTTCTCTGTCCACACTTGTCAGACTGTGAATCTGACGGTTTCGATTAAAAGACAAGATTCCCACCTTCTGATCGGTGATCTCCAATCGAAAATCGGACAAGTGTGTATGAAGAAAAGACGTTTTAAGTCGCGAAAATAACATTAACACTAATAGCGATAGATGGTGTAGCTTCCTTAAAAGTTTCTGCTTCTGTTTAAAACTCCGGGGACTTGGAAATCAAAAAAAGTGATGTATAGAGAAGGGGACAAAAGAAACTGCAAATATTTTCTTTTTCTTTCCCTGCAATTTGTCGTCAAATTCTGTTGAAGTTTGAAGTCATTATTATTGGTTAGGGACTGTGGCACAGCCCATCACTATTAGAGTTGATAACACTAATTTGGTCGAACTTTTTTGGTCGAAAATCATAAGATAGTGTTAATAACACTGTTTGAGGGAGTGGACTACAATCTTCCCCGTCTCTTTCTCCTAAATTAGTATTTTACATTCTTATTTCACATTTATGCTCATCATCTTTTACTCTATTAGCGATAAGTAGTGTAGTGACCTGCGAAGGAGGATCTTGCCATTTATGCAAACTTCAGTTATCTGAGATTTTTAAACTTTGATACGTCAATGTTTCACGTGTATGGTTTATTTTTTTATTGTTATTTCAGTTTTTATGCTTTTTTTCCTGGATAAATGTGAAAGAAAAAAAAATCAGTTTGTTATATAATCACGAAACTGACTATAATGAGTTTTCATAAAAACCTATGTAGATGTTGGTTCCTACCCCACAATTTTTAGTTTCTCTCTACTGGCTGTTTGTTATTGTTCCTCTCCCACAGGAGTCAAATCAGTTTGAATTGTAACCTTTGTTTTCTCCTTCTTTTTTTTCCTTTTTTTTTCGAAACAGGAGTGCGCGAGAATTTACATAGATTCAACAAATCAATTTAGATTCTAAAGGTTTTCTCCTTTTTTGTGTGTTCTCTTTTTTCGTATTGGAACAGGAGTTCAAAGAGTTGACATAGATTTGACGAATCAGGTTGTCCGAGTTTTGGCGACAACTCCTTTAAAAGCTCTGACGGAAGCTTTGGAAAAATCCGGTCGGAAGTCTCGTCTTATTGGCCAGGGTTCCCCCGACGGTGAGCTTCCATCTTTTTCTCTATCCCGACCAATAGACCCATCGTTTAAAACCGTCGTTAAAACTTTTATTTTTAAATGTTCCAACCAAAGCTTGTCTTTCGAACAGGCAATGTACTCGCCTGGGCTTAATATTTTAATATGTCCTTTGAATGGGGCTATTTGTTTTTTTTATGAGTTCTTTTAAATGGCTTTCGACAAAGTCGAACCTGGATTAGAGCCCCTCGAGACCATCTTTACTTTGCAACTTAATTGCAATTTCACAATGTAGGCGGTTGACATGTTTATTGAATCTTTTTTATTATTTATTTTTGTTATGTACTATTTGTATTTTTCTAGGTTATCAGTGTATTTTCCTCCCACTGTTTTGGAATACATGGCTATCTTTTTCAAACAATACAACTGAGTTTTAAAAAATTTATGCGTTGTTCGTAAAGTTCGTTATCAACTGATGTTATTTTATTTTGTCGCATGGCGTTTTTTGTTGTGATAGATCATCCAGTTGCTTGAAACTTTGTTGCTACATCATAACCCCATTAGCTGTCGAAAACTCCAAATATCAACCTTTGTTTTGGGTTTTGTAGTTTTATTTTTCGATAATGCCAACTGGTATTGTAAGGTGTTCGCAGTGAAGTATTCCGTTATGTATCACAATAGTAGATTGCAATTTGGAATGCAATGAACTCAAATGTTACACCGTTGCTATTGATATAATTATAAATGTGTACTGAATTTTGGCAGTGTCTGTTATTTTTTTTTTTAATGTTTCTTTGGTTAATGCCTTTACAACCACTTGTTCTTGTTTGGTTCTGTTGAATTGTTCTATTGAGACTGCAAATGCATTATATTGTTTCAAAAACGTTATGTGACACTGTGATATCGCTGCATGTTAAATGAAGATAACTTTTTTTGAGTTTCTGAGTCATTCCTGAGAATTTTAGAATGCTTCCTATATACGAGAACATTTGTCATGTGAATTCTGTATTTCCGTCTTTACAGATGAAGAGCACCCATTTGTTGTTCCATTTTGATGTTTGTAACTGTCAATGCACTGTGAATCATTACAAGAGTAAAGGATTTTTTAGCCTGGGATTTATATTAGTATTACTTATTCTAATTCAGTTCCGAATGACGTCGTTGATTCTGAACCGTTTAGAGAAATAGTATTGTCATTGACACTATTTTAGGTTTGAGGGGTAAACTTTAGGGGTACCGCTACAGTGTCATTGACGCCAATAACGGTACATGGTGTAGCATAAGCCTAATGTTAATTCGAGAGCCTTATATATCTTTTCGTGTGTCTACTTTCCCAATTTCGCTGATTATGTCCTCGGGAATGGAAACTTGGTCCAAAATCCTTAGAATTCACGAGAAATTGGGTGTCATTCAATTGTTATTTTATAATCATTATCTCTACAGCACACAAATGTGTAACTTTATATGTCAACAATCCACTCCTGCGACCCACTCTTCCTTTTCTCTTTGTCTCCCTTCTCTAATCCTCCTCTCACACACTTATCCTTTCTGAATCTTCTCTTCCATTCTTTCTCAATCACTTCTGAAATTCTTCAATCTCTTCAAATTCTCCAAATTCCTGAAATTCGTCAATATCCTCAAATTCCTCGAATTCTTCAAATCCCTCAAGTCCTCCAATTCCTCGATTCTCCAAATTCTTCAAATTCCTCTTTTCTTCACCAGATTCCTCAATTTCCGCAAATTCTTTAAATTCCTCAGTTCTTAAAATTCCTCGATCTCCTCCTATTCCTCAAATTCCTCAATCTCCTCAAATTCCTCATATTCCTCAAATTCCTGTTCTCGTTTCCAGAACTGGCCCTCACAGCAGCTGTGGCAGAATTCAAGGGTCCGGTTATCCATGGAGTGGTAAGATTTGCCCAAGTGAGTCAGGAACTGGCTCGTGTGGAGGCTCAGTTTGACTGGCTCTCTCCCGGAAGCCATGGCTGGTCTGTCAACACCTATGGAGACCTCACAAGAGGAGCCGCTTCAACGGGAGGTCACTACAACCCGACAGGAGCCTCTCACGGCTCTCCTGACGATGAGGTAGTTGAGCTTTTCTCCTCTCTCCTCTCTTCTCTCTTCTCTATTCTCTCTTCTCCCTTCTCACTTCTCACTTATCCCTCCTCCTTTTTTTTTTTCCCTCATCTCTCCTCTTCTCACTCTTCCCTCTTCTCTGTCCTCTGTTTTTTTTTCCTTTTTTTTTGTTTTTCGTCTCTCTCCCCTCTCCTCTTTTTTCTGTTCTCTTCTCCTTCCTCTCTCTTCCCTTCTCTCTTTTCCCCTCTCTTCTTTCTTCTCTTATCCCTTCTCTTTTCTTTCCTTTCTCTGCCTCCTCTTGTTTCTCTAATCCCTCCTCTCTTTCCCTTAACGTTATTGTAGTTTCTTCTGCTCTCTCTTTTTCTCTCCCTCTCACTCCTCTGTCCTCTCTTTTACTTACCCTCTCTCTATTGTAACCTGTCTTCCCTACTCCTTTCTCTCTCTCCCTCGTCTCTCCTCTCTGTTACTAATCCTCTCTAGAGTAATCCCTCGTTCTCTCCCTATTCCCTTGTCCTTTCTCCCCTCCTTTTTTCTCTCCCTAACTGACCCAGGCCCAACATGTCATTGGGGATTTCCATGTATATTAGAATAATGGTACAGAGCAAATTACAAATAAAGAAAAAAGTAAAGCACAAAGGGAAAGTACAAAGTAAAGTACGGAGTAAAAGTGGAAAGTAAATCTATTCGTTCAGTATGCCTGTGATATGCCTTAAACCAATTGCATGTTTTATATCCGTATCACTCTGTCAAGCATAAACTTTTAAAATGTACACATGGGTTGTACTTATTCCCAAGTGGAAAAGTGATAAGGAAATCACCTCATAATAGAAAATTTCGATTTTGTTCAGGTCTTTCCAATTAGCTTACAGATTTTCGAAGCGATCACTTCCTGTTGTTGTTTCATTATTTTGGGACAGGTCTTTAAATTTTCAGTTCTTAGTCATATGTTACATTGTGAAAACACTACTTTTTGTTGGACTTCAAGCCATTGGGTAGATGTTGAAGTGTTTAAATAAAGTAGTATGAACTTTTTTTGAATAATAGAACAGTGATTCAAATATGTACTGCCGCTTCCAGGTCCATACTAGTTAATAAATTGATTAGTTTGTCTTAAATGATCTCATTTATTTGCTCAAGCGCTTCTAAGGTGGGTTTTTGACTGTATTTTTAGTGATGCGTATTGAACGAATATGGAACTGAGATATTGCGACATCGATACATATCGATATGGAAAAAGGCACAATATCAACAGAATTTGCTGATAGTTATCTACTGCGATTACCAGCGATTACTGACTGTACAAAACCTATGTATGTACTGTGTTACACGTCTTTGACATGTGTTACGTACATGTAATATGTGACGTACAGGTACTGAAATCGCAATTTGACGACTTCGGTTTTCTTAATGGTATCGTGATTTTCCGTTGACTCGCAATTTCGATCTTTTGCATCGATGTATTGAATAACAACCCCTCCAAAAGTGACAATTACTGAATATCGGGAAATATCTTTCCGAAAATCATCTTAAATAGTTTTTTTGTATTCCAAACATTTGTTGGAGTGTTGAGTGTTTAACAAAAGACATGAAATTGTTGTGTGTTGACCGGGTAGTTGCAGTAGGATTAGTTCAAAACCCTAAAAAACCCCAAAAAATGCGATAGACAATGTTTACAAACACAAGTCTTGAAGCTACTTTTGTAAATTTTGTTTGACGCGTATTACCTGTTCGTGTTTCTTCCCCTTCTTCCTCCCCGCCTCCCCCTTCTTCTTCCCCTTTCTTCTTTTTTTTTTTGCAGGATTGTCAAGTTGGCGATCTTGGAAACTTAGTTGCTGATGACAAAGGTCACGCCGATTATTCTGCCTCGAATAAAAAGCTCAAAGTCTGGGACCTTATAGGAAGAGCTGTGGTGATTTACGAGGGGGAAGATGATTTGGGAAAAGGTGGAGGTTCTATGTCAAAAATAAATGGTTCCGTTGGAGAGGGAATTGCTGCGGCTGTGATTGCTCGTAGTGCCGGTGTTGGAGAAAATTATAAAAACTTATGTTCTTGTGACGGGACAATTATTTGGGAGGCGACTCCCAACGATTATGTGAAAGTGTAAAGTTATATTGTTAGAGACGAGGAGGATACGGAAAGGTGAGTAATGTGGGAATTTATGTTTAAGGTTTAGTAGAGACGGTGTTAAGTTTTTTGTATGAGTCGAAAACTTAAATGGATGGAACGGGAAAAGACGAAATAAGTCTTTTTTTTGGCCATGGTTAGTTTGAGACCTAGTATATTAGTATGAGTTTCACCGTCGTTACTTTTGTTATGTTAGTATCTTAGCGAAAGACAACAGTTTTCTAGGTGTAGGAATTAACTGCAGGTATGTTGTCATTTTCAAAGATGAACTGAAGATTCGGTGTATAGTTTGCAACGATAAATCGATTTTGTTTTCATCAAGTTAATTTTTGTGCATTTAGGGATCTTGTCATGTAATGTTTTCGTTTGATATTGTCTTGTTCGAGTTATTGTTTGTAGCCTCGTGTTCCTCGGCCTACTGAACCGTCTTTTAATTGAAGGTTGTTGGAAAAAGCAATCCATGATTGGTGTTGAAAATAAGGAATTTACATGCTTAATGTTGCTTGTAATCATTCCAAAGATGTGTGTTGTCTATGGGATATACTTTGAGTGTTTTGGAATGTAGCTTAATATGTCCTTTCCTAAAGGTCGACATCATGCTTAGAAAGCAAATCATCAGAAGGTCAAAAGGTCAGCTGGGTAGGAGGTTTTTGTTAGGTTTCACGCCGAATTAGAGGGGTTCAGAGAGGGAGTAAACAACAATCAAATCAATGGTGTTCGTTTGAGTCAATCCAACGGATGGTGATAAAAATGCTGAAATATATTGATTTTGTCAGATAAGGAGAACTGAATTTACACTTTCAGCACTAGAAATGCCTTCGTGTTGTTAACGCCATCTAAACAGTCTTGTAGCAAAGCCGAAAAATATCGACTTTGGCATTTTGCGAGGATACAATCTGCCGCAGAGGCCACAATCGGGTGCCCAAATCTGGCCGTACCCTAATTTTTTTTTTTTTTGTTTTTAAATCACCCGGCCGAATCCGGCCGGCCCCCAAAATTTGGCACCCGAATCCGTTCCGGATCCGACGCATCCGGCCGGGTACGGATCGTGTACGGATTCGGGTAACCGATTGCGACCTTTGATCTACCGGCGTAGCGATATATCGTCCTTGATTTTGGAATTGTAAGCTAGACTTAATGACGTGTCATTTCAATTTTTTGGTCACCTAAAGTTCCTTTACTAAAGGGAAAACTTTATTACAGAAAGTGCAATGGAAAACCATCAAAGTGCAAAGGGGGTAAAAAAAAGGAAATAGAACATTTAAACACTACAAGAGCCAACAATTACTAAAACAAAACAAAACAAACAAATGAGGAAAACAAAAGCAACTAGGTTGACTAGCAAAACTAAACAAAAAACTAAAGATGACTAGACAAAAAAGAAAAACCCACTCTATACAATGCCCCACAACCGTAACAACTAAATTCCACACCCCCGAAGATCGTGGATGTGGACTGGATCCCGTGGAGGAAGATCTGGGAGGCCCCGCCTATCATCCGCCACCGTGCTTCGACGGAGAAGGGCCGCAACTTGCGCTCGTTGAAGGGCAACTGATACACGCTAACGGTAAAAAGCAACGAGGAGGCTTTGGGGAGGACTCCTTGGACCCTTGGATTCAAAAGCTCTCTTAGCACAGCTGCGAAGAAAATCATCGAAAGACTTGTCCAAATAACCAAAAATCTCTCCTGCAAATGGGACAAACTGGTCCGTCGAGTCTCGGTGAGCGTAATCCCTTTCCTTAGAAGCCGCTGCGCCCCGAGCTGCCACGCCCGTATGCATTGCCGCGCGAGAAGAAATGTGGGTCCCAGTCGGATCAGTAAGGACCACATCACCCAAGGTCCGCTTAGTCCCGTGGAGGAAAGCCAAGTCAACCCGAGGACTTCGGAGACCACCGGATTGGGAACGAGGAGGTAAGATATGAGAAACCTCCCGCTTCACAGTAGCATGTATATTTGCTGGGGATGTTCAATTTGTGGTTTGGAAAGTGATAGAGCGACTCTCATCATTTTTACTCTGCTTCGACACTAATCGCAACAATCACATCACGAACCAAATCATGTGCAACGGTACGTTCACCCCCCCGCGAGC
Source organism: Zygnema cylindricum (assembly GCA_037447655.1). Taxonomy (NCBI): domain Eukaryota; kingdom Viridiplantae; phylum Streptophyta; class Zygnematophyceae; order Zygnematales; family Zygnemataceae; genus Zygnema; species Zygnema cylindricum. The sequence continues at coordinate 59,215 of JBBHKE010003094.1, read as the reverse complement.
AACAAAGTAAATGGATGTCGTCGGAGTCAATTGGTTGGTTGCAAACACATTTGGGACGCCCAAGAAGCGGAGGGTGAGGCAAACCCAAACGAAGGCGGATAGCAGAGGTGAACTGGTCACACGTCCTACGAAGTGTCGAAAAAATGGGTGTTGCGTGTAACCACGCACCACTCCACCGCTTAGAACACGAATGTAAGCGAGCACGCGAGTGAGCTGAAGGTAGCACATTTAATAAATCATGGAATTTAGTGACTGCCAACTGCTCGGATATGCGTTGCTCTACATGGTAGTTATTGTCAGCAATAAGAGACGGAAAAGGTGGCACTTGGTTTCGGGCATCAGGCGGAAGGAGAGCACGAGCGGAGAGAAGAGCTTGATGAAAAGGAAAAAATTGTCCTCTACTTTAGGGACAACTTGGGCTAGATTGGAAACATCATTTGCTATAAAACAAGCGATGGCGGGCGCCACCAAAGACGAACTACCCAAATAAGCCGCTGGAGCAACCCGAGCCACCGGAATCAAACCCAAACCCCCGTCGGAAATTGGAAGGCTAGCTTGACGGCGTGCAAATGAGCCCTCTGGCCGATCAAAAATCCCATGCCCAACGAGGTGATGGAGAACACTAAAAAGTTTATCGTCGAACTCCTTAGAGAAGACAAAAAAAGGGTCGTTGGTGGTAACGTCCGAGCGAGATAGAGAGGACGTTGAGCAAATCAACGAGTGAGGATTTGAAATGCTACTTGGGAGTCGGAGAGCTTAGGAAGTTCATCGAAGTGCGAGAGGTCCTCCACCAAAGCATCAGTGACAGCTTGGTTCACAAAAGACGGGGCACCAATAGGAGAGCCTAAAACTTTAATACCATCTGCCACAGATGTAATTCGGAAAACCCACAGGAACAGGGAAGTCCGAAGGTAAGCCTTGGGGGCACCAAGCCACACATTTAGAGGGCTTAACTGACAAATTAATCCGACGAAGTTGCTCCGCAAAATGGGAAAAGGCAAATAAAACTTGGTCACGAGGGCCCACAATATGAGTATCATCTGTGATGGAAGGGAATAAACAATCACGGAAAGTTGTAGCAAAGTCACGTAAAGCTTGAAGGTGAGCCAATCCGAAGAGGGGGGTCCCCAAAGGATCACCTTGGCGAGTGCCAGTCGCAGACTCCAAAGCGGCAACCTCACCAAAGGGATCGCCAAGAGGAAAGATAAGGGAGCTCGGACGAGAATAAAATGCACGAACAAAAGGGAAAATGTGGTTGATAGGAGATGGACCATGCCTCTATTCTCGAAAGATAGCATTATAGTTGACATTGTTAAAGGCGTTAGCAACATCTACCTAGAGGACCACCCAATCCGGAGGGAGATCCAAAACAGCCCGAAGACCATAAACAACCGCCTCAAAACCCCCTTTTGTAGCAACGACAAACTGGTGCGGTGAGAAATGGTCATGGAAAGCCCCTTGAAGTTGAATACACATCGCACGAGCGACCAAACAGTATAACACCTCACCGATAGCAATTGGGCGAATTTCCCCAGCAGGCTTAGTAACAGCAACAAGGCGAGCCGCAAAAAGAAGGGGTACAACGTTATGAGGAACATGTCCTCGAGCCATCTCTGAAGCCAACTTAGAAAGAAGATCAAAACCATGAGAAGGAGTGTCAGAAGAAAATACGTCACGGAGGAGTTCTTACACCATCCCAGATGGGCCCCCCGTAGAAAGATGAGGCGACCGAAGCAAAGTTGTAGTAAACGAGGAACTACACCGTGAATCGCTATTAGTGTTAATCTTATTTTCGTCTCGCAGAACATATTTTCACCGTACATAGTTGTCGGATTGTGGACCTAACGGTTGCGATTGAAAGGTACGGTTCCCAGCTTCCGATTGGCGGTCTCAAACTGGAAATCGGACTAGTGTGTAAGGAGAAAATATGTTTTAAGTGGCGAAAAAAATAAAACACTAATAGCGATACAGAGTGTAGTACGGTTTAACGTCAGTTTGGCTTGCAAATCTCAATGTTAGGTAAGTCGTCTAGTTTGGGAATTCCAGGCGTTCGGGCCACACCAGGACCGAACAAGGCCAGTGGCTATGCAATAGTGACAAGTGTAGCTGACGTCCTATTTTGCCTTACAAGCATGTCCATACAATACGCGTACTACCCGTGTTTACTAAAAGAATTGTTAATCGGAGAGACGATTTATGCTGCACGCGGGTAGTTGTCATAAATTGTACATTTGAAGTACAATTTCGTACAAGCTACGTACCTTTAAGTTCAGATTTGACGGTCAATCCGTCGAACAACCTTCACTGGCGAAATATTGTAACGGCGGTTAAAAAACCGTCGCGCTTGCGAACGTCGACTGTCATGAAAAAAAAAACATTTCACACGGCCGGCGCAGGCTTACTGTAACAAAACTGAGGCACCCACATATAAATAAAATGGTTGCACGCATATAGTTACTCACTTCATGTGAGCTCCACTGTGAAAGCACACACCGACATTTGACTTATAAACTTGCACGAAACGAAATAAACTTCGTACAAAATATAAAAGCGTACCCGCGTATAAATATCAATGAAACTAAAATGGCGCGTCGTCACGCGCGACCAAATGAAGCCACACTATTTACGAATCAACTTTCTTACATTGAAAACGTACTTCACATTGATTCACATTGTCGGTGTGTGCTTTCACAGTGGAGCTCACGTGAAGTGAGTAAGGGCACTTTCCCATCTAACCGAAGTTTTAATCTTGTAACTTTGTTTCTAGCGAAGATTCTCTGTACAACTTTCTCAGCATTCTGATGTAAGCGCAAATAACTTGTTACTTAAAAAAGTGACAAGTGTATACATGTAACCAAACATGTGACGAATAAACGGTACACAAAATGTTGCGAAACTTCCACTCGGTTCCAATTTTAGACGTCCACCCGCACGCTGAACAATTTCTATCACTTCGCAATGTCTGTACGCCACATTGTCGACGTGGAGGCATTGCATATGTTTAGGGTTTGTGACATTATGACGTCACGCACGTCACGCTCAACTATGAAAGCGTTGACGTCACATATTCTAAAACTTTCTGCCATGGTTTCCCTATTGTATTTTTTTTTGTCTTTTCTCACTGTACTTGCCATAAAAATTTGCACAAAGATAGTCAAAAGAAAATGTTTTCAGGGATCTTTCATTTGATACCATTATTGACATTTTTCGTTGCAAAAATTGTGAAATAGACGTGGTAGTAGGAGAGGGAGAGAGAGAGAGAGGGGCACTTTCACAGACTTCATTTTTGCGAAATGGCGTTCGTTGGTCGAGACCCCTCCACGGCCCCTGTATGGAAAAAAACGTACGGAAAAAAGTAAGCATACGGAAAAAAACTCACGACCCCTGTACGGAAAAAAGCGTATGGAAAAAATTCATGCACAGGATGGAAACGTGTAGTTGGTTTTTTTTTTGGTTCTCCGCGCACAATTTTTTTCAAAAAAAATCGACACGTGGGATGGCATTTGCCTGTTCGCTCACCTCATGGAACTATATTTAAAATCACCTCGCGAGGTGATTTTATATAAAGTTTGAAGATGAACTGAAAGGACGCGAAAGTGACTCGAAACGTGAAACGTGCTAGACGACAAACTGCATCTCGCTAAACGACAAACTGCAGTACACATAAAGTTGTAAGGTAACGCAACTTGTACGGTGGTAATTTCAATTTTTTGGTACGGCTGCAGATTTTCTCGTTTTTTTCCAAGTTAGAGGAAAACGACATAAAATAACTGCAACTTTAGCACATGGGAAAGTGCCCTAACAATCTGCGCGCAGCCATTTTATTTATATGTGGCTGCCTCAGTTTTGTTACAGTAAACCTGCGCCGGCCGTGTGAATTGGTTTTTTTTTTCATGACGGTCGACGTTCGCAAGCGCGACAGTTTTTTAACCGCCGTTACGATATTTCGCCAGTGAAAGTTGTTCGACGGATTGACCGTCAAATCTGAACTTAAAGGTACGTAGCTTGTACGAAACTGTACTTAAAATGTATAATTTCTGACAACTACACCTTGAATCGTTATTAGACTTATGTACTCTATATCGGCGCCCCAAAATTTTGACATTGATACCCTTAAGTAGAATAAACTATACTATTTAAGGACGTGGACCAGAATCTGCCACGCTTCCGGCACTAAATTAGTATTAATGACACTAATTAATTTTTGACACTAATAATTTCTTTAGTCTAATAACGATTCGCGGTGTACTGTATCTGCGCCCATCAAAAATCGTCTCTGCGATTAGCAATTCCCTTACTAAAATACGGATATAATCTCTCTTCTTAAAACAACGCACTTTTGATCTATTTTTCTCATGCGAAATATCCAAATTTGTCGGTAAAGTCATCCTATGCGCCTACATTGTGGACTATATTGTTCGACACATTAATGTTGTCAGGTACTGTACGGATTGACTATTCACTCCACGAAATGTGGATATGCTGGACATGCATGTACACGTCACCATAAGAGAAAATGAGAAAGAAATATCGAGGATGATGGATAACCAGCATGGAGGGCCGCGATCTCGATGCGATTGCCCACGTGCCTTTCAATCTTTTGTTTTCCGTACGGTACGGTGATGTCTCGCTGTCACGATCTACATGAGAGTTTGAAAATCGGTGATTGGCTCCAATGGGACGATTTGCTTTTCAGGTTTCGCTTTGTTTGAGAAATGAAACTGCGGTTAGTTCCAGTGCATGAAACGTGTCATAATTCTAGTCATTCATACACAAAAGTAAAAGAAAGCCCGAGAAGAGCAAAATTATGCGAACAAATGTTTTTCTCCGGCTGTTTTACGCGGCTCAATAATTTTCTGGCATCAAATCCAAAGTTTGGACGATTCCGATTCCTTCTTGTGACAGCCAAAGAAGTTTTCACAAAGTTTTCACGGGCATTTTCAGTCTATTCATTTTTTTTTCCTTGCCGTAAATTACACGAGTAATAAATGAACAGGCTCGCCCAATTTTTCCAGTGCTATCCCAATCATTGACTTTTTGCAGAAGAATCTTTGCGATTCATCGTGTACAAAAAAAAAGGCGAAATCTGAAACGCAAATCATCCCAATAGGAGCCCAAACCTCAAAAGACGCACCACGCAAACAAAGGTACATCACGTGAGACAACGTAAAGTACATAGCCGTACCTAGATTAAACAGATCTTTGTACTTCTGTGGATCTTCCGGTAAGTTTGACAAGTTTCCAAATTCAAAATCCAGATTTTGAAATCCAAACTGGATAGCCAACCTTCTTGCGTCACAGAGCTGTCAATCCTTGTCACCACACTTACGTAGTGTGGATTGACATGCTACTTCGGTACACACCTAGATCTCATCGTACCGTCCAGTGACATATCCATCTACGGCTGTAAATCTACAGTACAAATATATATGGAAGAGGTACAAACGCAAGGTTCAGACTAGGTTTCTTACATTTTGGCCCGCGGCGTGGTTCGTGTGCACATAAGGACACAGATTCAAAAGCGAATCTTCGTCGATCCATTGGTATGTTTGAAAGCTCCACAATTGTTTCCGTACTTGCTCGCTTCCAATCTTTTTGCTCCAACTTCCCCTTTTCCTTTCTTCGTCCCAACCTCAGATTCTACCTTACATTCAATACGCAGCTCTTTGTGAAAACTCTCACCGGCAAGACCATCACTTTGGAGGTCGAGAGCAGTGATACTATTGACAACGTGAAGGCTAAGATTCAGGACAAAGGAAGGAATTCCTCCTGACCGGCAGCGTCTTATTTTCGCTGGAAAGCAGTTGGAAGACGGCCGTACGCTTGCTGATTACAATATTCAAAAAGAGTCTACTCTTCATTTGGTGCTGCGTTTGAGAGGAGGCATGTTTCAGATTTTCGTGAAGACCTTGGAGGGAAAGACTCTTCCCTTGGAGGTGGAGAGCAGTGACACTATTGCAAGTGTCACGCAAAAGATTCAAGATGAAGTAGGCATTATGGCTGACGAGCTGGGATTGGTCTTTGCAGGACATCTGTTGGACGATGGTCGTACTCTTGCAGATCAGAACATCCAGAGAGAGTCTAGTGTTCATTTAGTGCGGAGGAGAAGCAGGAAGAGTGTGAAGAGGTATGTAAATTTGCGTGTATAACCTGACGGTTCATTTAGTTATTTGTAGAGGATTGTAAATTGATGTAAATAGTGAGATTTAGTTTCATGGCGGTAGCTGTCAAGAAAAGCTTGGGTGAATGACTGAGGTAGAGATTGGAGCTGTTGTTTTTGTACATGTGAATCCTGAATAAATGATTTTTCTGAAGCGTACCTGAAAAGCTTCCTTTTTCTCATAGTTGTGTTGCATTTGCAGTTGCTTTTTAATTTGCTCAGCTTCTCTGCATTTACATTTTTTTTTGTGTTAGGACTGAATTTTCAAATCCATTATCTTTATAAAATTTCATGCATTGAACTGTACATAAAACTGTGTCCTAGTGTCAAACATTGCTCGAATTTTAATGCAAAACCGGAAATTCCTAGTAAATTATACAAAATTATACAATAAGGACCTACTCTTCTGAAATGGATTCTTGGCACATTTGTTGTCTTATGGCAGTTCCTGGAGATACTGGAATTGGTTATTCTGACCTGACAGATTGTATTTTAAATGGTTTATAATACGGAATGTTCCGGTTTACTTGGAGACCTGGGAATTGATGTGTTTACCATCGTTCATGTGTTTGGAAAAGTTTTGGAGTGCACTTTGGAATATTCATTTTGGAATGTTTTTTTATTACCTGTGAAAATTTGATCTATTGAATTCATGTCTTGTTGATAAGAAGCAAAATCATGTCGTTGCACTGTCATGGAATGAAGCAATAAACAACATATAGTAAAAGACAACTTAAAAGGAAACAATCCAAGATACCAAATCGTTTTTAAAATTTCGATGTGTCTTGCCACGCTTCAAAAAGTTTCAAAAAAATACGGTGCGGCAAGATCAAATTGTACAAGGTGACAGCCGTCACGGGTATTGTCGTCGTATACAATCGTCACAAACGTAAGTAACAATTTCGATTAAACACATAGAGACACCTGAAATCCGGGTCCACTGGATCCGCGCTAAAATACAAAGTAAGTTCGTTAAGTTACACTTACATGGGGCCGTACCTTAAGTGGCGAAAAAACCTTTGACGCTAATAACGATTCGCGGGTTTATCGTACAACGCATTAGTGTGGTTCTGTGGTCAGATAATGTACGGATTGACTATTCACTCCTTGAAATGTGGATATTACGGACATGCATGTACACACGTCACCATAAGGGAAAATAGAGAGAAACGTACAACTCACCGACATCAAGGATGATGGGATAACCAAACATGGAGGGCGGCGATCTCGATGCGATAGCCCACGTGCTTTCAATCTTTTGTTTCTCGTACGGTGCTTTCTCGCGATCTACCTGAGAGTTGAAACTCGGTGATTGGCTCCAATGGGACGATTTGCGTTTCAGGTTTCGTTTTTTTTTTAGAAATGAAACTGCGATTAGTTCCATTGCATGACGCGTGTCATAATTCTAGTCATTCATACACAAAAGTAAAGGAAAGCCCCGAGAAGAGCAAAATTATGTGAACAAACTTTTTTCTCCGGCTGTTTTACGCGGCTCAATAATTTTCTGGCATCAAATCCAAAATTTGGACGAGTCCGATTCCTTCTTGTGACACCCAAAGAAGTTTTCACAAAGTTTTCACGGGCAGTTTTCAGTCTATCCTTTATTTTTCCTTTCCGTAAATTACACGCGTAATAAATGAACAGGCTTGTGCCCGATTTTTCATCATCATCCTGTCCCAATCGACTTTTTGCAGAAGAATCTTTGCGATTCATCGGGGTTTTCAAAAAAAGCGAAACCTGAAACGCAAATCGTCCCAATATAGGAGCCCAAACAAAAGACACACCATGCAAATAAAGGTACATCACGTGAGACAACGCAGAGTACCTAGATTAAACAGATCTTTGTACCTTCTGCGAATCTTCCGGTAAGTTTGTGTTCCTCAAAATCCAGCTTTTGAAAATTGAATTCCAACTGGATCGCGAACCTTCTGGCGTCACAGATCGGTCAATCCTTGTCACCAGAACTTACGTAGTGTGGATTGACACTTACGTAGTGTGGATTGACACTTACGTAGTGTGGACTGACACTTACGTAGTGTGGACTGACACTTGCGTAGTGTGGACTGACACTTACGTAGTGTGGATTACCACTTACGTAGTGTGGACTGACACTTACGTAGTGTGGACTGACACTTACGTAGTGTGGACTGACACTTACGTAGTGTGGACTGACACTTACGTAGTGTGGACTGACACTTACGTAGTGTGGACTGACACTTACGTAGTGTGGACTGACACTTACGTAGTGTGGACTGACACTTACGTAGTGTGGACTGACACTTACGTAGTGTGGACTGACACTTACGTAGTGTGGACTGACACTTACGTAGTGTGGACTGACCGTAGTGTGGACTGACACCTACGTAGTGTGGATTGACACTTACGTAGTGTGGACTGACACAAACGTAGTGTGGATTGACACAGAAATTCAGTAGACGCGTAGATCACATGTTCATATACGGCGGAAAATCTATAATAGAAATATATTATTGAAGAGCGGTACACCGTGTATCGCTATTAGTGTTAATAATTGTTCGTCACGTAAAACATCTTTTCTCCGTACACACTTGTCCGATTTTCATATGGAGACCGCCGATGGGAAGGTGAGAATCTTAGCTTTCAATCCCAACCGTCAAATGCATAATCCTACAGACGTGTACGGAGAAAAGATGTTTTAACCGGCAAAAAAAATAGTAACACTAATAGCGATGCAAGGTGTAGCAGTACAAATTCATTCCACTTTGTATCCTAAAGCTCCATTGTTGTCTTCTTGTCTTCTCGCATCTAATTCTCTTGCTCCAACTTTCACCTTTCCCTTTCTTCGTCCAGACCTCAGATTCTACCTTACATTCAATACGCAGATCTTTGTGAAAACTCTGACCGGCAAGACCATCACTTTGGAGGTCGAGAGCAGTGACACTATTGACAACGTGAAGGCTAAGATTCAGGACAAGGAAGGAATTCCTCCTGACCAGCAACGTCTCATTTTCGCTGGCAAGCAGCTGGAAGACGGCCGAACCCTTGCTGATTACAATATTCAAAAAGAGTCCACTCTTTATTTGGTGCTGCGTTTGAGAGGAGGCATGTTTCAGATTTTTGTGAAGAACTTGGAGGGAGAGACCATTACCTTGGAGGTGGAGCACAGTGACACTATTGCCAGTGTAAAGCAAAAGATTCAAGATGAAGTAGGCATTATGGCTGACGAGCAGCGATTGGTCTTTGCTGGACATCTATTGGACGATAGTCGTACTCTTGCAGATCAGGACATCCAGAGAGCGTCTAGTGTTCATTTAGTGCGGAGGAGGAGGAAGGGGAAGACAGACATACAGTAAATCTGGCGAAGACATGTAAATTTTCGTGAAGAGATTGACGGTTCGTCTGGTTTTCCGTCTTGGTAGAGGATTGTAAGCTGATGTAAATAGTGAGATGTAGTTTCATGGCGGTAGGTGTCAAGAAAAGCTTAAGTGAATGACTGAGGTAGAGATTGGACCTTTTTTTGTACATACGAATGCTGAATAAATGACTTTTCTGAAGTGTACCTGAAAAGCTTCGTTTTTCTCATAGTTGTGTTGCATTTGCAGTTGCTTTTAAATTTGCTCAGCTTCTCTGCATTTACATTTTTTTTTGTGATAGGACTGAATTTTCACATTTATTATTTTTATGAAATTCAATGCATTGAACTGTACATAAAATTGTGTCCTAGTGTCAAACATTGCTCGACTTTTAATGCAAAACTGGAAATTCCTAGTAAATTATACAAAGAGTACTTACGTTTCTGAAATGGATTCATGGCAATTGTTGTCCTATGGCAGTTCCTGCAGATACTGGAATTGGTTATTCAGATACTGGAATTGGTTATTCTGGCCTGAAAGACAGTGTTTTAAATGGTTTGTAAGACGGAATGTTCCTGTTTACTTGGAAACCTGGGAATTGAGGTGTTCACCATCGTTCTTGATTTTGAAAAAGCATTTTGGAGTGCACTTTGGAATGTTCATTTTGGAATGTTTTTTATTACTAGCCTGTGAAAATTTGATCTGTTGAATTCATGTCTTGTTGATGAAAAGGAAAATGATATCGTTGCACTGTCAAGGAATGAAGCAATAAACAACATATAGTAAAAATCAATCTATAAAATGAAACTTTTTAGTTTTACACATTTTTTTATGATTTCAACAGACGAATGGCCTCATTGGCAACAAGAAGTAATGATCGAAATATACATATACATTTTTTTAGTTTTTTCATTGTGTGGCTGGAATATGTTGCGGCTAACTCATACTGCGAGTCAGGATTTATATCTCAAGATCATAGTAGTTTCTACTATTACAAGCCTTGGGTGCGAAAAGTATGAATTGCGAAATTCTCTTGCATACCTTCTCTATATTTTTTTACCAAAGGATCTTAATAACTTCCGTTCAAGTAAGATATTTATTTTGGCACAAAATCATATATCAGAGTTAGTAACACTAATTGCTCATATTGAACGACATTCCAAAACACGTTAAAGTGATAGTTTTATAAGAGTGTTGATAGTTCACTAACAGTCAAGGATGGTAAGACTAGTCAAACGATTAGTTGACTGCTACCCTTACAAAAGATCCTACATGATCTCGTCATCTCAGGACAAAAGTGACCAAAAAAATCTATTCAGGTTAACAAAACACCCGGTTGACAACAAAAGATGCTCCCTTAGGATAAGTGCCTCTTAACTCCAACAAAACCACCACCACATAGATTCCTTAAAAGGTAAGAAATCACAGTTATGTACATCTTTAAAAGGCAGGTATTAATTATTACATACTCGTCATTGTGACAACAGCATCTAACGCTTCTACTTATCATACTCCCTACTGGCACTATTTATGTACTCACAATATACACAGGTTTCAAACTGCAATATCATTAAACCTACCTCCTTCTAACGATTCTCTAAACTGTCCCTGCAAAGATATTCAACAAAGTCTATGTAGCAAAAGTTGTTCCTATTTACATCCGTACAACCTCTGACCTCAGTCGGTACAAGACTGTCTCTCGAAACTTCAATGACTGTTCAAATCTTGCCTATTGTGCATTCCATATGTTACAGACCATATGATACATATACAGCTAATTCACATTGATACTCCATCCAGAAGTACAAGTAGTTAGCTTCTTAAAAAATTCTTCTCCTGGGAGTACCATCATTACAGGTACAGCATGGAGGCCAGCATGCTTGAAAGCCCAGAGCCTCCTGTTGTCAAGAGACCAATACTGATAATTATATTCGACAACCCTAATTGAAGGCAAATCTTCGACCACTATGTCTCCTCTCAGCAGAGCATTAGCGAGATCATAAATTGTGCCAAAACCACCACTAAAGTTTGAATTGATGCTTGCCTGCGTAAACCGGATATCCTCAAGATCGAGATAGGCATTATCGGATTCAGAGTCAGATTGCTCGTATCCAACAGCGTCATTGAATGTCTCGCTGACTCTCCAATAGTGGAGACTCGAGTCACGAATTAAGGCAAAATTCCCATTACATCCAAAAACTGCATTGTCAGTTACTTTCAGCTTTTCCATAATATCATTTTCTGATGAGAAAAATCTCGAGTGTCCAGTATCAAATTGCATCCACCAATCGCCGTTATTTCCTAATGTCAAACGCTGTATGTTGTTTCCGTTCCGATGCAACGATAAAATCCTGTTCCTCTGACACTGTGGCAAACCATCTGTGTAAAAAGAACCATCACTAAATCGAACAAACCAGGTCTTCTTAGGACCAAAAGCCACAAATTCAACTGTCTTATTGTAACTCTTGACAGCATGATCGAACTCAGATGTTGTAGGTCCGTCCCAGTAACATCCTCCATCCTTAAACTTCACAAACCATTCTCCTTGTGGTCCTAAGGCTACAAATGAAACTCCTGGTAGCTTTGGAGATCGGCTGTATAGCTTGTTGTACAAATCATTTGGCAAACCATTCCAGGTCTGACGCCCATCGTGCAAAAGGATGTGATACGATCCATTAGGACCTAAGGCAATCTCTCTCACTCCAGTTATCATCGACGTTACCAGACCGATGCCTACATCCTGCAATACACATTTCCAACATTTTACAAAACCATTATCGACAACTAGGTTAAAATAGCAAAAATCCTCAAAATACAATTCAACACAAACAGATATGTCCTCATTAAGCAATACGCAAGCTTGCTAAAAATACCACAATTTTCTAATCAATAGTGGACGTTTCACGGCTTGGAATTTCTTTTGCCATAAACGTAATTGGCTTATGATAAATTTTGATGAAGTACAGAAAATTGTGAATAAGTTAAGCAGTACGAAATGGACAGAAAAAACTAAATAGCAAACGTGGTTTCAATTCATCACAACTGATTGCAGCAATTGGTGGTTACTTTTACACGAAAAATGTTATAAAATGCCAAATTACCTAATAAGCAAGAAACACTTTTAATCAGGGCGATAAGATTCTCCAAGCTGAGTAATCGTCAGCTGGAAATATAAGATATACACAACATCACTGAAAAACACAAATTGTATTATGACTTGGAATGGCGTGTCAATTAACTTTAATGGTTTACAAGGAGTAGCTGTTGCGCGTACATTATTTTTATCCCGATTACTTTTTGAAACTGCTGCTCGAATTCTTCTTCCCCAGCTTTTGTTCCCTTTCGCTAACTTTTTCCAGAACTTGTCTTCCCTTCCCTGGATTGTGAAACTTGCTTTGGTATTCACGATAGCGAAGTTCTTATGACATACAGTTTGACCAGCGTAACTTGTAAAATATGGACGGCAAGAAGAGAGGGCAGCTTGAAAAATGGCAGCCATGGCTTCCACGCAAACCTGTAGTGAAGAAGCGGTCGTGTCCACCCTAGCAGACGGCAGAATCAGTTGACTAACGTGAATTAGACTCTGCATAGACATTTTATATGATTAAATATTTTTAAATTTCAAACTCATGTGATGGAAGCGTTAAGGGGATTGGCTGCAGCAGAAGGTTGTAAACTGGAAAGTACAGTCTCCAGCTACAAACCCACCTATCAGCGGCTTCGTACGTTTCCATTCTGGTTCAGACGGACTTCTCTTTGTTCTGTGCACCGTCTAACGCTATTAGCGTTTAATGTTTTTTCTGCCACCAAACCTAAAACATTTTTTCCCCGTGTATACACGCCCAATTTTCGATTGGAGACCGCCAATCGGAAGGGGAGAATCTTGTCTTTCAATCGTAACCGTCGGATTATCTATCTGACAATCATGCACGGAGAATGGTTGTTTTTATGCAATTAGAGCTGATTCTTTCTTGGCGAAAGGCCTTGAACCCAAATTAGAGTAAATAACTAAATAACACTAATTGTCTATTTAGTTTCTACACTATACCGCCAATCGTTATTAGCGTTGTGTACGCTAATTCCGTCCCGCTTTTTTTTTTTTTTATTCTCCATTAGCGTAGTTCATTCTATTTTTTTCTTTATTCTATTTAGGGTTATTTTCAGTTTGCAGTCTCTTAAATAGAGTGGTGTACGGTCAGTGTCAGACCGTACATAAATGTACCTTTTTTAAGTTAAAAAGTACAATATATTAGTTTTAGTAACCGCGGACGCATGAGAATGTGCGTTCTAAAAAGGAAAAAAAAAGAGGTCGTAAAAAATCACGCTCTCACACGTTTCGACCCGTGTGAATGTACGATTTTGTGTACGATTTGTCAGAATTTGTACGAATACCTATATTAGTGTAAGTATGTTTGCGACCGACATTTTTTTTTTTCAAAGATCCAAATTACCATAACCAAACAATTAGAATGTATGATTTTTTCCAAAATTTTCAAATTCTTAAATAGCGTACACCACGGTAATTATTTTTATACGCTAAAAAAACTTACACGTACTCCACACTATTTAAAAATTACCTATACTAGATTTTTTTACGCTAATTAAACCTCACCTAAATTAGAATAATGAAAAAATTAGAATCGATTACTCTATTTGATGTGATAGATTCGAAATTTCGAGCGACCGAATTAGAGTAATTTACTCTAATTACGATTCGCGGTGTAGTTATTAGTTAACGATAATAGCGATTCACGATGTAGTTCAAACAAAAAGTAAAAGAAGCCCGGGAGGAGCATAAACTTGTGATTTTTTTTTTATCCGGCTGTTTTAGGCGGCTCAATATTTCTTTCGCATTAACTCCAGAATATGGGCGAATCAGGTTCTCTTTTGTAACGGCTAAAGAAGTTTCCCAAAATTTTCAGTCGGCAATTTTACTATTTTAGTGTATCCTATTCTTGTGTCCTTTTTCGTAAATTACACGCCTAGTAAATGAGCAGGTCCTTTCCTCTCCCCCCCCCCCCCCCCCTAATAATCCCGCTGCTATCCAATCATTGAGTTTTGCAAGTGAATCGTTGCGTCGAGGTTAAAATATATATATAAAAAAAAAAAAAAAAAGAGAGACGTCTGACAATCGTCCCAACGGGAGCCCAACCCTCGGAAGTCAGACGAGGTTCAAAAAGGTACACCACGTGGGACAAAGTAGAGTACATAAAAACACCACCTAAACTGAACAGATACTGTACCTTTAGTGAATCCTCCGGTAAGTTTGGAAATGTTTTTCCGAAATCCAAATCTTCAAATCCATTTGGATTCGCGAACCTTCTGGCACAGAGCGGTCAATCCTTGTCACCAGAACTTACGCACTACACGGAAAATTCAGTGTACACGTCAGTCGCATCGGGTCGTCCAGCTGCATTTCCATCTACGGCTGTAAATCGTTCAGGGAACTATATATTGAAGGGGAGAAGTACCTTCTGCAGAACTCCCCAGCTATCTTTTGTGATCTTGTAATTTGCTCTTTCGCGTTTCTTCTCTCCCTCAAGGAATCCCTCCCTCTCCAATTTCTTTTTTTCCTCAGTTTTTTATCCTTCTCCCAGGGTTCAACCTCCATTCAATATGCAGATATTTGTGAAAACTCTGACCGGCAAGACCATCACTTTGGAGGTAGAGAGCAGTGACACTATTGATAACGTGAAGGCCAAGATTCAGGATAAGGAAGGAATTCCTCCTGACCAGCAGCGTCTCATTTTTGCTGGAAAGCAGTTGGAAGACGGCCGTACGCTTGCTGATTACAATATTCAAAAAGAGTCTACTCTTCACTTGGTGCTGCGTTTGAGAGGAGGCATGCAGATTTTTGTGAAGACTTTGACCGGCAAGACCATCACCTTGGAAGTTGAGAGTTCTGATACAATCGATAATGTTAAGGCGAAGATTCAGGACAAGGAAGGAATTCCTCCTGACCAGCAGCGATTGATCTTTGCTGGAAAGCAGTTAGAAGATGGCCGTACTCTTGCCGATTACAACATCCAAAAGGAGTCTACTCTTCACCTTGTTCTCCGACTCCGTGGAGGCATGCAAATTTTTGTTAAGACTTTTACTGGAAAAACCATTATTTGGAGGTAGAGAGTTCAGATACTATTGATAACGTGAAAGCCAAGATTCAGGACAAGGAGGGTATCCCTCCTGACCAACAGCGTCTCATTTTTGCTGGCAAGCAGTTGGAGGACGGACGAACCCTAGCTGATTACAACATTCAGAAGGAATCCACACTTCATCTGGTACTCCGTCTCCGTGGAGGTATGCAAATTTTTGTGAAGACCTTGACTGGAAAGACGATCACTCTGGAAGTGGAGAGCAGTGACACTATCGATAATGTAAAGGCCAAGATTCAGGACAAGGAAGGAATTCCTCCCGACCAGCAGCGATTGATCTTTGCTGGGAAGCAGTTGGAAGATGGCCGTACTCTGGCTGATTACAACATTCAGAAAGAATCAACTCTTCATTTGGTTCTTCGTCTTCGTGGAGGATTGTAAATTGATGTGTTGTGAGATGTAGTTTGATAGAGATAGCTGTCAAGAAAGGCTTGGGCTGGTGACCAAGGTAAAATTTGGAGCTGTTTTTGTACATGTAAATCCTTAACAAACGATGTTTTTTAAATGTACATGAAAAGCTTCCTTTTCCTCATAGTTGTTGCACTTGCAGTTGCTTTTAATTGGCTCAGCTTCTCTGCATTTACATTCTTTTTTAGGTTTGACATTTCATATTCATAGTCTGGATAAACGGAACATTGGATGAATTTAATGCATGGAACTGCACATAGAGCTTTGTTCTAGTGTCAAACATTTCAGACTTCTAATTCAAAACTGGAAATTCCTCTTTAATTCAGGGAGTACATACTCTTTTGAAATGGATTTATGGAATCCATTGTTCTATGGCGGTTCTTGAGATACGAATTTATTATTATGTCCTGACATATTGTAATTTAAATCGTTTGTAAAATGGAATGTTCCAGCTGTCTTGAAAAATTTAAGTGTCACCATGGAATGTATTTATTTGTTACTGGCCTGCGAGAATTTGAAATGTTACCTGTCGCAAGCATGTGTTTCTTTGAAAAGGTGCATCAATTCTATTCTTGCTCTGTTTTGGATGGAGGGGTAAACAACATGAAGCAAAAGACAATCCAAAAGTTTTTAGATAAACCTCGACACTAAAATACTCTGGCAGCCACCTTTTCACTCTAGTTATCTAATAGTTTTAATCACTCTCATTCCAGCTTCATTCACCTAAAATTATATATTTTTGATAACAGCACTAACTAGATAAGTGACCCATATTGAAACGCTTCAAAAAATAACATAGTGAAGTCAACTTCAAATAACGCTTCAATACTTCACTGACTTAGGTAGCAAAATGGATGAGTTCAAGACTAGTCAACTGAAAGCGGGGAAGTGGTTAAGTGACTGCGATGTATCAACGACAAAACTTGTTTTTCCAGACATAAAAGAGACCTACAAAGCGCAAATCAGGATAAACAGACAATCGGTAGACAACAAAAGGCATTCTCTTAGGAGAGGCAAGAAAATTCTTCTTAATTCAACAACATAAACACCGCTCTTAAACAGTCGGAAATTTCCAGAATATACATCTTTACTAGACAGGTAACAAGCGTTAAATACCCATCATTGTAACAGCAACAACACTAGCTATTTTACTCCCTGTAGTAACTATTTATTTACTCACAATATAGCACAAGTTTCAAACTACAATATCCTCAAATCGACCTGCGTCTTCTAACGATTGTCTGAACTGTCCTTGCAAGGATACTCAACAAAGTCGTGTAGCAAAAGTTGTTCCTATTTACATCTGTACAACCTCTGACCTCAGTCAGTTACAAGACTGTCTCTCGAAACATCGATAACTGTTTAAATCTTGCCCTTAGAATTCTACTATATTCCATATATTGCACATACAGCTGATTCACTTTGATTCTTACTCCCTTAGTAACAGTGTCTCGCTTCTTGTGGAATTCTTCTCCTGGGGGTACAAACTTTACAGGTACAGATTTAAGATGTGCTCTCTTAAATGCCCAGAGCCTCCTGTTGTCAAGAGACCAATACTGACCATCACATTCGACAACCCTAATTGAAGGCAAATCTTCGGCCACTATGTCTCCTCTCAAGAGAGCATATTGGAGATCATAGATTGTGCCAAAACCACCTCTAAAGTTTGAATCGATGCTTGCCTGCGTATACCGGATATTCGAGGGATGGAGATAGGCATCATCAGATTCAGAGTCAGATTGCTCGTATCCAACAGCGTCATCGAATGTCTCGCTGACTCTCCAATAGTGGAGACTTGAGTCACAAATTAGGGCAAAATTTCCATCACATCCAAAGACTGCATTGTCAGTTACTCTCAGCTTTGCCCTAATATCATTATCTGATGAGCAAAATCTCGAGTGTCCAGTATCAAACATCATCCACCAATCGCCGTTACTTCCTAATGCTAAACGCTTTACGTTGTTTCTGTTCCGTTGCAGCAATGAAATCCTGTCCCTATGACACTGTGGCAAACCATCTGTGTCATCATAACAGTCACAAAATCGAACAAACCAGGTCTTATTAGGACCAAAAGCCACAAATTCAACAGTCTCATCGTCGCTCTTGACAGTATAATCAAAATCAGATGCTGTAGGTCCGTCCCAGTAACATTTTCCATCGTTAAACTTCACAAACCATTCTCCTTGTGGTCCTAAGGTTACAAATGAAACTCCTGGTAGCTTTGGAGATCGGCTATTCAACTTATTGTGCAAATCAGTTGGTAAGTCATTCCAGGCCTGATCTACGTCGTGAAAAAGGATGTGATACGATCCATTAGGACCTAAGGCCACCTCTCTCACATCATGCATCATCAACGTTACCAGACCGATGCCTACATCCTGCAATGAACACATCCAACATTCTGCAAAACATTATCCACAATTAGGTTAAAAAAGGAAAAAGCCTAAACATACAATTCCGCACAAACAAATATGTCCTCATTGGGATAGCACGCTTGCTAAAAACACCACAATCAATAGTGGAATTTCCAGAGATTATAAATTGTTTTGCCATGAACATAATTGGGTTATGATCAATTTGATTAAGTACAAGAAACTTGTGAATGAGCTAAGCAGTACGAAATGAACAGAAAAACCTGAATGGTAAACATGGTTTGAATTTGTCACAACTAATCGCAGCAATCAGATATTTGCTTTTACACAAAAAAATGTTAGAAACTGCCAAACAATCTAATAAGCAAGAAACAATATTAATCACGGCGGTAGAATACTCTAAGCTGAGTAATTCTGTTACTTGGAAAGATGTAACATCAACAAAACATCAATGAAAAACACAAGAGGTATTATTACTTAGAATGACTTGGCATTATAAATTTAATGGTCTGCAAGGAGTAGCTGTTGCGCATACATTATTTTTCTCTCAATTACTTTTTGAAACTGCTGCTCGAATTCTTCTTCCCCAGCTTTTGTTCCCTTTCGCTAACTTTTTCCAAAACTTGTCTTCCCTTCCCTGGATTGTGAAACTTGCTTTGGTATTCACGATAGCGAAGTTCTTATGACATACAGTTTGACCAGCGTAACTTGTAAAATATGGACGGCAAGAGGAGAGGGCAGCTTGAAAAATGGCAGCCATGGCTTCCACGCAAACCTGTTGTGAAGAAGCGGTCGTGTCCACCCTGGCAGACGGCAGAATCAGTTGACTAACGTGAATTAGACTCTGCATAGACATTTTATATGATTAAATATTTTTAAATTTCAAACTCATGTGATGAAAGCGTTAAGGGGATTGGCTGCAGCATTACGATGTTAACCGCAAAGTACAGTCTCCAGCTACAAATCCACCTATCAGCGGCTTCTTATGTTTCCATTCTGGTTCAGACGGACTTTGCGCCATAGTGTCCTCTGTCGGACAGACTTACAGAAGCAACTTTTTATTTTGCTTTATCGTATTCTGATGACGTAAAGGCGTATGTAAAAACGGATTTAGAGTGTTTGGTCGTAATGCTTAAAAAGTAACAACTAACAATTCACTGTGTAAAAACGCAGAAGCAAATAGACACATGCGTTACATTGTAAAAGAATAAAATTGCCCTCGTTACATCATAAAAAGAAGTAAACACGTGTTTAAATGACAACAAATAAGTACGCTTGCGTGGTTTTCTATTCCTGCAGGCGCAAAATAAACTGTTAATGAGACAAGAGTTAAAAGTCGTATCATGACACTGCAGTGAATTGAAAGCAGAAATATAAATGGCGCAAAAGACAATTTCGAAATGAAAAGTTTCCAGATGTTTGAAAGTGGAAGATGACACAGATGAAAGATAGTGCAGTTTGAAACCTGTGCCGTGTTGTGACTAAATAAGAAACTCGTTCTAGATTCTCATGGAATCTTTTATGGTTTTAATTACAATCACTAGCTGTAGCTTATCACCATTTTCTTCTTTTACAATAAAGGTGAGAGAAGTAAATATTGTTTTCAATATTACATATAAGACATTCTTGCATACCAACTTTACACTCTACTTATCAAAGAATCTTAATCACTCTCTTGCCCTTAGATATGCTATGTGTATTCCATATATTGCAAATACAGCTAAATCACAATGATTTCCCATCCATCAGTTACAGTGGTTCGCTTCTTCCTGAACTCTTCTCCTGGGGGTACAACCTTTACAGGTACAGAATCGACATGTGCAACCTTAAATGCCTAGAGCCTCCTGTTGTCAAGAGACCAATACTGACCATCACATTCGACAACCCTAATTGAAGGCACATCTTCGACCACCATGTGTTCTCTCAAGAGAGCATTAGCGAGATCATAGATTGTGCCAAAACCACCTCTAAACTTTGAATCAATGCTTCTCTGCGTATACACCGGATATCGCAGGGATCGAGATTGTAGACGTGACGCCCTCCAGCCTGTGCCGTTTCACGGTTGAAGAAGATGCACTTTGCCTTTGCGTCTATTGTCCGCGCGACGTGAAATGGCATCGGATCGTGAGACCCTGGCGAAATAAAATCCGTACCAGGCGAAAACGGACAAAACCAAACAAATTGTGTACTTTTCTTTGTTGTACCTTAACGGAAACGGACAAAACATAGAGGATCGTGCACTTTTCGTCGTCGCTTGAATTATTTTGAAATTTTTTGAAATTCTTTTACACATGCGACTACATGTTCCTATTTGTTTTTCGAAAATTCTTTGTTTTAAAACACATCTTCCCTGTGTTTTAAAGAAAAGTTTGAAGATGACGTTTTTTGGCGTGGCCGTGGGTCGAAGAACACAAAACGACAAAATGTAGTACATCTTAAGTTCGATGATGACGCAAAATGTACATCTCATTATTTTTAATTTTTTGTACGATTGAAACTTACGCGGTACGGCTCTAAGTTTTACAGGAAAACGACAAAAAAAACCCTTTACTTAGGCACATGGAGACGCACCGTTAACTAGTGTGAACTTGTTGCTATATACAAGTTACATTTCTTGAAATGAGAATCGTAGTTTTCCTAGGTTTCAAAAGAAAACATAAGAAGCATAGTTCAAAAGTAGGTGAAAGTAAGCCTATACAATATGACTATTGTATGCAAAACATACAGTATGACCTTAAGACCCATATTGTATTTGAACCTATTCGGACCAATTAAAACATTCAAACCAAAAATTGGACCAATTAAAATATTCGGACCAAAAAAATTTATATACACCGTCAGATTCAGACGATCGGACGGTCGTTGATCGAAGTAGCGATCTAAGAAGATCACATGAAAAGCCCATAACACAACTTCAGATAAAGGCGCCAACCAAAGGCCTACCATAAAAACACCTACTTTTGAACTATGATAAGAAGGTTGGCTAGAGTATAAGGCTCTCATGCTATAGGAACCTCAAACCTTTTCCGACTATCAGCCGCAGTTTAGTTTCTCATTCTGGTTCAGACAGACTTACGAGGCAACTTATTATTTTGCTTTGTCGCTTGCTGACAATGTCGTAAAGTGTATGTAAATCGTATTTAAAGTGTTTAGTCGTCATGTATAAAATGTAATGACAAACAATGCACTGTGTTAAAACGTAAAAACAAATAAATACATGCGTTACATCGTGAACAGAAATACCTAACATGTGTTTAAACAACAAAGCAAATGGTTACGCTTACGTGGCTTTCTATTCCTGCAGACGCAAAATGAACCGTTAATCAAATGACACAAAAGACGATTCAACATGAAGATCTTCCAGATGTTTGACAGTGGAAGGTGACACAGGTGAAAGATAATGTAGTTCGAAACCTGTGCCATGACTAAATCAAAATTCATTCTAGATTCTCATGGAATCCTTGTTATGATTCTTTGATAAACAACTTCCAAAGGTGGTTGGCAGAGTCTTTACACTTGGTAAATATAAGAATACACTACACCACGAATCGTAATTAGAGTTATGTACGCTAATTCCGTCACCTCAAATTTTGACTCTATCACCATAAATAGAGTACATTATTCTAAATTATTCTTTACATTTTTTAATGTAATTTTTGAATGAGCGTCAATAACTCTAATACAGCCCCGTTTTAAATAGTGTGGCGTATGGTCGGTGTCTGACCGTGCAAAATTGTACTTTATTAAGAAAAAAAGTACAAATAATGATTTTAATACAGACCGTTATCATGTAACTGCATTTTAACAAACCGCGTAGTGCTAACGTCATAATGACGTGAAACTGTACGTTTTGTCAGATTCTGTACATGTACCTAATTTACAGTGGATATATTCAGCGCCCAAATTTACGCCCAAATTAGAGTAAATTTTCTTTTGAAAAGGGTTGATTACCCAAAATAGAGTTGATAACTCAAATTATTTTTTTCGTTTTTTTACTCTAATTATTTCTTTACTCTAATTACGATTCGCGGTGTAGTCTTTCTTGAATTTTACAAATGTAAAATGAAGTGACTCCTATATCCTGTTGGCAAGGATATATGAGTAGGTGCAAGTCGCACAAATTTGTATTGAAGCACCAGGTTAGGGAAAAAAGAAACATATTTTAACCATAAATTGATGCCACTGGAGCCATGTTTCGGTTTTACGTCACAAACCGACTCTGTTTAATAAGGTGAACTTCAATCTGTTGCAAGGAATTTGAATAGTGTGATTGGTGAAAAATTAGGAGAGTATGATAGTTGCACCAATGATCTTCTTCTTTTCGTGCTAACATAGATTAGTTTCCAATGGCGATTATTCCCATCATACAACAGCCATAATAAATAGGTTATCCAATATACAACTCGAAAATAGCTACTTAAAAAAACAAGAAAAAAGTCGATTTGACTTAAGGAAATGCAGCCAACACATTTACAAGCAGATTATGGAAAACAACATTAGGGATCCCGAGCAAAAGTTCTGCCTAGATTCTTTGACAAATCTACCTCGATTCCCTAACTCTTACAATTTAATAAACAGTCCCAAGAGGGACACTCAAAAAAATATACACAGCAAAAGAAGTTCCTAATAACTTAATGCCTTCAATTTCAGTTTGTATGAGTCCTCTCTGCAAACAACAGCGACTGAACAAATATAGCAGCTAGAAGGCTCTGCCTTTTCCATATGGTCTCGTTAGATTACATAAACATTCCATCCATCAGTTACAGTGGTTCGTTTCTTCCTGAACTCTCGTCCTGAGGGTACAAACTTAACAGGTACAGATTTAAGATGTGCTCTCTTAAATGCCCAGAGCCTCCTGTTCTCAAGAGACCAATATTGACCATCACATTCGACAACCCTAATTGAAGGCAAATCTTCAGCCACTATGTCTTCTCTCAAGAGAGCATATTGGAGATCATAGATTGTGCCAAAACCACCTCTAAAGTTTGAATCGATGCTTGCCTGCGTATACCGGATATTCGAGGGATTGAGATAGGCATCATCAGATTCAGAGTCAGATTGCTCGTATCCAACAGCGTCATCGAATGTCTCGCTGACTCTCCAATAGTGGAGACTTGAGTCACAAATTAGGGCAAAATTCCCATCACATCCAAAGACTGCATTGTCAGTTACTCTCAGCTTTGCCCTAATATCATTATCT
This sequence comes from Zygnema cylindricum, assembly GCA_037447655.1. NCBI lineage: Eukaryota > Viridiplantae > Streptophyta > Zygnematophyceae > Zygnematales > Zygnemataceae > Zygnema > Zygnema cylindricum. The sequence continues at coordinate 35,591 of JBBHKE010003094.1, read as the reverse complement.
GATGAGCAAAATCTCGAGTGTCCAGTATCAAACATCATCCACCAATCGCCGTTATTTCCTAATGTCAAACGCTTTATGTTCTTTCCGTTCCGTTTAAGCGATGCAATCCTGTCCCTATGAGACTGTGGCAAACCATCTGTGTCAACATAACCGTCACGAAATCGAACAAACCATGTCTCATTAGGACCAAAAGTCACAAATTCAACAATATCATTGTAACTCTTGACAGCATAATCGAAATCAGATGTCGTAGGTCCTCCCCGGTAACATTTTCCATCATTAAACTTCACAAACCATTCTCCTTGTGGTCCTAAGGCTACAAATGAAACTCCTGGTAGCTTTGGCGATCGGCTATTCAGCTTATTGTACAAAATTTTTGGCAAACCACCACTTCAGGCCTGATCTCCATCGTGAAAAAGGATGTGATACGATCCATTAGGACCTAAGGCTATCTCTCTCACGTCAAACATTGTGTTGAAGATTAAAGCAGAACGAAAAACGAACAATAGAACAGTTTTCCAGTGGTTCTCCTCAAATCACAATGGCTAGCGCTTCTTGTAAGACATTAGTACAAGCCAGCCTCCTGCCTTTTCTTTACTGTAATTGCTAAATAAGTCTTGTATTTATGCTGTTTTTTCCTTACTGTAATTGCTGCAAACTTAGAGTATTTTATTCTGCTTTTCCTTACTGCAATTGCTAATTTATCCTTGTGTTGATGTAGAACAGGAGTATTTGAGGGTTACCCTAAAATATTCAGAAATAGCTAAAGGTGTTTTTGTGGAGAGAGAAACAAACGGAGAAATGAGCACTGTACAAACAGTACGGATTATAGGATCTTCACAGGAATGAAACTAAAAGCAGGCGCTTACGGCAGGTTTTGCAGGCGACAAACTCACACTAAACTCGAGTAGGCATATTGTATGGGTTACTCTTGTACGATCGCATTTAATGACGCGATCATAGTACAACGCTACCTAACGAATTTTTTTAGCTTAACCGACGCATTTAGGATGACATTCTCCGGAAGAAAACCCGAAAAAATAAAAACGCTGACGGCAACCTGGTTATCAATTTGAGGCTTATTTAGTGTGGTTTCAAAATTGCAGCATTAATATGACATTGTCCTATCGCATTGTGTTATGGTCGTTCATGTGATCTTCTTAAGATCAATACTTTGATCGTCGACCATCCGATCGTGTCGGCGGTTGAAATAAAAACACCTCAAAATTCTGAAAAAATAATTTTTGTCCGATTTTTTTTCAAAATTTAGACATGCCGTTTAATTCTCTATCGATCGATGTGCAACTCAACCCTCTTAACCTTTTCTTTCATTTTTCGACCAATACAATATGGGTCTTAAGGGCATATTGTATGTTTTGCTTACAATAGGCATACTGTATGGGCCTACTTTCACCTACTTTTGAACTATGGTTTGAAACGACGTTTTGAAGTAGAATACTGTACTGTATTGTATCGTATGGTATGCTACGTTTAATATTTCCTCCTTTTTTTGTATCGTTAGTTGTAAGCTTTGTTTTTTGTTCGAGTTGAAAGCGCAGAGTACTACGATTTACATAACTAGTAAGATACACGTGTAAAAACGAAAAGAACATGGCCCAATTATAATCAGGAAAACGGACTACGTGGACATGAAGTTTTCTTGGGTGAAACCAAAAGTAGTCTAGACCGTCCGTAGCTTACATCTGTCAAATACTAAAAAAGCTAAAACGACCGAAAAAACTGCCTAGAAGAATCAGATGGTCTCCAATTCAATATAATATTAGTACAGTATGTACATTTTTATGTGATTCGAGTAAATTCCGTACTTGCGAGCACTTCTTGCGGTCGCGTAGTTGTCATAGGTGCTGTCGATCCTGTCATGTTGTGTTATATTAGAGTCAATCGGTATTGTCCGTACTATCCATATTGTCCCTACTATCCGATTGTAAGTTTTGCTGAATATTGTTTACTTCAGTGGTCTATGTGAAAGTAGGATTTTATTTCCAAGAACGCGATGGTAATACCATCAAAGTACAAGACATGATTGTCACTAAAAAGTATTGATGACCAACAAAGGTTAAAGACCAAAACCCTAAAGGACTAAAAACACAACAAAAATGCGTGAAAAGCCTAAAAGGAATGAAAGAAAGCAAGAACAACAAAACCAAACTAACCAGTAGTTATGAAAAATCACTGTTAGTACAGAACATGAAACTACCATAATGGTAGCGCAAGAACCTTTATTTTAGGATGAAAGTGTATCTGGTGACTTCATTTGTTATAAGTCGTTTTGAATGTTAGCCTATCATCCCTGTTATACCTATCATGCCTGTTATGGCTAACTGAGATTATATTGTGTTGTACTGTCCTAGCTGTCGTGGATACTGTTGATGCGCTGGCGTTCTTCACGAGCGTTCATGCCTTAAATGAGCTTAGTGTATTTTTACATGTATGACATGATTATAATATAACTTAACCTCTGGTAGACTAAGAAGATCCGTCAAAAAAGCCAGCAAAATCGAAAAAATCAT
>JBBHKE010003094.1:0-33050 GCA_037447655.1 Zygnema cylindricum | reverse complement strand
CCCTCTCTCTTGTTCTCTCTCCCTCTCTCTCCATCTCTCTATCTCTCTCTTTCTCCCTCTCCAACTCTCTTCCTCTCTATCCCTCTCTCTCCCTCTCTCACACTCTCTCTCCCTCTCTCTTCCTCTCTCTCTCTCCCTCTCACTCTCCCACTCTCCCTCCCACTCTCTCTCTCTCTCTCTCTCTCTCTCTCTCTCTCTCTCTCTCTCTCTCTCTCTCTCTCTCTCTCTCTCTCTCTCCCACTCTCTCTCTCTTTCTCTCTTTCTCTCTCTTTGAAATAGTGCATTTGATGGGATACGTTTGATGTTAACCATCTTTTGATTTGTGCCGTCAAAACTAAGTGTCTGCATTATTTATTTTAGTGCGGTCTTTAAAAGTATTTGTACGGCAGGAAGATTTATACACGAATCTATGTTACATTCCCATAATATAGTAAATCGACTTTATACACTAGTTCCTGTTTATATACCTATCAAACCTTAACCCTATATAGGCTTGCATAGGTGCTAAATTACCGGATATGACGGTCAGCTAGTTTGGCACTAGCATCAAATCCTTAGTTCTTCAGTTTTTTGCTAAGGGTTGACCCCCCTACCTTTTTTTGGTTGTTAGGTTACCATGGCTCTATCTCTCTCACACTGCTTTTCAATGAGTAGAAAAAGTATCAACGCTGGAGAGAGGGAGGGCAAAGCTTGACTGCCAAATGTGACCTTTTTATTTTTCTACACTTTAACCTAGAAAATGCATTATAAATGAGAATTTAATAGTCCCCTTGTTTTCTAGTCATCTTTTTTTCAGTCCACATTGTTCCCTACAAAATTTTAGTCTAGGAGATGTGAATGGATTTGTCTTTAAATTTGCCACCATTTCCCCATGTTGTTTATACTCCAAACTCATAAATTTGTTCTCAACCTTTTCTCTCACAAAGCTTTACTTTATATCCATATGCTTAGCTTTGAAATGGCGTTTTCGATTAACTGCAATTAGAATGGCAGCTTGATTACCACAAAACACTTTCTGAACTTTAATCAGCATGAACCCAAGTTTTTGCAAAAGACACTTCACCCATTTTAGCTCTTTGACACCAAAACAAGAAGCCATATACTCAACCTCCATGGTGGACGTAGCAACCACCTTTTGATGCTTACTGCTCCAACATCAAACACCATTCCCAACTTAAAAAACATGTCCATGTGTACACCTCTTTATAAGAGCATCCCTACAGCGGGCAACACTCTAAGTGGTGATGTTAGTATTCTCCCCTCTCAAATGCAATCAAAGATCCCTAGTTCCTATTAGATATCTCATAACCCTCTTGGTTGCCTCCCAATCTTTCTTTTTAGGATCATTAATACTCCTTTAGAGGACCCCAATTTCTAAATCTATGTCTGGTCTAGTAGAATTCATGAAACAATTCAGACTTCCTACAACCTGTTTATAAAGGATTGACTTTATAAATTGTCTCTTTTCTAGTCCCATTTCCTCATCAATAATGATCACACCTCCTTTTACACTTCCATCACTTACTTTTTTCAAATCTATAGGAGTGGTATAGCTATATGCCTTATCCGTCTAAAACTTTTCTATAATATTTCCAATTGCCTCTTTCTGAGTTAATCTGATTACTCTTTCCCTCTATCTCTTTCCATCTGATTTATTAAGATATATCTTGCCTCCTCTAAATCTTTTATGTCAAATTTGCTTCTCAAATTTTTCTTTAACTTATAAATCTTTTCTATACTTAATCAATACTCGCAAATCATCTACATATATGGCAATAAATATAACCCCTTCCTCATCCTAAAACATTTAAATAGAGTGGTTAGAGCTGACTCAGACATATCCCAAATCAGTTTGAAATTCATGTAGTGTCTTGTTACATTTCCTACAAACCTGTTTTAACCATACAAAGACTTAATAAATGTGCTAACTTTATTATCTTCTCGCTCCTCCACAAAGCCTTCCGCTTGCTTCATAAAAATCTCTTTCTCTAACTCACTATTGAGACAGGTCGTTTTACTGTTTATTTAATGGATCTCCATGTCTTCCACTATCGCTAGACTGAGGAGAATCCTTACAAAGGGAAAAGGTACAACTAGAGCAAAGGTGCAACTTTGAGACCTCCATATGTCCTCAAAGTAGGCAGCTCACAAGAAGCCCCTCAGATAACCCTGACCCCCTTTGGTTTCAACAAGAATTATTACCACCTTGGCAGACAATGACTTTGGCCCTCTTCACCTCTGTGAAGACAAGCCTCCCCGCCGCCTCTCTCCAAGAATGCAAATATACAAATAGGCATTTTCGCCTCTTAATAATTTATAGTCTGGTTGGGCTTTTTGAGCAATTTTTTTTGCATAAGGCTCAGGGAGTGTATCCTTTACAAGGGTGAAGGAAGTGAAAGTATTCGCCTACCAAGGTGGCATTTGTTCTTAGGTAAAGAGAGGCACTTCAAGTAATCCTAGAGGCTATGAGTAAGTTGTATATATTCTGTGCACCAATGGAGGTCACAAAATTTCAGGTTATGGGCCCACCCTCTAGAGTGCACATCTTTGATGGAACAGGGTTTATTCATTGGAACAAGATGATAAGAGGGGCACTTTTTGGGAAGAGATTATGGGGTATTGTGAGCAGTCGTGTGTGGCAGCCATTCACATTGCTGAGACCTCCACCAGGATTTGGAGGATTGCAATTCCGAGCAAGATTTGCGGAGTCAAAAAAGACAGATGATAAAGGAAAAAGCAGCGTCTCTGATTATGGAAAAGAAAAGGAGAAGTTGACACCGGTGACTTTGTGATTCGCACCAAAGGAGGCGGCAATATCTAAGACTGAGTAGAATGATTTTAATCTCTCAGATTACAACAACTCAATCGTATATCACTTCATCTTGAGCCATCTCTCTCGAAAAGTGGCCACACCGTATCTTAATATAGAAAGAGCAGTGAATCTGTGGGAGGCACGTGAAGATATTTATAGAAGTGGCAAAATTAAAGAGCAGAAACTTCTTGATCAAAAAATCTAAGCATTTGTGCACAAAGGAGAGAAAATGCTCGATTTTTGCAATGAGTTGGCTCGCTTGTTGGTAGAGTGGGAGAGTTTGGGAAAGGTGGAATCTGAAAAGGAGTGGGTGAACACTTTGTTGATGAAGCTTCTAGAGGAGTATAAAATTATTGTCAACAGATTTCAAGATCAATAGGACTGCTGGTGGATTTAGAATACGGTGGTTGGGATGATCTTGGTGAGAGAGAACACCATTGAGCTTCGGAAGGGAGGAAAGAGAGGTCACGCCTTGACCGCTGGAACCAACTGGAGGGATGAAGAAACTAAAAAACCCTATGGGATTTTTGGTGGTCGAGGAAGAGGAGCTCAATCGGATGGATTTGGACTTCGAGCACCGAAAGGACTTTGCCATTTTTGTAAGATAACGGTCATTACATGGCAGAATACACTAAGTTGACAAAGATGAGGCTTAAGAAGAATAAAGCAGGCGTACCTTTTGGAAAGAAGAAAGCACTTGTAACAACTCAAGTGAAAAGTGAGCTTGATAAGAGGAGATCTCGGTCGAATGCAACTCTCAGACCTCCATAGTTCCTCAAAATGGGCAGCTCACACGAAGCCTTTAGGTTAACCCTGACCCCTTTGTGTTTCAGCAAGAATAACTTCCACCCTGAGAAACAAAACTCTGCCCACCTTAACCTTTGTGAAGGCAAGACTCCCTTGAGTAGATGGCAAAAAGAATCTCTGAATTTGCTCCACTCAGCAATATGTTATCGAGGGTCAAAGTTGACCTTTTGTACAGAAGCTCTCTCGGAGAGAGGGTCCTATCTAGCAAATTTTTCTAAGTCCTATCGCAATCTAAAACTCTATCTTCTGAAGTACGGAACTAATCATACTAATGTGTCGTACAGAAAGGTATAGGTGTCGGTGTACTTTCTGTACGGCCATTGTACGACATGGCCAACAAGTCGACATATGTCATATTTGGATTCGTTCCTGTAATCCCATGAGATGCCGCAATCCAATGTGGTTGTACCACATGTCAATCGATGTGGGGGTGATTGCAAACCGCCAAAATCCTATTCCGCAATCTCGAGATCCTTCACGGCCGTCCGATCAAAAATGGGTTTCAATTGTAGCCGTCATAAATACTTACGCAATATTTGTTTCGCTTTTGAAACAAAATGAGCGATATCCGTTTCGGAACAGTACCCTACTCCGTACTTAACAAAATTGTATCTATCCATGAATCATACAATTTCCATTAAATGAATTGTTCACGTCTAACTATTTAAATATTTGTCAAACCCTATATACTTTAACACTGATCCTAGACTTCTAGGATAAAGCTAACCGCTACAAGCTAACTTAACGAACGCCAAGTACCAAGATCAAATCATGGGTCCGTCAAGTTTACTTTTAGTAAACCTACTAAAAACAATTGCTTGCTCTCTCTGAACAGCACAGGCAACCTTGGCTCTAGCTCCCTCTTCAACCTTCAATGACTGCTAAAAGTGTGGGAGGTGAAAAGAGAAGTTAGAGGCAAATTGCCTCAGCTTCTTTTCTGCATTTCATTTTAGACCTAACAAATACTAAAAGAACTATGAATTTCTAAACTCCCCTTATTTTCTAGTCACTCTTTAGTTTCATTCCACACTTCTTCAAGCTGAAAATTAGCTTAGGGAAAGGCACAAGTTTGGTTATCATATCTACTACCATCTCCTTCTAGTCTCACTCTAAACTTAATTTTGTTTTCTACCTTCTAACAAAGCCGAGTCTAATGTCCATGTTTTGCTTTTAATGATAAGTTTGATTGGCAATAATAACCGCACCGACATCACAAAACAATTATGCTCACCACTCTTAAGGTGACCGAGCTCACCAAGCAAATACTTGACCCACATCAATTCTTTTACAGCAAAGCACGAGGCCATATACTCAACCTCCATGGTGGACTTAGCAATAATCTTTTGTTGTTTGCTACTCCAGCAACAAGCCCCATCACCCACATATAATACATATCCGGAAGTACATCTCCTCGTATAAGTTCGGTAAGGTGAGTCTTATCGATACAAGCAAAAAGTATCAATTTATTTTTTGCTTGAGCGATTGGTCTTATCTCATTGAATGCATCGTAAAAACTCTTAAGCATTCGGAGCAAAGAATTCTACCGCGTTGCGTTTTCTTATTTTAATGTGTTTTTCAAAAGATTTTGTGAATTACTCTTTGAAAAACGTGACCAATGATTTACACGCGTCAATTATATCAAAAAAATCAGGAACTTCCACATCATATTTGCCTTTTTTGGACGTTCCGCTCTTATTCAAGATCGTTGTCACTATTGTTCCAATTTTTAGTCCGCGCAAGGTATCCAAGTAAACATACTCGGTAGACCTTCCGTCGCACACATGTTAGAGCCACTATTAGTCAAGACAGTAGTACGTCCACACAGTCAAAACGTGGTTGTTGGTCAAATATGTGCGAACGTGATATTTTACAACCCGCTTTTATCCCCTTTTTAGAGCGCATATTCTCATGCGTGCGCAGTTACTAAAACTCAGTAAATATACTTTTTCACTTAAAAAGGTACAATTTGTAAGGTTTGATACCATGATACATACTGTACACCACACTATTTAACCGACAACGTACTTTCGTTTTGTGAGGTACTTGGAACATAACCCTAAACGGCGTACAAAAAAAAATTGAATAAGCTACGCTATTGGAGAGTTAAAAAAAAAAAACGGGACGAAATTAGTGTACAATACCCTAATAGCGATTGGCGGTGTACCGTGTCATATTTGCGACGCATTGTCACGTTCCCTAAGATTTGCGAAATGAAAATTGTACTACCTTGTCAAATTTGCGACGCTTTGTCGCGTTACTTATGATTTGCGAAATGAATAGCTAACTACAGTGCCGTGTCAGATTTGCGACGCTAATATGATGTGACGTACTTCCACAATACCAAAGAGTACAAAGTACAAGAAAGTTGGATTATAAGGATAGAACAAAAGTTTCATTTTTTTTGGTTTTTTGGCTGACCGACCTTAATTGACCGTTTTTTTTTTCCTGGTGAGTCAACCGACCGGAACCGCCCGACCCCCAAAATTTGGCAACTGAAAAAGTTCCGGATCGGGCGCGGGCGGTCGGTTAACGGTCGATCACGGTTTCGGTTGACCGTTTGCAACCTCTGACACAGATACCAAAAGTTATCGGTTTTCGAACACTCAGCGGTCCCGATATATCGGTCTGAGACCAACAAATTCCATATCGGCGATAAGTTGAAAAATATATAGTACGCATACTATAATAATTTATAATAAACTATTATATTATATACATTATATAGCGTGGCATGCAACTTAAGACAATCTGTTCCATATCTATTCAACTGAAAATTTTTATGGACAGCGCAGCACGTAAATGTAAACAAATTTAAAATAGTACTTTATTGTTCTAAAACTATACTACCGAAACGAAAAAAAAAATGCATTGTAAAATTCGAGAATCAAACTTTTTGAAAAAAAAAAAGAAAACAGACGAACAAAGCAGACTGAACACGTCCTTCAGACTGCCGCCATTTACAACCACCATATTTATCTGTACGGTCTATCGCCGATAGTTATCAATATCGTTGTTATCGCGGATAACAACCGATAAATATCAGTTATTTATCGGCGATAACACCGATGGCGATACATCATACCAATTTATCCATTATTGGGTACCGAAAAAAAGGTCCATATCATTTATCGGCAAATCCTTACCGATACACAACATTAGAAATTCCATTGAAACCGCGAGCGTCGGTTTTCGTGACGCGTTGCAAAAAGTTAATGGATCCGCGAGAATGATTACTCCCAAAAATGAATAGTATAGTACACCGCCAATCGCTATTAGAGTAAAGTAAAAAATAGTGTAAAAAAAATGTAGTGTTATTAACGCTAATTGGGAAAAACAAAATTTCAAAAAAGAACAAATATACTAGTTAATCACAAACTTTAATTTGGGTTTTTTCGAATGATAAATGTTAGCGTATTGATGTCTATATCATTATATGTATCTGTACATAATCTAACAATTCGTTCGCCAAAATCTGAATATTCGAGTTTGCGTCACTTTTCCCAGTGCACATTTACATGCGTGCGCAATTACATTAAATGACTTTTTGTACATTTGTATTTCAAAAAGTACATTTTTGTACGACAAAATTGTCCGTATATCACACTAAAAACATTGCAGTGTACTTCCGCTATTAACGCTAGTTAAAATAATAACCCTAAAAGGCGTAAAGGAAAAAATAGAAATATGGATTGTTTTTCAGGTTTTTTTTTTTTTTTAAAGCACAAAATTAGCGTTATTTACTCTAATAGCGATTGGCGGTGTAATGTGCAGTTCTGTAGTTTAGCCGGGAAGTTTGCGCCAATGAAAATTGAGAATGTTTGGTCCCTATACAAAATGTCGGTGGGATGCCCACACGTTTCACACTTTGACATTATCACAAACACCAAATTCCTTGAAAAAGGCAAATATTTGTTAAAACAAAAAAAAAAAAAAACGGAAAAAGCCCTTGAAAAACAACAATTTTAAAATGGGAATTGCTAATTGCAGTAACATTTTTTGATGCGGCGCAGGTAATTGCGTGAGCTTGTCAAAACTTGTACATTTGAAGTACAGATTAGTTTAAGTTACGTACCATTGAGTTTAGATTTGACAGTCAATTCGTCGAACAACTTTGATATTGTAACAACGGGTTACTAAAGTGTCGCGCTTGTGAACGTCAACCGTCATAAAAAAAACAACAATTCATACGGCCGGCCAAGATGGTAACAAAACTGGGGCAACCACATGTCAATAAAAGTTTTGCGGATGTAAACCTTGAATCGTTATTAGCGTTATGAGCGCTACATCGGCGCCCCCAATTTTTAGGGATTTAGCTGAAATAGAATAAATAACACTAAATTGTTTTTTACATTAATTAAGGTTCTGGTGAATTAGGCCAGCTTTCCATCAAATGAAAAGTGGGGTACACCGCCAATCGCTAAAAACGTATTGAAGGCTAATTCCATCTCGGATTATATTCTCAAATTCTCAAAAAGAATTATCCATACTATTTTAAAAAATGCCTTAATATCAAATTAGAGTAAACGATTTCTTTGAAAATTTCCAAATTCCAAATTAGCGTTAATAACGGTAATTATTCCTATACGCTAAAAAAACTTCTACTCTAATAGCGATTGGCGGTGTAGTGGAAAAAAATCGGGCCTTATCCGTACTAGGCCGTACCGCTTATTTTGTTTTTATGCGCAAACAACATTACAAAGAATCTTGCCAATATTCTCTTGCCAATATTCTCCAAAGTTCTAAGAGGTAACAATGACCATTGGATAATTTTTCGCGAAGCATTCACTTCAAAAGTTTCTGTAAATGGTGATGTACCTCGACGAGGTACATCACCAATTACAAAAATTAAATGAGCCGCAACACGCTAGATAATGAACATACGTGTCAAGACAACAACCAACGGAAATTGAAAAATTTCGCACATGATACATCCATTCAAAAATCCTAACCGAAATCGCAAAAGTAATGTCATAACGAACTTTTGTCACGCTTTTCACCTATTTGTCACACTATTTGTGGTAACACTCAATCGTCACGCGTAAAAACAGAAAGTCAAAAACCGTAAAAAAAATGAGCTAGTATTTGACAAGGCGTTTGCAAAAATACAAAAAATATTGGTTGCGATGACATGGTCCTCACGTACATGGTACGCAAATGAAGATTTCAAGTTGAAGTTGGTCGGTGAGAAAATTATTTGAAGATTTTCAATATACGATCTTATCTTACGTGGTACCATTCAATTTTGAGCACATGGATTACAGACTCTGCGCGACAAAATATTGTTCAAAATGTAGCATCATGTAATGTTCGCCGTATGATTACAAAATTTCCAGATAGAACCCCACCCTTAGGGTAGAATTCCATTAGACGAAAAATGAGGTTCATTACTGGTTGTCGTACGTTTTCGTACAGAGCCGTACAAAGTCGTACCCTCATTTATTTTTGTCAGCCGAAACATTGTTCCTGGAAAGTTGTCGGGAAGCTCCAATGATGTAAGTGTAATTCCTAGCCGCAATTGCACACATAGTCTAGTGTCACGATACTCTTCTCGCAAGGAGAGTTGTACGATAGTGGTCGTGTACCAATACGTGTACCATTGGTACACGTAAAAAAGTAAAATAATATCCAATTTAAACAAGCGATCACAGTGATACACGTCGTACATGCCATGTGCCTACGTTGTATATGTCATGTGTCGCCTGCCACGCTGGATGCAGGTGACCTGAAAATATCCTTGACCGCTCCGTCTCACATCCACCGACATTCAAAATATGTCGCGACCTTCAAAGTTTGCGGCATTTTTTCGCCATTCAGTTTCGAAATTTTGATTTCCATTTTAAAAATCAAAATCTGGCCGCAAGCTTTACGTACAATCATTAACTACATCGTGAATCGTTATTAGCGTATAGAAATTATTAGTGTATATAATGAATTGGTGTCATTTACGTTATTTTGTGTATCAATACCATTTTCAAAAAAATGTTTAATTGTGATTTCTCCATAACGCTGATTTGGGTATACAGGATCTGCCGTCGTAACATATACGGTAAAATAGGTAGAAGTACAAAATCTGACAATCCGTACAACGTGGCGTCCTTCCACCGTAAAAATCCATAATTCTATTTGTGGTTTACGGATATACAATCATTACACCGTGCATAATTATACACTAAAATAGGTACGAGTAAAACCCGTCGAAATGTACGGGTATGTGTACTTTCACTTAAGTAAGTTAAGTTCATTCGTGACTCTAATAAGCGTTTGTTTTGCACGCGGTGAATATGATTACAGTAAAATAGGTGCGAGGACAACATAGGACGAAACGTAAATTGTCGCGTCATACAGTCGATTCTATGCTTCGGGGTTGTAAAACGCATTTACCTCAATACGCTATGTAACCGTACAACTATAATACGTTCATTCGTTTTAGTTTGTTACTGTTTATAATACACAACTATAGCAATAGGCATTCCATGTTTACGTTTCGTTTCACATAACTTACATTGAACACAAAGATTGATTTTAATATTGTCGTACGCGGTGAGAACGAGCGTTGTATGACGTTAAATATGGACCCTTATCCTTAAAAAGGTGCTCGGCGGCTTGCTTTATTAGAATTAATGTATTATAATATTGGGACATAAGTGTATTAACGATACGTTTACTTAGATCAAACGTCGAACAAGCCTCTTATCAGTATCACTGTTAATTCTAATTGAATGTAAAACGAAGAAAAACCACTTTTTAGGATACAAGTTAATTCTAATTGGCGGTAATACGCTGACGAAAGATGATCAGTCGCCGTTGGAAAATTATCATTGGCTGTTGTCGAAAACACGTGGCATGTTTACGATCCACGCATTCCTAAAGTTGGTCAGTTTTTGTACGTGACGTTAGGACAACCGTTTATCGGGGTTACGACCCCGCATTTTTTCCCATCATCTTTTTGCCGTACACACTGTAGGCTGAGTGTCTTTCCATGGCGCTGTCAACATTTCAGCGACGGCGTCAGTTTTTAAATATTTTGCCAAATTGAACCATTTTTTACATAATCTTGCTTCTATTCCCGCGTTTTTAAATATTTAAAAGTGGAAAGCTATAAAAAAGTTCAAAATTTGATTTTTTAACGAAAATGGCTAATCCCTCCATTTTTACCGCGAAAATTCACTTTCGGTTGCATCTCCTATATTATATAAATGTATTTGTTATAATGAAGACGACACTATCACCACTTCTTCCTCATTTGCTTGGGTTGCCATTTTCTTCCTTTCGGTAGTTCTTATTTCTTATTTTTTAGGTGATATTAAGGTTTTGAAATTATGTGGACCCTTAATAGAATTTGGGGAGCCAACCCTGCCAATAACATCAACAATCCACGCAACGCTGAGTCTCAACAAGATGAAGAAATGGAAAGGGTCGACGAGGAAATCGCATTTCCGAACGAGGAACGGAGTGAGGCGGAAGTCGAAACCTTGGTTAACCCGGCGGCCATTGTGGAAGGGTTTTTTACGTCCTTGGCCAATTCGAGAGGACGTGTTCCTCACAGGAAAGTTCAACATGTGTCGACTAAGGTAACACGGCTGCGAGTTATAAACTAGACGCTGAGGGATTGCAAAAATAACGGGTCGAAAGAACTCATTCCCAAGACCATGAGGAAGTTTCCAGAGCATTTTACCGGACTGTACAATACAAGTAAGCAATTTTAAACATACCTCATCCCATTTATTAAATGGTTTCGTCGCATCCTTCCTGTTTTTTTATTACTTCCATTCAGAATGCGTTGTTTTATTTTATTTTTGTTGTGCTTCTAAAGTATTTGTATATTATTATATTGGACCGACGCCTTTCCCACTAAATCTACATCCTAACTCGTCATTTCCTTGCTATTAGTGCGTGTTTTTTTATGTTGTCCGTTGGTATGCATTGTCTTATCATATTTTGGTATTATTTTTATCGTGTCCTACGATTTCTTTGTGGGGAGAACGTATTAACGACGAAAGGTCTTTGTCGCGGTGTATACGACGACATCGTGTCGTCGCTTCAATGATGGGTTCGACAAATTCATTGAATGTATGAGGACGCCTCGTTTAGTTGAAAGTGCAAATGACAGACGACAGTGGTTTGTCGTTTCGACTAAACCACGGACGACATCAGTTCAGTCAATCCAACGATGGTATACTTGAGTATAATTCGCGAACGTCGACCTTGTTTTGTCGATTCACTGTTAAGAAACGCGAATATATTTGAACGCTCGACGACATTGTGTCGTCGCTTGGATGTCGGTTCTACTAGTTCGCAGGGCCAACGGTTAAATTTTCCGTCGGTGAATAGTTGTCTACATTTTTACAGCACCAAGATGTAAGTAAAGATCTAACCAAAAGTGCCTCTTTTAGGTTGTTTTTTTCTCCCTTAACTGTGTAACTACTTTGTTTCCCGGGAAGCAATTATTTTTCTTCTTTATAGAGGACGGCCGACGACTATTCAAACGACTTTGCTCTGCCATTTAGCGACGATATCGTCCACGACCAAATGAAACCGAGGTAGGGGGTAATATACCTAGAGGCGAGAACTTAGTGAGGGAAAAGGAGGCGGTTATAGAACAATTTAGGGAAGAAAGGGAGATAGCGGTAGGGGAGGATATTGAAAGAGAACGTGAGGAAGGGGCGGAACTGGTTAGGGAGAGGGAAATAGATGGGGCGGAAGAAAGGTAAAGTTTGGATGAGGAGGCGGTTGGGCATGGGATACTGGCAGCGGAGGTAGTAGTTCAAGAGAGGGGGGCACTGAGAGGAGTATTAGGGAATAGGGTGGAATCGGAGGAGGGTGGTGGGGAAAGGGTTGGAATGGAGTTGGTTTTGAGGGAGGGGGAGGAATCGGGTGCCAAAATAGAGGAGATGGAGGAATTGGAGGGAGTGGGGAGGGAAGGGACGGGGACGGAGAGGGTAGTAACGAGAAGTGTGCCGGAGGGGGAGGTTCCAGATGAAGGGGTTGGAGCCGAGGAAGAAGGTGTCCGCGAAGTAGAAGGGGGTAAGGAAGAAGACCAAGAATACGACCCCTCAGGAACCGCGTCGGACGAGCCTATAGAGGAGGAAGTGCCTGAAGAAACCGAATCGTCAGACATTCCGGTGACGAAATACGAGGACGATCCCACAACCTCGAACGAGCAATCTTCGGAGAGCTTGGAGAGGCGCATGGAGGAAGAATATGGAGACGAAGACGAGGTCGTTGCTTTTCCTCCTTCACCGAACCGCGAAAGAGCTATCGTGGCAGTACAACCACCTCAAATTCTGGCTGACCGTGATGTTCCCGTTCGAGAGAAAAAACCTAATTGGTTTTTTCCGCCTCCCGTCGGAGATGAGGCCATGGATGGCTTCCAACCATCGGCGGCCCACTACATCCCGGTCGAGGAGTGGCCGGACTATTAGCGTTATGGGGAGGCTCGGCCACTCGACTGGAATTTGAACCCCCTCCCGAAAATTATCGACATCCCTCCGGATGTCCCCGCCCACCCAACATAGTTGTACATTACATCGTACAACCATGCTTCAAATTTCCCTTACATCAGGCATTTTCAGCCTAATGATGAACGTTTCACATGGATTGTACGTCGACCGATCGGATTCAAAATCGATGTGCCGGAACTAATGCGGCATTATCACCATTGGGATCCACGGTTATTCACCATTCTACGTCATGCAACTCGTACTCCGGGGCTAAACGAATTTTTAGAGGCTCGAAGTGCGGTTTTACAACGCTTCTGAAATGTGCAAGTGAGGCGTACGTACCTTTGGGAAATTCCGAGGGTACCACATGTCGATGAGCCCCCTCCACCCCCGCAACGGAGCTATTGAGGAATGAAGTTGAAAATCTCAATCGGCGGGTGGAGGCTCAAGAATTAGCGATGAGAGAGGTTCGTCGCTTAATTAATAATCTCACTCGAGAGCTTGCAGGAATTAGGCGTCGTTGATGGGAGATGATGAAGGTCAATTTCATGACCTTCATTTGACATAGAGGTATCCCGATTTCTCCCTTACCCTACATTGCATGTCCCAATGTTTTGTTTGTTTTTTATTTTTTCCATACGTGTATAAATTTAATATATCTCTTCCATTTCCTAGCCTTGTGAATGTAAATTTAACTTTAACTCTTACATTTGGATTTGCTGATGTCGGCGTTGTGTTAGATAGTTCTCACTCACGGTTTAACGACGAGACAGGGTCGTTGCTAAATTGTCGAATTTTCACTGGTGGTCGGTAGACGACTACGTATCAACGTCGTTTACAAAAAAAATTGTCAATTTGTTGATATAACGACGACATTCTGTCGTCGCTGAATCAGCGAGAGTAACACTTCGTCGCTGAATATTCCCGCATCTCTTTACTGTAACTTTAAGTTGCTATAATGCTTACCATTGTGACTAAAGAAGTGACACACACAATGAAACTCATTTTATCTTTTACATTGTGTATTGTGTACAGAGTATCAAAAGGCCAAGCGATGGTGGATAGAGAGGAGGAATACGCTTGACATAATACGAGAGACAACCCGGACATTCTCTTCTTCTAGTTTCGGGACGAGATCGGTGGCGGTTACTAAGGCTTTGCCGAGACGAGGAAGAAAGGAAGCCGCTTGGGTGACAGTTATACAAGAAGAGTTGCTTTCGGATTTTGAACGTTTTAAGAAAGCGGGTATGAAGATGTCCACCACAATTCTCGAGGACATCGCTAGGGACATTATAAGAGAATGGAGGAAAGAGTACGGACCAGAATGGTTCAACAAGGACGGGTCCGAAATACATCCGGTAATAAATAAGGTGGGTGTAAAGGTGTCAAGAGAAGCAGAACATCGTTGTGCGTGCACAAAAGGGGAAACTGCAATGCTCACCCGAGAAAGAGGAATACATTGAGCGTACCGTGGCCTTCCACATGGGCGTGCTGAAGCGAGGGTTTAAATCCGGTGAGTCACTATACATTATGAAAACATTATAAGGATGTTTCCTTTTTTTGAATTGTGTTTTGTTTTCGTTGTATTCCCAACTTAACGACATATACTAAAAAAGTATGAATTTTATTTGTTTTGGTTTGCCGTTGCATGTATACTAGGAATTTTCAACGAAGACTTAGTGGAAAACATGGATGAAACGCACGTGATCGTCAACACCAACAATGGAAAGACTTTGGGATTTCGAGGGGATGACGTAGAGAAATACGCCGACGTCGCGGGAGGAGGTGAATCCATGACTCTCATGGTGCGAATAACTGGAGGGGTGAACGCTCGTATCGAAAACCCGATGATAATTTTTGCGAATCGTGGGAGGAGTTAACCGATAAAAGGTTTACCAAACACTGTCTCGGGTGAGTTTGTTCTCCCAAATCTAATGTTTTCATTTTTATTTCGATGTCTGTTTGTCTTTGATGAATGTCTCTCTATTTCTCTCCATCTTCATATTTGTGTCTAATCTTGTACGTTAATCTCTCTACCTTGCCCTCTCATACCTTCTCCCTCTCTCTCCCACTACAAATTTACGTTATTTTCGTTCATTAACTCTCTAACTTCTCTTATCTCAAACAATGACTCCTATTACAAGCTACGTATGGTACACATAGATTACTCCCTATAAGGCAATTTTATGCTAGCAAAATAAAGTGTTATTTTTTTCTTATTTTTGTCTATTTTTTAGCTTTTCAAGTGTTTGTTACCGGACCGGTCCAAAGGGTTGGAACGATAAAACAGTGTTCCCACACTGGTTTGAAGAGACAAGGTCTTATCAAGGGGATTGGGAAGGACGACAAAAAATCATGTTCTTGGATAACTGTGGAGGTCATAATACATCCGATGAGTTGGAGCAAGTCATAGAGGCCAGAAACACCGTTTTACAATATTTTCCACCTAATGCTACGCATCTTGTTCAACCAGCGGACTTTTTTGTCATTTCTAAAATCAAGGACGTGTGGAGCCGTATATGGGACAGTTGGAAGGCGAAAGGAATTGAAACCGGGCAATGGGCTAAACCATGTTCTGGATAATTGGTGGGACCCGGTAAGGCATTTTTTCTAAAATTGGCAAGGGATTCTATCCTAGAGGTTAACGCGATGCGAGACAAAAACGGGATGAGTTATGCGAGAAAAGCAATGATTCAATGTGGCTTATCTTTACGTGACGGACGGTGGGAAGAAGACATGCTCACACATCAATTGCATGATATAATCACCAAGTATCGCAACCACTTCGAATGAGAGGTTGTGGAACCTCCTTGCCCAAGGTCAAAAGAATTCCTCCAAAATATTGAAGATGCCGACAGTCAGCAAGATAGCATTTTCAGCGAAGGAGGGATGAGCGGCAACGAGTTTTAAAGATATAATATAACTACATATTGATTTTTTGTTTTGAATGTTAGTTTAGGAATGGTAGTTTAATTATAGCGGGAGTAGTAGTCATACTCGTGGCAGATTAATGTAGACGGTCCATGAAGTTTAGTATTAATTCACTTCATAGGAAAAAATAGATTTCAGATGTATGTATGGTTTTATTATAGGATAATACAATTTCGGTATTTCTGAAGTTTACATGTTTGGCTTAATGTGGAATTGGAAGTTTTTATAAAACTTATTATGTATTAACCTTGAGATTATGTTAATGTGGTGTTCGAAATTTGAGTGTGCGTGTAGTATTGAATTTTATATATATTGTTGCATTGTACATCCTAAACTAATCAGCGAAGAGTATGCTTTGTCGCTGATTCATCATCCATCGAGCAAGTTCATAATTTTTACAGCATATTCACCTATATAAGTAATGATTGCCCTTTCAGCGGCGATAATTTTTCGTTGCTGGGTGGCAATCCAACTTTGAAACTGCTTCAGCATGTTCTGTGACGATGCAGAAACTGTCTCGTCGCTGGATGGAAATCCAGCGGCGAAACTGCTTTTGCATCATCAACAAAGCAGAGGTTGTCTCGTTGCTGGATGGCATTCCAGCTTTGAAACTGCTTCAGCATGATCTTTGACGATGTAGAAACTGTCTCGTCGCTGGATGGAAATCCAGCGGCGAAACTGCTTCCGCATCATCCTCGACAAAGCAAACATTGCCTCGTCGCTGAATGCTAATCATGGAATACATTGTAACGTTGTTTGTTTGATCGCATGGCCTTACAACGGCGAGGTTGGTTCGTCGCTGGTCCGTGAACCGTCAGTTTACATATAAGGTGGATATTATTAAAGCTCTGAACAAGTAAGAGGGTTTTAACTATGGCAAAAAAACACATTTTGACTTGGCTGAAACCATAAAAACTAGATTGAATATCAAAAGAAAATCTTCCATTTAGGAAAAGCACAGTTCGAGTAATATACGCATTCCTTATTTTTAGCATATACAGATGATACACATAAGAAAAAACGCCAAGAACATTTAATGTATTTCATTGCGAAAAAGTCATCGGGACAACATGAAAGGAATTAAAAAAACACACAATTCATAACAATATAAATAAAAAGTTGACACTAATAAAATCATTGATTAAAAACAATGTGGAAAAAAATACAAAATGTGTATATTTCACGATGATATATTTTAACAACGTTAAACTAAAACAAAAAGGTAGGCTTATTAATCTACAATATTCAACAAAGCTTTATGTAGTGCATAATTCTTAACGTTTCTACCTCTAGCTCGGAAATCCCCTTAAAGGAAATTTAACAATTTGGTAATATTACACACACTAACTAATTAGCAATGATCGGTGACGACAAATACAGATCCATGCAAAGCTCCTCAAGGTTTACTCCAGAAGCTTTCATCATGTCCAACACCTTCAAAATGTTGCTTTCTTCTTCCCTACGATCACATGTTGCCGTAGGGTGCTCCCGAATACAACGGCCGTCGGATAGAAGTTGATCAAAGATGACACTTTTACATATGAAAGAGAGAGGAAGATAACGATTTAGTAGGGGGGATATGGGCTCAACAAATAAAACGAGAAAAAGGACAGACAGTGAGAGACGGAACAGTGAGAAGAAGGGAATGAGAGAGAAGATTAAAGAAAGGGTATGTGACAAAATGAGTGAGAGAGAGAGGGGAGAAGAGAGGGAGAGAGAAAAGTAAGCAAAGGAAATGGGAAAGAATGTGAGAGATGGACGATGCGAAAAGGAAAAGGTAAAGGCAAAAAAAGGGAGAGAGAATGAAAAAGGAGGAAGAATAAGAAGGTAAAGGGAGCGAGAGATATGAACAAACATGGTGAACTGCGCACTTACCCAAAAACCCTTCATAAACCCTATAAATTATAGCGACGGTAATGGCGCAATTCCTCTTGTTGTTTCGGCATATTGTTGTGTACCCTAATACTGTTGTTAACCATAAAAAAAGGTATGGAGTCGATGGATGTCACGAGACTCAGCAAGGCGGCGGGGAGACGATCAGTATCTTGCCGAAAAAATGGCGGCGTCATGTGAAAATGGCTTTGCAAGATTCTGAATTCACCCACCAGAGGACGAAGATGTGGTTGGGATTAGTTTGAACACAAAATCTAATTTTTGTGTTCTCTCCGCATTAGCCGTTGGTTTGATATCAACTGTCAGTTTCTAGGCGGCGCATTTTTTCAATCCGAAATTTTGTAACTTTACTCTAATATTTTTACAATGTGACAGTAATTTGTTGTCGTTTTGTGAAGCATTACCCATTTTAGGGTCAAACTTAACTCTAATAAGCGTCTCTTTGGTTTAAAGGTCCGGTATTACCGTTATGTTTCTTTTTGACCCTGTAATAGTGTAAATATATACTATATTAATTTCGCAATATCTCAAATAGAGTTAAAACGACAACGTATTAGACTTAACCGTAACGCGACCATGGACATGTGTAAGTACGCAACATTACGCTTCCGTAACATGGACAGGTTTTACCATGTGCACGTGTTATCGGTTCACACTATAACACTTCAAAACGAACATCTGAATGTATGCGAACGTTTATTTTGCAAACTCGACTCCACAATTATTGTAAGCGCAGCTATGTATGCGGCCGACATAAGATTACTACAATTTATGTACGGATTTCGGTAAAAAAGTACACTGTTGTACGAACAAACTAATTCCGTACACCACACTATTCATGAATCCAGTACGGTAATACCATTGACGCAAATTTACAAATACCGTATTTAATATCAAAGATAAATTAGATTCAATCACTGTATTTCGTGTATCAATGTCAAAATTTTGGAGTGCCGGTATAGCGTACACTACGCTAATAACGATTCACGGTGTACCTCCGGTCGTACAGATATTTCATTCTGGCTTTCTGTTTGTATATTTTTTTAAGATTTTATAAATCAGGACTCTAACATATGTGGCGCCAATTATAATTGAGGAATATTTGTTACTGGCCCGACAAAATGGAATAGTCTTCCAGTAAACGCTGCCAGTAGAATTTTCCGTACATTTATTGGGATCGCCTAATGGAATTCTACCCTTAGCTTTAATAATTCTAATTTATGATCTCATTGAATATTGTGGTGCACGGACGTGTCAAAGCGTGCAGAATGGTATCCTGTTAAGTAAAACAGTACAAAACATGGATTAAAACAATCACGATCGCACGTAAAACAACGCTCAAAATAAAAGGCACAATGAGATCGCACCTATTTTAGTGTAGAGATATTGATCGTGTATTAGTTATACGGGAGAAATCCCAAATTAGAGTTATGAATAAATTAGAGTAAAAGGACGAGACACTGTACGATTTGTAAGATTTTGTACTCTTACCTATTTTACTGTGAAGATCCAGATGGCAGATCTGTTGTACCCAAATCAGCGATATGGATCAATTAGAGTATTATTTTTTTATGAAATCTTAAAAAATCTAATTCGCGTTAAAAACACAAATTAATTTTTAACACTAATAATTTGTTAACGCAAATAACGATTCAAGATGTGATTTTTGGCTTGATTGGTCGCGCGTGACGAAGCGCTTATTTATCATTTATTTTCATTGATATTTATACGCGGGTCCGTTTTGTTGTCGATTACAAAAAATATTTCATATTGAGCGAGTTATTTTCTATTAGACCCATATCACGTCGTTCTTTAATTTACGTCTAAGTTTAGCGTAACTCTATCGCGGCTAAGGGTACGACCCCATGTGGCTAAGTTCGCATTAGACAAACCAAATTGTTACAAAAATTGCTATGTGTCTTACAACGCTTCAAAAAGTTTTGAAAAATACTGTGCGGCAAGACATATTGTACACATTGACAGCCGTCACGAGCATTGTCGACATATACAATCGTCACAAAGTTAAGTAAAAATTTCGAGTTAAACATAGAGACACTTAAAATCCGGGTTCACCGGATCCGCGCTAAAAAACAAAGTAAGTTCGCTAAGTTAGAAGAACATAGGGTTGTACCCTAAGTTAAAAGCCAACATGTGCTCTCACAATAGTGCTCACGTGAAGTGAGAAAAGTACATGCTTACAAAAATTTTATTTACATGTGGTCGCCGCAGTTTTGTTACTAGTAAACCTTGGTCGGCTATGTGAATTGATGTTTTTATTATGATTGTCCACGTTCGCAAGCGCCACATTTTTTTTAACCGGTTGTTACAATATTTCCCAAGTCAACGTTGTTCGACGGATTGACCGTCAAATCTAACTCAACTGTATGTAACTTGTTCTAATCTGTATTTCAAATGTACAATAGTTGGTAAGCTGGCGCAACTACCTGTACGCTGCAAAAATTGCCACTGTAATTAGCAATTCCCTTTTAAAAAATTTACTATTGCCCGTAATTACACCTAAGCATGTTCTTGCGGCTGTTTTTGAATTGTGTTCGATTATGCTGATGGAAAGACAGATTTTTTAAGTTTTCTTCTCCGTTACCATTAATAAACATGACACTAAAACGAAAGGCTCTCGATTCCGATGGAAAATGGTCCTCTTGTTTGTAATTACAAATGACAGATAACCATTCCCTAGGGCAATATATGACCGGGCAACAAACATGTTTTCTCCTGATCAACTAATGGATGTTGACCAATAAACATTAAGCACGTGGAAGGCATTAAAACTGTGTACACGGTTGTATGGTCCTCAAATATTCGCAGTTGTCGTATAACTTCTGTACTGTACTCTAATGTTGTACACCATATCGAATTTCTTACAATGTATTGCGATATTAAGTTTTTGACGACTTGGATCGGTACTATTTATACTCTTTGTGACTCTATGGTATTATATCGTGGAAGATATTCTATTTTACACGATGTTGTTGCGATATGTCGTAGTATTTTATGGCTAGTTACAAACGAAGTAGAATATGTGCGACTTTTTAGAAATAAATATCCGGTAAGTCCTGTTAAACTTGTCAACATTTCAACAATGTGAACTTGAACAAGGCGGAAATTGACAAATTCAGCACTGGTTGTACTTACAGATCATAAGTATCCTTGACACGTAAAATATCGATAACGTCGTCACACAACTTGTCTTATTTGCAAAATCATGGAATCTTTGACAAACTTTTCGAACTTTCCCCCACTTGAGTGGACACTTGCATCTTAATGAATGGTATTCATACATTTTATATTTTTTTTTGACATAACATACAAAAAATTGTATAATCGTGCTATACTACACAATAAAAATGAGTTGTACGATTTTTGAACCATAAGAAAAAAATGACGTTTGATAATAGTAAACTGTTTGAGCGTCTTATGTGAACTTTCAACAAACATGCGGTTTATCTCTCACTCGATCTGTCCCAAAATAAGCTCAAAATCGTGTGAAACCTAAGAAGACTTTTTCATATTCGTTGGTAGGATGTACTTAAAAAAAAATAAGCTCTAGAGGCAAATTGTATTTGAGTTTGAAGATGAGTTGGCATGACGCGACAAATGGTAAAAATAAAACGCCAAACTGATTAAGGATTAACCTCCATCATGCATAAAGTTAGGTTGTTTATTAGAAAAAGTTCATTATCGGAGAGGGTCGTACCACTTTTTTCTTTTTAAACATATTTACTCGAGATTTGGTAAGATTCTTCAAACTATTGGACGAAAATGTCGACCGTCCGATTTGGTGTTTCGCAAGCAAACGCTCATTCTATCCTTTTTTCGGCTAATGTCCTTCAATGTTTTCAAGGAGTAGACTAGCCACACACGGGATGTGTACTCTTGGTATACCTAGAAAGAAAACATATGATCCACAGCGGATGAGCCATGGCAACCTAACACATGGCAAAGGCCATGTGCCTTCGTAGAGGGTGAATTCAAATCCACAGAAACCGACGAAAATCTTTGCCGGTGGAAATCCTCTGACGCTATTTTTGACATCCATCAACCTTGACGGACAGGAATTTGCGTTTAAAACACGATGGCGCAGTTTGAATAGTGACATAGTACGCAAAGGCAAATCTCAAGAATAAATACTTTTTTACAAATCTTTTGTGTTCGTAAAGATACGATACCTAAGATTTTGTGCAATTAGAATCTTCTAATAGTCTTGTAGTCTGGACAAAAAACTACTTGGTTCCATTCAAAATAAAGCACGTAGGCGATAGGTGCCTTGCTAGCATAACGTGACCGAAAAGTGATTAAAATTTTACTGCAAGTTAACGTTTTTCGTACGATTACTGGAGACGCTTGATGGAGGAGAGCCCTACGTTTAAAGATGATGTAAATTGTACTTTAGGGTTTCCACAATTTTTTGTACGACAAAAGATTTTCTCGATGCATTATTGAAATTTGGAGGAAAACAAAAGAAAAAAACCCTCACTTTAGTAAATGGGCACACACCTTATGTCTGAGCAGACATGGATGTATTTGGGATCGCAAACGGGTATCGAGGGATGCGCCCCATTTTATTTCATCCTGGTTATGATAAAACTAAAAGATAAAAATTGACGAATTAGTTTAAAAACAAAGTCGAACAGCTCAAACTTAAATTTATTGGACTAAAGAATATTTGAACTAAGTTTTACCGCGGTCGTTTATTAAATATTGTTCTCGATACAAAAACCACTAGTTTTTCTTCGAGGGAAAAATTTGTACCCCACATTGAGTATCCCGAAATAGTCTTTGATGTGTATTACTACACATCGCAAGATCCGAGGACAACAAATTTGAAATTTCACAAAAAAAATAAGTATTAGATACAATAAGATGATTTTTTTTCACACATTATTGTTCTAAAACGTGACAAAGTATACTTTACAGGAAAATAGTTTAGGTGACCTAATGTACTAGTAATTTGCTGAAAAGTTAATAGATTTTATTTCCAAAAAAGGGATGGTGATACCATCAAAGCACAAAACATGATTGTCACTAAAAAGAATTGATGACCAACAAAGGTAAAAGACCAAAATCCTAAAGGACTAAAAACACAACAAAATTGCTTTAAAAGCCTAAAAGAAAAGAAGTAAAGCAAGTACAACAAAACTAAACTATTGAAACACTACAAAATACCCTAGACAACGTCCAAACTAAAGTAAGAATATCGTCTATGTGCGCCGGGTAGCGCGAAAAGTGCTAGAATGGAGGGATGATTTTTCTTCTCCGTTATTATTGTTGAATACGACAAGCTTAAAACATAACCCTATCAGTCCTTTCATAAACTTTCCCAGTTTCCATGCATGAATCGACCAACCATTTCGTTTCATCAAACAACGCTAACTGTATATCCTGTTAGAGAAAACGACATCATCCAATACCGTTATTTGATATTTTTGGTATTCTCTTCTGGCTTCTGATTTTCCGTACGTACTAAAAACATATTCCCGACTTTACAAAAGGTTTGCCACTAGGCGTTTCCGTTTTCTTGCTCAAGTTCCTCCTTTGGACGGAGATAAACAAACAATCTGAGATTTCACTTGTCACGTGGACAATTGAAAAAAATACAAAACAATCCATGTGGCTTAAAAGTGAACCAGAATTGTCGACATTTATTTTCGGTACGCCAAATTCACGGGTTTTGTGTTTTTGCCCAAATATCGACTGCTGAAAACGGCAAATAATTTTTTGTCGACCAATCCCGCGCCTTGATTTCGCCGGTGAACTTTGTCGACGAACCTTGTCGGGATTTTGTCGACTAGCGTTTTATCCCCAACCCGCCATGCTAGGATTTGAAGGGCATAAATTTTGACAGGTGTCCAAATCTCGTGGAATTTGTTGGTTTTTGGTGCGATTCCGGGTGATTCTCCAATACACCGATTTGCTTCGTATCGTTTGTGTCTTATACGTGAATCGGTTTGCTTAGCATAGGTGATATTTTCGGGAGAGGAATTGTAGCGGGATTTTGTCAGTTTTTCAGTTTGCAGTTTTTGCAGTTTTTTTGTCAGAACATGCAGCTGTCCCCCACGTCTTATTGTGCGGTGGACATTTGACACGTGGCAGATTATGATTGGACCGCCACTTAGTGAGTATGTTAGCTTTAGACTATTTAGTCATGTGCTTAGAAAAAGACATTTATCATTCACAGAGAGAAGAAGACAGAATAGCATCCAGCTTCATTGATAGGGACAATTTGTCCACTTTGTTTTACACTCAACTTGTACTCCTACCTCTTTATAATGGGAAGTAACAAATCTGTCTGAAGCTTCTGTGTTTTTCCTATCTCAACCCACTCTAAATTCTGATCAAACTGCCTGGTGACTTATTCTATCCGAGCCTTGTGTTATTCTGCTCCGGAGTCGGAAAATCTGTGGCGCTCAGATTTAGCTTGGTCACTTGTCCTATCTGAGCCTTGTGTATTCTGCTCCGGAGTTGGAAGTTTGTGGCGCTGAGATTTATCTCTGTTGCTCGTAATGGCCGACCCCGCGTATCAGAATTGTCAGCTGTTCAGGTGCAGTAAGAAGGGCCGACAAAGAAAATCCAAATTTAATACTAATGATACAAACAAAAAATGTAAAAATCACGTCGTTTGTTAAATTTTGAGATCCACTTGAAAGTCGAAATCATTTAAAACCAAAGCAAGAACTACATGTTTGAACATTTGTTTTCCTTACATTTTTAGTAAAGAAGAAAGAAAAGAAATAGCCATGGTTTCTCGAAAAAGGTACATCGTAGCTAATTTAATTGCACTTTTTGTTAGTTTTACGATAGTTTTTGCATGGGAAGAGGAGGCAATAAAAGGCCCCATGACAAAAGTACCAGAATTAGATTTTAATACAAGTTGTAATACAGGAAGCTGCGCTAATGGAGGAATTCTTTCATATGTTAAAATTCCTCTTTTAAAAGGGGAATATGGGTATCAAGAATCTTCGTATAAAGCCGGTTTGCTTCCGAGCTCGTATTCGAAAGCAGGAAAGGTATCGGGATCGAAATATAACGATGTTTATGTTTTGGATGTTGAAGGTGGACCTTCTACTTGTTGTTATCTTTGCAAATTCGACTCCTAATGCAAATATTACCAGTATCTAAAAGTGTGAGTTACATAAAACATAAAACATGAAGCATGAAACACTAAACATAAATAAAAAATAAAAAAAGAACATAAAAAGGAAAAGAACGGAAAAAGAAAACCCATTTAAAAGACGAATGCACAAACAAAAAAAAGAAAAAAAACCCTTTTTTTGAATATTCATCGATTCCAGAGGAGGAATTACATCCTAGATTTTGAGCTTCTGTTCGATTAATGCATTGAAATTACAAGATGTTAAAAAAACATCTGTTGAATTATTTATTTTTTAGTTTCTTCTTTGTGTTTTGGTAAGTTTATTTCATAAAATCTGATTCATGTTTCCGATAACAATTTTCTCTTTTGGTGTATGTTTCCAATCAACTTTCAGTTTCAGTTTGTCTGTTCCATAAACTAAACTTATGTTTCATAAAATTTTACTGCGGTTCGTAAACATTACTTGTGTTTCGTAAACGCTACTTATGTTTCATAAATAGATTTACTTGTGTTTCATAACTTTATTTCATCCTTACAATTATTTGTCATTTTGTGACAGCGGATGTGGATGCAACAAGGGACTATGTTTTATTTACGGCCCATTTTCTTGACCGATTTATTCGGGTGCAAAGGGGGAATATGCCCCGAGTTTTGTGGGAGCAAAATGTCAACTTCCCGAATGCAATAATGACCCCCATTTGACCGGAGCCCACGGAACTAAATACGATTTTAACGGAATTCCTGATAAGAGTTTTGCTCTTATTTCCGACAGAAACCTCCAAGTTAACATGAAAATGGTGGGATATCACGACGAAAGAAAAGAGAGTGGTTCCGTTACAGATAATGGAAAACTGATTCGCACATGGATCCGTCAGTTGGGAATCGTGTGGACAAAGGAGGGAGTGAAGCATAAGTTTCGTCTCGTAGCGAGATCGGGGAAGGAGACGAATCGAGGGGAGGGTAAATTTTAAATTTGTGGGTTTTCAGCGTTTTTTCTTGGGTTTTCCTCGCGGTGATTCGTGTTATTTGAGTTTTTAATTTAGTTTTTTTTTTATGTGCTCAATGTTTGTGGGTTTTGGGAATGTTCAATGTTGTAAATTTGCGCTCTTTTGATTTTGCTGCCCTGTTTTAAAACTGTGTGTTGAGTTTACTACTATTATTATTATAATTTTTTAATTTATCCGTTCACCTTTCTGAAGAAAATTTGAATGATCCTCGATCCGGACGCTTAATCCCTATCCAAATTTATGAGGGAGCATTTATTTCTCGTGATTGCATTGCGCGATGGACTTATGGGGTCAACTTTTTTCCTCCTCTGGATCTGCCCGATTTTGTCCGACCATTTTTTTTATACATTTTAACGTTTTTTTCTGTCTACTTTATCAAATTACTGGAATTTTGGCCTCGCTTCCTTCTGTTTCCTCAATTTATTAATTTTTTTTTCATGTTGATTTATTTATCTTTTTGTTTTTTTCTTCATTTTACCTTTATCATTATTATTATTATTATTATTATTTTAAGTAAACTTTACAAGAAAAAATTCTCGGCCTAACTTTTTTTTTTTTCTCTTAATATTTCAATGAATTAATCACTTTTTATTTTTTAATCTTTAACCTTTTTTTTTATTTTATTTATTATTTTTTTATATGTATTGTTTTCAGCAAACTCCGTATATTCACGGAATTCTCGGTCAAACTTTTCGAGCTGACCGAGAAGAGAAGGCTCGAAAATTTTCAAAAATTTCGATTTCTCTCCTTCGACCAATCGAAGCCGACGGAGAAACCGGAAAAGGATTTTTGGATGGAAAACCA
Source organism: Zygnema cylindricum (assembly GCA_037447655.1). Lineage (NCBI taxonomy): Eukaryota > Viridiplantae > Streptophyta > Zygnematophyceae > Zygnematales > Zygnemataceae > Zygnema > Zygnema cylindricum. The sequence continues at coordinate 6,245 of JBBHKE010003094.1, read as the reverse complement.
AAAGATTATATCGTTAAAGATGTTTTTTCGACTGATTTTATTTTTTCTGAGTACGGAAACCGGTCGGAGAAAAAAAAAATCAAATTCGCCAATTGGGTATAAATAAAAAAGGGCAGGTAGGTAAAACAGGGCACAATATTTATGTAATTTTATTTATAGTATTTGGGTTTTTTTCTTTTATTCTTTTGGGTTTTTTTTATCATTCATGTATAGATATATTCTGGATGTATTGTGCAAGTAGGGGAAGTTCGGTCAAAATAGTCAAGATAGGTCCCCTTTTTTTATTTTAATTTCATTCCAGATTTTTTCAGATATAGATTTTTCCTCCCACTGAGGTACCTTTTCTTTTGTCCTTTCTTTTAGTGATATTTCACATGGAGAGTTCTTAAAGAGGAATCTCTTTGTAAAGGATTTCCACCGATAGAGAAATATAGTTATTTTTAGTTTTTTTTAGTTATTTTGAGGTTTTTTTTGGGGACGGGAAAGGGAAGGGGAGGAAAGCTTTAGTTTTACTTGGGAATCTTTAATGGCTTCTTTGTTCGGAAAGGAGAAGCTTTAGTTGAGCTGTTTAATAGTGTTCTTTCGTTTTCAACAAAAAAAAAGAAGGTTATATTGCTATATTGACGTATTTGATTTTTTATTTCTCTTTATTATATATAGATATAAATTTCCTTTTTTTTGTGTCAGGAAGAAATTAGCATGATGCAGAGTATTAGGGTTAAATTTATATTTTTCTCCCTACTTAAAAGAAAGAAGGGAAAATGTAAGTTTCAAAGAGTTGTACGGAAAAAAAAAGGAAAAAAAAGAAAGGGTGAAATCTCAATACCTCAGGGTGAAATCTCAATACCTCCTCTTGTTCATTTTCCTTTCCTTCCTGTGTTAGAAGTTATCTATTTGGAACTATATATAATTTCATAAAATTGTCATAGAAAATAAAACTTAAATTCAATTAAAGAAAACTGAAATACAATTTAGATTTTGATGAACATGTGACCCAACTATATATATATATATATATATATATATATATGTTATATATATATATATATAGTAATATATATATATATAATATATATATATCTATATATATGTGTATAGTATATATGTATATATATATATGTGTATATATATGGGGAGGGACAAGAGATATGTATGAAGATATTACATATAAATACATATTATATATGCATACATAATATGGTGAGGCCATGGAAGACTAGAAAAGGAAAAAAAAAAAAAGAGAATTGGTCAAAATAGAAAGAATGAAAGAAGACATTACTGGCAATGAGACAAACAAGGAATCAAAAGAGAGGTTTTTGTCTGAAGTATGATCATTATCTTACAAGAAGTCAAAGTCCCTAATAGGGGAAAAAAAAATCTAATCGAGAAGTTGCTTACACAGTTTTAGAGTTAAATCTACTAAAAGTGTACAAGGTAAAATTAATCTATATAAACAACACTAGACATGAATCCGGTGGTCTAAGATTCCTAAAGTTCCGAGGGGAGTCTCCCATTCTACCAAAAGTACAATCGAAAAAGAAACAAGAAAGTACAGATCCCTGAACTAATATACTACACTTAGGACTTAGCGTCGAGGACTAAAAATAAATAAAGGTGAATTTAGACATAGGTTCGACAGGATACCAATAAGCCCCCCTCGGTTGAAGCATGTCTCGCAACAAAGGGGGAAGTTGAAAAAATGTGTTTGAAATATTGGGCAAGAGAGAGGTTTGGTAAAGTAAAATAATAAATAAATAAATAAAAGTAAAAAATCGGCAAGATGGTCGGTTGTGGCCCAATGAGAGAAAATGAAGGTGCCATTGACGAGTTTTTCATGAGAGAAGGGATATTGAATGTCAATGTGTTTGTTTCGTGTGTGATAAATGGGATTTCTTTATGAGAGCTAAGACACCTTAGGTGTCACAAAAAATGGAAGTGGGAGAAGATTGGGGAAAAGAGAGTTAGGCATAGTTGTTCAATTCGCATATTACGCACGCATCAAACTCACGAACACTACGTACAATGCGCATCGAACAATAATGAAGTGTTAATAAAATGCGTACCCGACTTTGTACTCGTACATTTTTCGTACATTTACGACGTACAGTTTCCGTATATTTCCGTACTTTTGGGGTTATGTTAGGGGGATTTTAGGGTTGTTAGGGTACATTCCCATACATTTCAGTACAATTGCCCTACAATTTCTGTACATTTATGACGTACAGTGTCCGTATATTTCCGTACTTTTTAAGGTTATTTAAGGGGGGTTTCTAGGGTTGTTAGGGTACATTCTTGTACATTTCCGCATATTTCAGTACAACTGCCTTACATTTTCCAAACTTTTAGGGTTTTTAGGGTACACTTTCCATATAATCTCATACTTTTCCGTATATTTTCCATACTTTTAGGATTGTTAAGGATTATCTAGGGTTTGTTTATAGGGACACTACCCGTACATTTTCGTACATGTTTCCGTACAACGAAAACTATACGAAATTTACGAAAAGTATAAAATTGACGAATGCTACGTAAAAATCGTAAAAAAGTCCAAATTCGTACAAATTGAACAACTATGGAGTTAGGCAAGGAGACAACATAACTTTTTAGTGGCGAAGGTGCCCCCCATATACTCTTCCTAAGTGGAGGAGAGGGCAAGCAAAGCTCGATTTCGGGAAGACCATGAAAAGAGACCTCCGCAAAGAGAAAACACACCCCCGAAATGAATTGACACTAACACTAATCAAGTTGAAAAGGTTGTTTTAGTGTCAAGTTGCTGCAATTCCCAATCATGGATTTCAGCAAGGGATAGAATTGCACAAATAGATTCGAATTTTGTGTCGACAACAATAGCTCCTAAGGGGTCAAAGGATGTAGGTTTGTTTGGGTGAGACATTAGAGGATTCGGGGAAGGAAATGTTAGAATTAGAGCGTAAGGGGCAAATCAGGAATGATTTTTGAATATCACGCGTGGTAATGATGCTACGTGACGTAAGGTACCAAATTTGGTACCCCTTGAAACTAAGGGAATTAACCATAAGGACGCTTTGAATGGCGATTGCTCCCTATTTCCCATCAGTATAGACGAAATTTTTGTGATACGTTTCACTTCCGAAAATGCAAAAATGGGAGGCATCCAACTTGTATCCATGCCACGCCTCAAAAATTATTGTCAATACGAGCGGATTCGGGAGATAAATTTTGCACGTAAAAGGATGTCAGTAAAGCCTTGGCCTGAAAAGAAAAAGGTAAAGAGGCAATACGGATTATGGATCGAGACATGTCAGAAGTGTGCGGTTAAGCCGTTCGGCGTGACCAATTTGTTTGGGACTATTGGAGTAGTCTGACGAATGATGTTGCATAATAGTAAGAATTTAATAGCAGCGTTAGACATAAATTCCCTACCATTTTTTTGGCCTTAATGTTTTAATGTGAGTGGAAAATCGATTTTTGAAAAGGGCTTGAAGTCTTGAAAATGAGTGAGAGTTTCCGACTTATGTTTTATAAGAGAAATGTCTGTAGATTGAGAGTGATCATCATTGGACGTGATAAAACATAATGCACCAGTCATGGCACCTGCATGGGTCCGCACACATCCTACGAATAAAATGAAAGGGAGCTTTAGAACGAGATGGACTTGGAGAGAAAAAAATGCAAGAAATTTTTCAATATTACAAACATTACAACAACCAAGTTTTGTTTCATTAAATTTGTCTATTCCTTGGCAGGCTAAACTAGCGCTATTTTAATGGTCATCTCTCAAGGGCCAATTATTAAAACAAGAGGAGTTAGAGGAAGTTGCTAAATAAGCATGAGCAATGCCTCTAAAAAAAATTGTTGCATAAAGAGACTACAACATTTTGTGCCACCACTAATAAAGGCAAGAATTGAAGAAATAAATCGAACATCAATTTCAATAATGACACCAAAACTGCCATCACTTATTATTTTATTGATAGAAAAAGAAATATTTGGAGTTTTGGTCACCTTGTGTAAGATAGTGGGAGGAGAATAAGGGGCATGTGAATTAACAACCCCCTGCCCAACAAGATTTGATGTTGGAATCATATTATTTGCAAGCATAATGCACAAAAGGACAAAAAAAGGTACGAGATTAGTCATACTTTCAAGTTGGCAAGATGTGCCTTAAAAAGCGATAACATTAACTAGCCAATCAGAATCAATGCTTGTTGCAATGAAGACGTACCTATAGTCCAAAGGTGGAATTGAAACATGTGCGGCCTAGAGAGGAGGTATATATGTGATTCCTGTAAAGCAAAAGTGTTGCACATCGCAAGTCCTTGATTTGGAAGTAGCGCCTTTAGTAATGCCGATAAACATGTAAAGTTAGGAGTAGGGTACTAATAAAGATGAGGGTTGTACGGAAAAGGATTCAATGCAATGTTTGTTGAAGTTTGTTTATGGTGTGAAGCAAACCCCACGTGTCTCGTACAAAACACAAGTCAATATTGATGAAGGATGGTTGAGGCAGTTTGGATTCAAGCTTTTTTGTTCGATCGTCAATTCCCCCAACCACTTCCACCACAGTATATACTGACTATCGGGGTGCTCTTCCTTTAATGCCCAACCCTCTTCATCAGAAAAGAACAAAATATATCGACAATGGTTTGATTACCACAATCCGCATCGCAAAAACCAGGGAGGAGTCCAAGGAGGAGAGGTGGAAACTAAGGAGGAAGACGTGGGAAGGAGGAGGAAGAGAAAAAGTAAGTCGAAGATGCTTAGTGCCTTGAAGGTAACGAAACACTTTTTTTGAGGCTTGACGATGGGTGAGAGAGGCACAATGGAAAAATTAAGACAAAAGACACACGACAATACAATACTCAACCCTACGGCCTAGCATAGCACACATCAACGAGACTTTGGGTTGTTGGTCAAACCATGCTTTATAAGGGGTCTACAAAAAGAGTGACGATGGGAGAAATATTACGAACGTATACTCAAACATGGGCGCATCAACCTCAAAAGCCAAGAAAAGGGAAGAGAAAAGAAGTATAAAGAAGGCCACATCAAGAAGAACGTAGTTGTACCCTAAAAAAACCCAACCCTATTTCGTTGGGGAGTATGAGGGGAAGAGATTTGGTGAATGATGCTATAGAAAAGGAGAAAAACAAAAAAATCATAGGAGAGGCATTCCCCCTTGCGGGCCATGCGAAGAAGTTTGATGGTAGACGAAAAGGCGTAGGAATTGATTACAACGAGACTTTTGCACCTGTTGCAAAATTTGAATCTATTCGTACGATTTTGTCTTTGGCGGCGATTCACGATTGGGAGCTTCAGCAACTAGACGTCAAAACTGCTTTTTTGCACGGGAATCTTGAAGAAGATATTTACATGGAACATGATCTTGGATACGCTGTAGCTGGACAAGAATCTTTGGTCTGTCGCTTGAATAAATCAATTTATGTCGCTTGAATAAATTAATTTATGGTATTAAACAGGCGCCACGTGTGTGGCACAAAACTATTGTCTCTGCTTTATTAAATAAAGAAATTATTTATATTAAAGGTACAGGTGACAGTTTAGTAATCATTATCATTTGCGTTGATGATTCTTGCTGGTCCTAGTAAAACGGAAATTAAGAAGGTCAAAGTCATGCTAGCGTCCCATTGGCCAATGACTAATTTGGGTGACCTTGATTAATGTTTAGGTATTAGTTTTACAAGAAATAGATCTAAACGTCTATTACAGATGAGCCAAGAACATTATATTGTCAACCTTTTAGATACTTTTGGCATGTCCGATTGTAATTCTATCTCTACATTTCTTGATCCAAATACCACACTTAGAAAAGAAGTCTCCGATGGGGATGCCCAAGGAGACGTAGGGTCCCTCTACCGGTCTATTGTAGGAAAGTTGATGTATGCCATGTTGGGGTCGCGTCCGGACATTTGCATTGCTGTGTGCATCTTGCATCTTATCACAATTCTCTTAGTGTGCGGCTCCCACTCATCTAAATGCGGCAAAACGTGTCCTTAGATACCTCCAAAGCACCAAACATCTTCGCCTCACCTTCTCTTTCCCTCCTTTTTCTCCACCTTCTTCCTCCTCTCTTTTTCTTTCTCTTCTCGATTCCTTTCTTGTTGGATTCTGTGATGCGGGCTGGGGGAATCAAACTGATGAACGCTGTTTTATTTCCGGGGTTTGTTTCTCCCTTGGTGGTGGTCTTGTCTCATGGTCTTCCCGGAAATAACCAACCATTGCTCTCTCATCTACTGAAGCTGAAT
>JBBHKE010003093.1:37500-138215 GCA_037447655.1 Zygnema cylindricum | reverse complement strand
TTTTTTTTCGTCTGTTGTGGTCCGGATTGTGACAACAAATGGAAAGATTTGTATATCTCTTTGTTTTTGTTCCATTTTTTTTTTATTTTTTTTTTCGAATAAAAGTCCTAAAATGGAGTTTTTGGAACATTTTTTACTAATACAGTTTTTGGAAGAGTTTTTCAAGTTAAATTTTTGAAAATTTTGAATGAAAAAAAAAACCCTTTTAATCTTTTTTGTATGAATAGTAAAAGAGATAAAAGAACTAGATTATGAAAAGTGCTCCAAATCCCCTTTGTCATTTCCCTAAAAGACAAAACATTAATGATTTGTTTTTAACTGAAATGACGGTCAAAATAAAAAATGTGCTTGGAATTTTTAGGACTAGGGTTACCAAAATTGCAAAAAAAAAAAAAGTACTACCGTTAATTAAAAGTACACTTGTACAGTCCAGTTTTGACCCTCGGTGACAAATGTTCTGTTTTTTTTATTGTCAGATTGTCAATCATTTTGTTTTTTTTTTATTTTTTTTTTTTTTTATTTTTTTTTGCAAGCATTAAAAAGTCGACAATCCTCGTTTATTTTATTTTATTCTGTTTGTCGATCTTGTGTGGCAGTTTTCACTTTCGTTTTTCCTTTTTTTTTCCCCTTTTTTTTTCCTTTTTTTGCTGTGTACTCAAAAACGCTTTATTGTCTTGCGTTTTTTAATAAAGTTTATGATCATTTTATTTACAAAAATGTTATAAAGGTAGAATGGTTTGCTTTATAGTTCCAAAAATATATATTATGCACATTAATTTCTTGAAACTATTCGAGTTAGTTTTGACCTACACTATATCGCTATTACTGTTATTGATTTTTTCGCCACTCAAAACAACTTTTCTCCATGCACTCTTGTTTGGTCGTGAATCTGGACGGTTGCGATTGAAAGGCAAGATTGTCACCTCACAATATTGATATTGTACTTTTTGTACTATTCGATGGTGCATGGTGCATATTTGGAGATATTGTTTTTGCGGACCTTACCTCTGGTTCGTTGGTCAAACGTTGTTGGTCAAACAGAGCCGGTCAAACGTTCTCCGTCAAACGTTGTCGGTCAAACAATGTCGGTCAAACATTGTTGATCAAACATTGCCGGTCATATGGTGTCAGTCGAATGTTCTCAGCAAACGGTGTCAGTCAAACGGCTCGATATGTTGGATGGTCGCCCGTGACACGACTTAAAAGGAGCGTGATTACGTAGACTGAGATACTATGGATGACTTTATTCCGATGGCGGTCGCGATATTTGGTTGCTTGTGTTGCTTCGGACGAGTTTTTTCGTACTTTGTGGTCGACGCTCGATCGAGCGACAGGGAGCCGAGAAAGCACCTGCTCCTGTTCTTCCTTCTTTTTTGGTCCTCAGTTCTTTTCATCGTCAACGTTTATCTATGGTAGCAGAAACACACAGAACAAAACAAAGAACACTGCAGAAGGCTTCCCTTTCCAATTTGTTTTCGTTCTTTTCTTTTTTTTTCTTGGTGCGAGCTTCTCTCCTTCGATCGGCTATTGCAACTATGGATGGTCGGTGTGTCTCCGAACTCCCTCAAGGTCCTCCCCCGGGTTTTGGGGACTTGCGAAGTTAATTATCACAAATCTTTAGAGGTGTTGAGGTTCGTTTAGGTAATGTTGATTTAAGTACTGTTGTGTCCTAATTTTAGTGCTTGTTGCCTCTTTGAGTGTCTTTGTTTTACGTGCCGTTTTTTAGTGTGTTCGTTTCTTTTGATTTCCTTGTCCTTTTTGCCTGCTTCACTCCACATGTAGTTTTTCAGTTTTGGCATTGCCGCCCATTTTTTTTTCCATGGACTCAATATGGTTTACCATTGCGCTTTTTTAATAAAGACACTGACATTCATTACAATCTGAACGTGTAAAAAAACAACAAAAAATTCAATATTCAGCAACTCCAACAAGATATATACTACAATGCCCATCGTCATTAGAGTTAATTGCACTTATTCGATCACTACTTTTCTGGCTGAAAATTACAAATGGAATTAACAACACTAATTAAAAAAGAAAAAAAAACAATAACGACCTAAACGCTATTTAGAGGACATGACTACGATCTGCCACGCCTCCTTGCACTAAATTAGTATTACACATTCTAATTTCACATTGCTACCTCCTTTTGTTCCCACGGACTCAGAAGGTTTACTATCGCGCTTTTTGATATAGGCGGCCCCCCTTTTTTTTTAATTTCACATTATCATTACATTAACACTTATAGCAACGACCTGTGCAGTTCTCCATACCCAACTTTCATCTAGATACCATGGTTTTGTTATACCCGTTTTAACCAAGTTCTGAAGGCCAGAAGCGCAAATTTATTCAGTCTTCAATGACAGTGTGCATCTTTTATTTTTTATTAATTTCTCCATGTTTACGGATCAATGCCTGACCAACCCACTCACACCTAGTTTCTAGTTCACAGTTTTGACACGATTTCCATTAAAGATGTACATAAAAGTAAAAACTTTTATGTCAGGTTTAAAAACTCTTTTTTTTAAACTTAAAGATGACTGTATTTACATAAGATTTACATGATCTTTTAGCTCCTTGTTTACAATCCCTTTCATTCCCATACAATCCTGCGTCTTTTTGGACAAAAAAAAATTAATGAAGCCAATACCCTTGAGATCGGTAGGCACGAAACAAGAGCGTTTTGGCCACGAGAGTTATGGAACACCCGACGGTCAGGATTACAAAAAAAAGGATGATTTGTACTGCAATTGTCCAATATATCACCAAAATCTATCGTACCGTCGTACCAAGCGACGACCAGCACCCTGCTTGATACGCCATACCGGGAACTGACGGTACAGCTAAAGTACACACCATTAAAAAGTACAATTAATCAAGAAAACAATACATTCACACAGTTCATCAACTGTCCACCAAAAGCGGGACAGTACCAAAAAAATGCAAAAGAAGACAGTTAAAACACGAGAAGAAAAAAATTTCGGTCGCCAATCAAAAGGCAAAAACATAGCCGTTATTTCCCTACTGTTAACCACTCGTGGTTCAAAAACTCCACAAAACCTCCAATTTCAACGGTACCATAGAACACCGCCACGAATACGGAATCCACAGTTAACCGCAAAACCGTTCCGTACCGTACTGTTTTTGTAAAACAAAGTAAACAGTCTACCAAAGATCGGATCGGATCCTCGATCACATTACATTCCTCCTTCTTTTCCGATCGACTCTCCTTCCGTCCTTTATTCATTATTCCATTTCCTGGAAAAACCTCCATTTATCTTACCGCACCTGTTCCTCCTCCTCCCCCTACTCCCTTCCCCCTCCCCCTCCCCCTCCCCCTCCTTTCCCAACTTAACGCTCCTGTGACCACATCGATTCCTGCCCTCGATTCCACCCCCTCTCCCTCCTTTCCCAACTTACCGCTCCTGTGATCACGTCGATTCCCGCCCTCGATCCCTCCTCCGAATGGGCCGCCCTCAGTTGAGAAACTATATCCGCACTATCTAAACCAGCATTATCCGAAATAATTGTGGGAATCGCTCTTAAAGCCGAGGAAAACGCCTCGACAGCCAATGATCTTTTGCCAGGTGTCTTCCGGGCTAGCTCATCGACATGACTCGCCATCATCATTTCGGGCCACCCTCCTCCCCACACCACTCTACTATCTTGTACTGTTTGAGATAAGACACAAAGGGCATCGTGGAGGGACCTTTCGGCTTCATCTAATACATGGGAACTGCGGAAAAAAAGAGCAAAAATAAAGAGAAGAGAAGAAAAGAAAAGAAAAGGAGAGTCATGAGAAGTTTCAGCGAAGGACATTGAGTACCGACCTTCGGCTTGATTAAGACATGAGAACTGGCCAAAAAGCAGTAAAATTAAAGAAAAAAAAAGTTGTAAGTTGTCTCATGACCTTCAGCTTCCTCTGATACATAGGAACTGCTCAAATAAAAAGCAAACGTAAAGTGACGAAAAGTAAAAGGACAGTGATGAGATGTCCCAACAATGGGCATTGAGTAATGGCCTTCGTCTTCATTAAGAAATGGGAATTCCCCAAAAAACAGCAAAAGTAAAGTGTAGAAAAGAAAAGGACAGTTATGAAGTGTCTCAACAAGGGACATTGAGAACGACCTTCGGCTTCATCTAATACATGGGAAAAAACACAGAAGGGAAGGAGAGCTATGAGATCGATAAAAAAACTGACTTAATAACAAATAAGAGATGGTATTGTTCGGTTGCATACATCATGGTGTTGACTACAATATTGGTTACATTTTTTACTTGGGATCTTTATAGAAGACAAGTCAAAAAACCACTAACAAATATGAGATACAGCATGAGTTCGTTGCATATATCTCATAGAATTGACTATATTGCTGATTATATTTTAACTACATATACTGTTTATTAATGACATTCTAAATAAGGTGTTGATTAAAAATGTACAATTAAGAGGACAGTGAACTGTTGATTTGCATAAATGTCAAATTTTGACTACGTTATTGACTACATCGATTAAAATGATTGGGAACGAACTTAAAATGACCAACAGAAGATGTCCATTGCAGATGTATTTTGATATTCATTATATTACCACATCAATTACATTATAATAACATACTGATTTGACGGCATAAAAAATAGTCCTTCTCCTGTTCAACAACTAGGGAATGAGGATGAATTATAATCGTAAATTTGAAATCGCCTTTCAGCCGATATAACTACAACGAAAGAGTGTGCAACCGATTTGATCAAGCAAATAAAATAAGTTTCTGTAACCAGCTTATACAGAAAAAAGTAACATCAAATCAAGCTCAGCGTCGATCTATTGAAACTCTTGATCAATTACCCTCTACCTCTTCCCCATCCAAAGCATTAAACATCCTAATTATTAATAATTTGCCTCTGTCACAGCCTTGCAACGGTGGCACATAGGTTTGTGAATCGTTCCTTTCATATGCTCTTCCATTACAAAAAAGAAAAAACATATATATAACACAAACATTGGGTTAAATGAAAGTACCTTGCTCCACGAAGAACCACGGTACAAGCCTCACCCAAAGCCACTCCGGAGAAATGGATAAGACGATCCTCTCCAATCATTATCTCCTCAATTAGTTTACATTCCCCAAGCTTTACTCCGGAAGGATCATCGAACGTCGAAGTAATGTCACCACCTGTCACTAACGCTAACCTTTCGATTCCATCGAAATCCGCGTGCTCAATCGCCATTATTCCGGCGTCCGAAAAAAGCTCTTCCGGGAAATTATAGATGAGTTGACGGTTTACAAAACAATTTATTCCATGATCGACAATTTTCTTCACTTTTTTACGCATTTTGTCCTTCTCTGCGGCTTCAATATCAGCAACTTTCGACATCGCGTCCACTCTCACTCGTGCCCCGTAAATCTTTATTTTGTCTGTATCCATGGCAGTATTTGCCACCAAAATTTTAGCATTTTGTATGCGCTTAGGCTGTCCTACACCAATCCTTTTGTCCAGAATAAACCTGAAAAAGAAAAAAAAGTACAAGTTTTTTTTAATCAGAGGCCCAAAATAAACCTGAAAACAAATACAGGTTTTTTAGCTCAAAAACTCACAATTTCAGAAAATAACTTAAATCTCAGATTCACTAGTCACTATTGCTTTAGCACATACAGGAGGAAAGGAGAAGGGATATCTCCTCAGAATGACCCATACAGAACTGATAGATTACAGCAAGAAAAAACTCTATACAGCATACCTTTGATGAAAAAATCTTCTAGTTTTTGTTAGTCAAGATACAAAGAAATTAGTCCCTATGAACCACAAGCAATCATTCTACATATGCAGAATATGACAAAACCCTAAAATAACAGTAGAAAAACCCTAGAAAAAACATAGAAAACCCTAAACCTGACTAATTTTTTCGGCAGTTCATCATTTCCAAACACCCTAAGCAGTCTCAAGCAATTTTTCTTTGCTATTGTCTGGTGTATGAAAAAAACACCCTTTGTCTTGAAAACAAAAAAAAAGGAATAAAAATCAAAAAAGAAAGTAAAAAAATTACTGACGTACCCTTCATCAAGATATGAATCCTTGAGAGATCCTCCTGCTTTCTTAATGATATGTATCGCTTCCAAGTTCGTGCTACCCTGCAAAAAAAAACATTGCACTAACAAAATGAAAAGATAATCATAAAGAGGGAAGAGGAGGGGAGGAGGGAGGAGGGAGGAGGAGGAGGGAGGAGGGAGGGAGGGAGGAGGGGGGAGGGGGAGGTGGAGGGTGGTGGGTGGGTGGGAGGTGGGGCGGTGGTGGAGGGAGGAGGGAGGTGGTGGGGAGGAGGGAGGGAGGGAGGAGGTTGGAGGAGGAGGAGGGGAGGGAGGGGGAGGGGAGGGGAGAGGGAGAGGAGTAGGAAAATGGAATGAAGTTCTAAGCAAAAGGTGGAAATCAAGGGCTGACCTTGAGCCGTAGGACGGCATTAGCAGCAAAATGTTGACTTGTGAAGAAAGCTCAAAGTAATGGCAAACGGAGGAGACTTCTTAAATGGACAGGAATTGTAACCGGAAATGTATCAAAACTTAAAACTTTTGACCAGATGATATTAAAATATAAACCTAAACATTGTAATCAGAAATGATATTAGAACATAAAATTTGTAACCAGGTGGTATTTGTAACCAGAAATGACATTAGAACATAAAAATTGTCACCAGAAATGATATCAAAACATTAAAACTGTGACAAAAAATTATTTTAAAACATAATAAAAGGCGGCAACGCCGAAAAGGCTTTTGTCATTTTCTGCCTTAAAATAGGATGGATTATGACCTTACTGAATCCTTATTGAGCCTTGGAAACTAGCATATTACACAGGTTTGTATCCGTTTTTATGTGAAATAATTACTAATACTGATGGCAAATGAACCCAGGTTCAGTGAAAGATTTGTGAAAAACAGTTAAGGAAAAAAGGAAAGGACTTCATCATCACGTGCAGAAAACAGTCGAAATTGGCCCAGTAAATTTGGATAACCGGTTAAAAAAAAAAAAGCAAACGCAATTTTTAAACATGAACTTCAATTTTTATCCTTTCTTCCCCATCTGATTGCTCTTAAATACTCAACAGCCCTAAGGTTGCGTTTAACATGGCACGACAACTCCAATGTCCGAAAAAGACAAAAAAAAAGAAAACAGATAAAGGGAAAAAAAAGAGTCGCAGAGATGCAACTTCCGCAAAGGCACACACAGAGAGAGAGCGAGAGAAAGAGAGAAAGAGAGAAAGAAACTCCCAAGAATAGTAGTTTTAATAAAACTCACCAGGATCTGCCTTATTGTTGCGAGTTTTTGCTTCAAGACTCGAACGGGCACAATCCACAGCGAGACGGTACCCTAATTCAAAAAGGAAAAACAAAACATAGACAATCCTTCTTCTTAGACAAAAAAAAAAGCACAGACAACTACCAGTTTTAAAAAATAAGCATTTCCAAAGAGATAGAGGGAGAGAAAAAAACCCTTGACGACACAATTTTAATGGTGCTTAGATAGACTGGTGATAAAACAATGATACTAACATACCCTATTGTGAGAGTTGTTTAAAACGAACCGCGCTTCCCCAAAAACTACACAAACACGACCTAAAACAACTTTCAAAAGATTTACATGTGCCCTGTGGTAAAAAAATCAAAAACAGATATCGATTATCTACCACAGAAAGAATTCGTACAAAAAAGTAATATGAGAAAAATCCTTCCAGTTAACCTCGTGCATTTTTCACCATTATGTTTATACTACGAGTGCAAAAAGTGGTGGAATAATAAAAACTAATAGACCAGATGTAGGTCTACCTCAAAAATTATATTTCACGAAATTGTACTTCACTAAACTATACAGTAAATTGAATTTTACCTGCAATTATTGTCATGGGATGGATCTTTGAATCTGTCAACTTCTCAGCCTGTCTCAGCAATTCACCAGCAAGTACAACAACGGAAGTAGTTCCATCCCCAACTTCGTCATCTTGGACCTTGGATATATCTGCAAAAAAACATTCAACAGTACAGCCTTTCCGTATTGATATTAATACACTCAATAGTACAGCTTCTTCGTATTGGATATTAAAACATTCAATGGTCCGTCTTCGTCATATTGGAGAATAAAACATTCAATAGTACAGCTTTTTTGTATCGGATATTAAAACACTCAATAGTACAGCTTCTTCATATCAGATATTAAAACATTTAATAGAACAACTTCCTCATATTGGAGGTTTCGTAGACGTGCATATCTACACCCACGCCTCCTAGAGCCGCACATAGTCTGGACTACATAAATTTAAGATGGTGTAGAAGAGGGGTTTTCAAGCAAACTGTATAAATCATAGTGTTGCATATTAATTAACATCGAGAACGACATAGTGCATTTTTGGTATATCATGAAATTGGGGAGTTCAAAACTCGATACATATCAGCTTTGCCAATGAATGCGAATACCACGATAATTGCCGATATTTTTTTTTATTTTTTTTTTTTATTAAGTTAATTTAATTGTACAAAATGTAAGGAAATTGCAGAACGCATGCAATGTACAGAACAAACGGGATGTACGACATGTACTGCCTGTACAAACTGTACATCTATCATATTGGTATCCTTGTATCACGATTATTGATCATCAATAACTAGAGAATCGGTGTCAAAATGACCACGTTATAATATTATTAAGCATTTTAATAATATACAATATGAAGGTCCACACTAGTTACCATCCGCAATGTATACATGTTACCAGCCAATATCCTCACTCATTGTAGTGACAAACTGCTTTATAATTGTTGCTGGGCTAACAATTACCCGATCCCTAAAAACCCAGGAGAACTCGATACTAGAGTTTACCCAAACCCGAACCCTGGGGCCAAAAGAAATTACTAGATTTTATGATAAAGGCAGATAAAGTTTTGTACCGATAAGAACTTTCGCTGCCGGATTGTCGACGTGAAGGGATTTAAGAATTGTGGCTCCGTCATTGGTAACCATAATACTTTGACCTCGACCAGTAGATTGCAAAATCTTGTCCTGACCAAGGGAACATTTTTAAAATGTAACATATGAAAACATTTGAGAATGTGAAGATTCTATATTCATTGCAACAATCATTTGAGAAGTGAAGATTCAATAATCATCGCGAGATTTATCCAAGCATTTAAACACGTAAATGATTGCAAAATCTTGTAATGACAAATGGAACATTCGAAAATGTGAAACGTTTATAAATATTGAAGCGTAAGAAAACAATAACTTCAAGAAAACTCTATTCTGGCTGCATTGAAAATCGGTAGAAAATCTCAAAACGTCAAACAACCCAACATCAGTACAGTGTCCAGTCACAGCCGAAAACTTAGTTTAAATTTATGCGAAAACAATTGGAAACACTATATGTGGTTACACCATACTATACACGTATTATACCGTAAGACATGCGCATAGATGGGATAACCACATGTAGAGGTTTCAATCGTTTTTGCACAATTGGACTATGATCTAAAACAATATTTAACCAGATTGTTCAAAACTCAATCATTCGAAAAGGTAGGAGACTCACCATTCCCTTTGGACCAAGGGTCGTCTTTACAAGATCAGCAATTGCTATTGCTCCAACAAAAGATGCCTGCGAAAGCGAGAGAAATGAGAAGTGAGAGAGAGAGGGGGAGAGAAAAGGAAGAGAGAGAGAGAAAGAGAGAATTAATACAATAAGCAGACATTCCTTATTGCAAATAAAATAGCTACACATAAGAGCATGCAAGTCAAATTGATGCATTGGATACATTTCTTGCATTATTGAAAAAAAAAAATGTGAGCAACATGTGTAGATCTAGCTAACTTCTAGAGTCAGAGGTAATTTTTAGATATATAGAGATAGCGAGAGAGAGCGGGGGGGGGAGGGGGGGAAGGGGGGGGAGAGAGAGAGAGAGAGAGAGAGAGAGAGAGAGAGAGAGAGAGAGAGAGAGAGAGAGAGAAGCTTTAATAATGGCTGGGCTCGTGAAAGGCAGGTTTTGGTAAAAAGTTAATACTTTCAAAAAAAGTGCAGGTAAGGAAGACATGTAGAGCTAACAAGTTGAGAATTTTTTTTATAGAAACAAAATAAAAAATTGCAAGTCAACATGTTTATTCTTACCAGTCTTGCTCTCTCTCCTTTCTCCTCCGTCGCTTCAGCATGAAAAATTCCATCCTGTCCATGAAATTTAAGAGAATTAAAATCTCAAACACTAAATAAATGTAAGGAATAACCAACCTCCCTCTCTCACTAGTCAGTGCATTTTCCTTTGTATGTTTTGATGTATATATTCGGAATCAGTAATGAGTACTACAAAACCAAAACCCTAATTTTAACAAACCCTAATTTGGCAAAACCAGCGTCATAATCTCCTGATTCATACTACAAAAATTCTGGTGCGCAAATTTCGCACGAATGCTAAATCGTGCGGGTTTCGCACGAAAATATTCGCACTTTTAGGAGGTGGCGGTGTGACTTCTGATACGATCCATCCGATTCTTTCTTACTGATTGCAAAACATTATGGCGTTCTAAGGTTATCATCCATAACCTTCATATTTATATCATGATAAAACAGATAATTTTTCTCTTCAGTCAAAAAAGAAGGAAATGTTACAAAGGTTCACTGGCTTAAGAGGAAAAACACGTCATTACAGGTAATCTTCAAATCCTTTTTATTAAATTTAGTTTTTTCAGTACTTACTTGAGCCATGTCGAATTTCGAAAGAGTTTTAAAAAGTCCAAAGTTAAAAGGAGCTTCTCGCTGTAATAAGTGAGAACGGAAGAAAACAAGAAAGAGAAAACAACGATCTCTCCTGTTACTGAATAGCTATCTAAGTCTTTTCAATTTTCTAAACAAATAAAAGAAAATACAGACAGAGAGAAATAGAAAGAGAGAGAGAGAGAGAAGAGAGAGAAAGAGAGAGAGAGAGAGGGGGAATTCTAGAAGGGTTGAGCGCCGAGAGGAAGACGAACACCGAGAGCTGCAGAATTGTCCCCTCATTCTATGTAGCTACAGTTAGCGTGCGACGTTAATGCCTTCCCTCATAGAAGCCTTTGTACTTTATCGCATACTCTGAAGTACAGTACACCTTGAATCGTTATTAGCGTATAGAAATTATTAGTGTAAAGAAAAAATTAGCGTCATTCATTCTAATTTAGTGCCAGGGGAGACGTGGCAGATTATGGTCCACGTCCTTCAATAGTGTAATTTATTATATTTAAGGTATCAATGTCAAAATTTAGGGGTGCCATAAGGCTAATAACGATTCACGGTGTACACTACACCGCGCATCGTTATTAGTGTCAAAGTTTAAATAGTGTGTAAGTAAATATACCGTCATTGACGCTAATTAAGAATTTGAAAATTTGAAAAAAAAAGGTTTATTCTAATTTCGGCGTTAACGCTAATTTGGGGACAGCAAAAATGGAATATTCTCCGTACGATTGTACACATTAATCTATGTAACCGTACACAATCTTAAAAATTGTACGACGGCGCCAAATCGAGTATCCGTACTGATCAGACAATTTTACGGCGGTTACGTGTTAACGCTATACCGCGTAACGTAAAGTTTTTTTTTTTTTTTTTTTGTTTTATGTTTATGGAAATGGTTAACACGCCACGCCGTTTCTACATGTAAGTTGGACGTATGGCCGTAGTTCCGTTCGTCCGTATCTCATGTATTCTAATAACGTCCTTTTTGGTGGTTTTATTAGAGTTAAGTATGCTAATATGTGTCTTAATTGTAATAAGGGTGTTACCTCGTCTATCTTTCAGACGTCTCACTGTATTAACGTCAACGTTGTTCCGTATTAGAGTAAATGATGACACTAAATTGAACCAAAAAGTACATACCGACCAACCAATTAATAATTCACGTCACGTGATTGGTCGCCAAAGATTACACGTGTCTTATTTTTTATCCACGCAAACATTATGGCTTTTTTTAATATGCATCAAAACACGCCTGTCTTACCCGCTGCCTTTCTAAGAAAGATCCGTACATTCAATGAGCTGCCATGTTTTCTCACTCCTTTTTCATGAAAAACGTCCATTGTCAACCACGTGCATACTCTCACGTTGAAAACTGACGCAAATTTTAAAACTTTCCCGCTATCACCATGTCGTTCTTTAAGTCGAAATATTTGACTTTCAAACAAATATTTGATTTAAAATTTTGAATGTTCAAATTTTGACCAAGCTTTTCCCTCCTTTTTTTCACAAGAGATTCCCTTCCCCTCCTATATATACTCGTCGTTAACTCCAACAATGGCACTCTTTTCCTCCCTTCGCATCTACCTTTGTTGTTGCATTTTATTTTTGTTGCTTCATATTTATCTTTGACAAGTTGCCGTGACTATCTTAAGAAAATATGTGGCCCATTACCACCTTTTTTGCGGCGAAAGCCAGAGCTCCCGCTGTATTTTTCCCACCTCCGGTTGAGGAGGAGATGGAGTGGGGCGAGAAAGAGGGGGAGGGAGAGGCAGGTGAAGGGATGGGATCACAAAATGATGACACCCTCATGGAAGGCGGTGGGTCCGATTTTGGCTCACCCCCAAATTCACCTCCAGACTCACCGCCAGACTCATCGCGTGTGGACCACGGTATCAGCCCGGTGGTGAGACGCAAGCTCCAACACGTGTCAACAAAGGCTGCACGCGTTCGTGTAATCAATTGGATGATTGCGGATTGTAATACAAACAAAAAGGAGTGCCTTATACCGAGGACCGTCAAGAAGTTTCCGGAACACTTTACAGGCGAATATAATACAAGTAAGCAATATTACCTTTTTATTCTTACCTTATATGACTTTTTACGACTACTTACATAGTGTGTCTCAATATAGTATTCGCTTATAATGTGGCATTTTGTTTATCTCTACCTTTATGTGTTCGTTAGAATTTATATTTCTTTTTTCCACGCCCCCACCACATTTTCTTAATGTTGTTATGTTGGATCCTCGTGCACCGTCGTGAAACACCAACGACAGCGTGTCGTCGCTTGTGGTTGTAGTATTCTAATATTGTTAGCAGGCGGCCACATTGGAGCGCCGACGCGTGGATGAAGAAATCAAACTGGCGTCGACAATTCATCGACGCGACAACGATAAAAGTGACAAACAACAATACCCAGCATATTTTATTTTTTTGTCTTTAGTTAGTACAATAAGAATGAACCTTCGTATGGTCGACGAGGCTTTGTCTTTGTCCCATTGTTGGAATCACGAATCATTAAACCACGTTATTTTTTTATTCACTTTCGTCGTCGCACTGTTGGTTTATCCAAAAAATTTAGAGACACGACGACTTTTATTTGTCGCGGACCACGCAGTCTGTAAGTGTATTCTGCACGTCGTTGCCACTCTTGGAATCTTCTAAGCAATGAACCGCGACATCTCCTAATTTCGTTTCGACGTCACATTGTTGGAATGATCAAGTTGATTGGATTAGCGACGACTTCGTGCCGTCGCGAAACATACAATCTGTAAGTATATTTCGAACGCATATAATGCGTTAAAACCTCATGCGTTATTTTTATGTACGACATGTCATTTTTAAGACAAACTCTGGTATTCTCTCATCCTTTTGTGTAGCTGCTTCTTTTTCTTCATTTTTTTGTCACGTGTGGCTAATTTACATGGTGGGCAGCAGCCAATTGTATAGACGACAACGTAGTGTCTTGCCGTATTGTCGTCCCTACCCTCCATTACCTCGGCGTAATCTATGACGTCGGGCAATAGTACAAAAGGGAAGAGGTACGAAGGGATGGAGTGGGGAGAGAAAGCCCCACAAGAGAAAGACAAACACCGAGGGGGGTAGAGAGGGAAAGAGATGTCCCGAAAACCGTGATATGAGTAAGGGGTACCGCGGAGGAATTAGCGAGAGAAAGGGAGGAGGCCACTTCGCTACAAATCGGTTGGGTGCCGCCGGAGGGGAGGGAGCATGAAAGGGAGGTGAGAGAAGAGGTAAAGGTGGAAGGATTGACACCGGTTGGGGGAGGAAGGGAAGAGACAAATTTGGATGAGGTAGCAAAGGAGGGGATTTCACCGGAGGAGGGAAGGGAGGAAAGGGGTGAATCAATAGATGTGATGAGGGGGGAGGCGGTAGAAAGTGAGATGATTATGGGAGAAAATTTTCCATTACAAGAGGAGGGTGGAAAGACGGTAATGGGTGTAGACGGGGGGAGATAGAGGCGACGGTAGAAGAGGGTGAGGGAAGTGAGGCACCGGAAAAGGTAGAGAAAAAATGTAAAAAAATAAAAGAAAATTAATATTTTTTGATGAGGGCGACGAGGAGGAAAAAGGTGGGGGTTTTAGGGAAGAGAAGTTGTTGAGTGAGGAGAGGGAGGGAAAGACAGAATTGGGAGAGGAAAGAAAGGGAAAGGAGGCGACGGTTGAAGAGGGTGGGTCGAGTGAGGTTAGGGGAAGATTAGGTACAAAAAGAAGGATAATAAAAAAAATCTAATAGGGTTTTGTGAGACCGTGGAGGAGGAAGGAGTGGGGGGAGAGGCGACCGTCGAGAAAGGTGGGGGGATTGACGCACGGAGAAAGATAGCTAGGAAGAAGGAGATAGCAAAGGGTAAGCGTAAAGTGAAAGATGACAATGACGAATTATACGTCCCCTCGTCTTCGGATAGTGACGAGAGCATCGAGGATGGTGAAGAACCGCCGGAAGACAAGCCCGAACCCGAAATTTTGGAACCCACCGACGTCGTGGTGTGGAAAAACGAGGATGATCCCACCACCGAGGACGAACAAACCCTGGATAGTGAGGAAAAACAACGTAAGGAGGAATTTGATGATGACGACGACGTGTTCGGAGCGCCTCCCACGCCAAATAGGGAGAGAGCCATTGTAATGGCTCCTCCGCATCCTCAACATCCGTACCCGGTTGAGCATTCGGATTGGTATTTTCCTCCTCCCACTGGAGGGGAGGAAATGGACAGTTTCGTGCCTCGACCCGAACATTATATTCCGGTTGCCGAATGGCCGAAACATTACATGGTTGTTTATCTCGCTTGAGGACCGAGGCTCAACCTTTGCCCACATAAGGCAATTTGATCCGGCGGATCCCCGGTTAACGTGGGTTGTTCGTGGGGAGGACGGTTTTCGGGTGAATGTCTCGGAGTTGCTACGTCATCATCATCCGTGGGATCCGCGGCTATACTACATCCTAAAATTTTGTCGAGTAACTCCCGAGGTACTTGCTCTCCGAGATGCTCGTACGACGATATTGCAAAAATGTCGCAATGTCAGAGTGCCACGCTCTCGCCTTTGGGAAATACAAAGGGTTCCGCCACCGTTTAGGCCACCTTCACCTCCGAGAGGAGAGGATTTGCCTTTAATAATCGCGACACTCACTCAACAAGTAGCGGCTCAACTAGAAAAAATAAGAGCGGATCGAGAGCAATTGACGAGGCTCACACGGGCATTGTCGAATAAAAAAAACGGTAATTGGTATGTATTTTTTACTAACTCTTACTCCATTCTATCACTTCCAATGTTTCACCCACTCACTTACTTGTTTAAAGTCGTGGCTGAATTTTGAAATTGCTCTAGATACTTCAACTAGCGACGAACAATATTGGTCGCTGAATTTAGCGACGACTGCAGGTCATCGCTGAACCAATTTTTATTTGTAATAAATATATATATATTTTTTTTTTATGAATTTGGAGTGACATGTTTTTTTTTTTTCACTCATGGTATGTTTGACATTGCGACATCTTCATCTCGTTGCTGAATCAGCGACGACAATCTGTCGTCGCTAAATCTTGAAATGGCTCCAAATACTTGAACGAACGACGACCAGCATTGGTCCCTGAATTTAGCGACAACTGTAGGCCGTCGTTGAACCGAATTTATTACGATGTATATAATTTTTTTGATGTGCATTAGGACTGACAATTTTTTTTTTCTTTTATGTTTTTTTTTCTTTCCTTTCGTTGCAGAATACCAAAAAGCAAGTCGGTGGTGGAAGGGCCGGGTTACGACATTGGGAGACATACGGGCGACGAAACATACATTGTCGTTTGCGGTATTTGGAAGAAGAAGTGTGTTGGTGACAAACGCACTGCCGGGTAGGGGGAGGAAGGAATTTCCATGGGTCACAGCAGTGCACTCGGAGTTGGTGGAGGAGTTTTACCGCTTCAAGAAGGCGGGTATGAAGATGTCACAAACCATTGTAGGGACCATGGCTGCTCATATCATTAAACATATGAAGGAGGAGAATGGGAGACTATTCGTTGACAATAAGGGTAAGGAGATAAAAATGAAAATGACAAAACGATGGACTCAACGGTTTTGCAAAAAACACAGTATTGTGACGAGGGCTCAAAAAAAAAGTTACAATTAAGCCCGGAGAAAGAGGAATACATCGAAAATACACTAGCATGTCATATGGGCGAATTAAAAAGAGGATTTTTATCGGGTAAGTTTTTTGATTATTTGTATAACTCATTGCTATATGCTGTAATATATGTTACATATATTATTCTAAATTTTGTTTTCTAAGGTTATAAATGCAAATAAGCGAATGAAAATAGTTGCCCCAACCATCATACTTTTTTGTGTTGTGTTTTACTTACAATTTTATGAATTATTGTGATTATAGGTCACTACAACGAGGATCTAGTCGAAAACATGGACGAGACCCACATGGTTGTAAATATGGATAACAAAAAGACGTTGGGTTTTCGCGGGGACGAGGTGGTCAAATACGCGGATGTTGCCAAAGGTGGAGAGTCGATGACTTTGATGGTTCTCACGGGCGGAGTGAACTCCCGAATTGAATCTCCTATGTTAATCTTCGCCAACAAGCTCCGTTCTTATCCAATCAAGGGCATCCATGATGACATACCAGGTGTTTTTCTTTCCTTATGTGTTTTTTTCCTTAGTAAATATTGACGTTGTTGTCAAACTTATTTTCCCTTGTACTCCACACCCAAAATGTTAAATATGGGGTGATATGTTGTTTATATTGATTTCTCCCCATACAGTACTCACCCTCTCTCTCCCTCCCTCACTCAATATCTTTTCCCACTATCTTTTGTAGGAGTTTGTTACCGTACCGGGCGAAAGGTTGGAACGACAAGACGGTCTGCCCACAATGGATCGCCAAACTGGGGTCATACCAAGGAGACCGTGATGGGCGGGAAAAGGTTATATTTGTGGAAAATTGTGGCGGTCTCAATATGTCCAAGGAATTAAACACCGCTTTACGCGCAAAGAGAACTACACTCAAATTTTTTCCTCCGTGTGCAACGCGTTTAGTGCAACCTGCCGATTCATTTGTAATTTCTAAAATCAAAGAAGTGTGGTCAAGAAAATGGGAAGATTAGAAGATGAAGGGGGTAGAGAGCCACAAGTGGTCC
The DNA here is from genome assembly GCA_037447655.1 of Zygnema cylindricum. Classification (NCBI taxonomy): domain Eukaryota; kingdom Viridiplantae; phylum Streptophyta; class Zygnematophyceae; order Zygnematales; family Zygnemataceae; genus Zygnema; species Zygnema cylindricum. The sequence continues at coordinate 120,816 of JBBHKE010003093.1, read as the reverse complement.
TTACCTAGGGGCCAAAAATGGTCTGGTAAGTTAGTTGGACCGTGCAAAGCTTTTTTCTTAAAATTGGCACGCGATTCGATACGAGATGTGAACGAAATGAAGGACAAAAATGGCATGAGATGGGCACGAAAGGCGATGATCCAGTGTGGATTGTCATTAAAGGATGGCAAATGGGAGGAGAGCATGCTTACGCAAGATTTGTAAGTCATTATAATGAAATGGCGAAATCATTTCGATGGCGACGAGGTGCCACCTCCTTCGGCTCCCGCACGAGATTTACTCCAACTCTTTCGAGAGGCCGACATTCAAGATGATGAAGCCAGTCATGATAAAGACTTTGAGGAATACAGTGATTATGAGGCACTTTTTAGAGAGGTGGTTTAATTAGGAGTGGCGGTATAATGGATTATGGGCCGTTTGCGAATCTTTTTACTAATAGTGTGGATTTTTTTGTAATTTTTTTTTATGTTTTTTTTTATAGGTTAATACATTTACTTTTCTTTTACTGCAGTATGCAGTATACATTGTATTTCTTTCTTTGACGATGAATATTATATATCCCTCTTTCATTTTTTTGTTTTCATATTGTTTATGATACCTGAATGGCCAAAAATGTGGATGAAATGTATTTGTAGTGACGGTGTAAAATCGTTTCTATGTTTGGAGTATCATTCTCCCATTCAGCGATAAGACAGTCTCGTCGCAGAGTACCATAAGACCTTGTTTTGACTCAGTGTTTGTGCTGAATGGTGAAAAATGAAGCATGCCGTTCAGCACCGAGGAATTGTCGTTGTTGACAAGCAAGATAGAAAAACATACCATTCAGCGACGAGATACTCTCGTCGCTGAGTACCATAAGACCTTGTTTTGACTCAGTGTTTGTGCTGAATGGTGAAAAATGAAGCATGCCGTTCAGCACTGAGGAATTGTCGTTGTTGACTGGCAAGATAGAAAAACATACCATTCAGCGACGAGATAGTCTCGTCGCGACGAGACTGTCTCGTCGCTGAGTACCATAAGACCTTGATTTGACTCACTGTTTGTGCTGAATGGTGAAAAATGAAACATGCCATTCAGCACCGAGGAATTCTCGTCGTTGAGTGGCAAAATAAAAAAAAATACCATTCAATAACGAGACAGTCTCGTCGCTGAGTACCATAAGGGAGAGAGAGACTGAGAAAAAAAAAGAGATTGACTGAGATAAAATAAATAATAAAATGAAAATAATGTGACATATTCAAAAAAAAAAAGTGTGAAAAAAAATCACATGTCTAACCACCAAAATAGTTAACAATGACCACGCACTTCATCAAGTGTATCGCTTAACATTTACAAAACATGTAGAATTAAAATCACAACACCCGTCATTGCCACAACATAAAAATGAATTACAATTATAAAAATATTACATTAATACACTTGGAAATAAATTCAATCCTTTTCGCCTAAGAATGACAAAGAGGTTCACCGTAAAAAAACTACAATATGTACAACCAACCTATTTTTCAAAATTAAATAAAATATTAGTCTACATGAACGAAATGTACATCGCCCATAAAAATTATCCTTTGTAACAAATGATATTCTAATAACCTCCTCTAACTCATGTAAAAATGTGTTTGGAAGTACTAATATTAAATGGAGTAAAGATAACTCCATGACATTCCCACAATCCGTGCATTTGTTCCTCCATCACAATCAACTAACTGAATAAAATCCCCTGCCTACAATAAAGAAAAAAATACAACAATAGAGTTAGTTATAAAAATTAATGACATTAATGTGTAATTTTAATGGGGGAGTAAACGGGAGAGGGAAAGAGGGGAGTAAATGGGAGAGGGAGAAATGGAAGGAGAAACCACATGATTCTGAGTGTAGGGAAAAGGAAATGGGAGAGGAAGAGGGAGATCGAGGGTTAGAGAGTACAACAATTTGAACGGGGGAGGGAGAGTGAATGGGAGAGGATGAGGGAGTAAGTGAGGTGGCAGCCTGAGAGGGTGAGGGAGAGGGAGAGTATGAGGTAATGGATGAGAGTGCGACATATTGAGAGGGTGAGAGGGTGAGAGGGAGAGGGAGAGGGGAAGTGAGAGGGAAAAAGAGAGGGAGAGATAGAGGCAGATGGAGGGAGTGGGGAGATGGAGAGAAATAGGGGAAGGGAGATGGTGCGGCATATCGAGAGGGTGAGAAAGAGAGGGTAAAGGAAAGGGAGATGGAATGTGAGAGAGTAGGGAAGGGAGAGGGAAAGAGAGAGGGAGAGGGAGGGGGGAGGGAGAGGGAAAGAGAGAGGGAATGGAGATAGATTGAGAGGGAGCGAGAGAGAGAGGTGAAAGGAGAGGGCATAAACGAGAGAGAGCACATTTTAAAAAACTTTCAAAATTAAAAAAGGGAGATCAGCATACGTAGGTTCGGAAAAAAAATGAGCGTGAAAGAGGGGCGGAGGCAATGAAAGGTAAATGGAGTGACGCGCCATATGCAGAGGGAGAAGGAGCCGCCACATGCGTCCTCGAATCCATGGAAATGTAACGAAGGTGGCGGCGGTATTTTTGCCTGCTTCTTCATGAACATGAAAATGTGTTCGTTTGAAAAAATGACGACGCAACGTCAAACCCCTAAAAAAACAAAAAAAAATTGGATGGATGAGATTCGTTCAATAAGGGATCCATTTTTCTGTGGATTATCCGCATTTGCCTTTAAGCCGTCCCAAATATCATCAACGCCAAATGTTGTTTTTTATTCTAATTATTTTAATTCATTAATTGTAATTTGTGGTCCATTGTCACTTCGACCCCTTATTAACGTATACATTAATTATAATTTGGAGTGAAATCACCTATAGACACCATATTAGAATAAACATTTACGCTATATTCGTTCGTTGTACCGAAATAGAGTACATATTGACGCTAATTAGACAAAATACATGTTATAGTGTTTATATAAACTGAACATGAAATAATCACATGAAACAAAAGTACGCAGTTTTAAGACGGTTTATGTAGACGAGTAAAATAAAATCAGTTCACTTCTTTAACTGTAAGATCATGACTTCGCACATGCGAACATATTTTACCTTCACACTGCAGAACAGGCGACTATAGGAGATCATGTGCAAACGAGGTTTTTGGCGACGAGAGTGAACCCATTTTTTTAGCGCACGTTCATATGCATGGGCGTATAATTTATAATTAATTTTGAAATATTTTCAAGTAAAAAGGTACAAATTTGTACGTTCTGACATCATCCGTACACCACACTAATTATATATTGCTGTACTTTCGGTCTTGACGCTATTTTGTACGGAACCTCAATTAAAGTCAAGGAAAAATTAAAATCACGTATACTATTTTTGGAAAAAAATCAAAATTTTAAGAACCCAAATTAGTGTCGTTGACACTAATAACGATGAGCGGTGTACGGTAGAACACCGTGAATCGCTATTAGCATACTTTCGCATGTAACCGAAACTTAGTCTTGTTACTTTGCTTTTTAGCGAAGATTCTCCGTACAACTTTCAAATCATTCATATGTAAAAAAATGAAATCGTAACTTTAGATTGTGACGGAATTGCACGTGGGTGTAATTTGTGACGATTGTAGACGAGTACAAAACAAGCGACAATTGATGACGTTTACAAAATAGCGACGGTTGTAGACGTCTACTGTAGTTTCTTGTGACATTGTAGATGTTTAGGGTTTGTGACATTTTGACGTCACGCTCAAATTATGATAACGTCGACGTCATTAATTCCAAAACATTCCGCCATAGTTTACCGATTTTGTTTTTACCTCCGTTCTCACTCTACGTGCCACCAAAATAAGCTAAAAGACAGCCAAAATTAATATTTTTTGTATATCTTCCGTTTGATACCTTTCTTGCCTTTTTCATTGCAATAATTGTGAGATAGACGCGTTAGTGGGAGAGTGAGAGAGAGAGGCACTTTCACGGACTTTGCTTTTGTGAAATGGCGTCCGTTGGTGGAAACCCCCTCCACGGCCTCAGTACGGAAAAAAGCGCACGGAAAAAAAATCACGCACAAGGCAGCAAACGTGCGGAGGGTTCTTTTTGGTACTCCGTGCACAAAATTGTCAAAAACTTTTGACACGTGCGACATGGCTTGCTTATTCGCTCACCTCATGTAACTAAATTTAAAATCACCTCGCGAGGTGATTTTATATAAAGTTTAAAGATGATATGAAGGGACGCGAAATTGCGTCGAAACGCGCTAGACAACAAACTACATCGCGCTAGACGACAAACTGTAGTACATATAAAGTTTCGTGGTAAAGCAACTTGAACGGTGGTAATTTCAATTTTTTGGTACGGTTGCAGATTTTCACGTTTTTTTCTAAGTTATGGAGGAAAAGGACAGAAAATAGCTGTAACTTTAGCACATGCGAAAGTACCCTTAGCGTCAATATTTTTTTCGCCATTTAAAACATCTTTTCTCCGTACACACTTGTCGAGTTGTGAATCTGACGGTTGCGATTGAAAGGTAACATTCTCAACTTCCGATTGGCGGTCTCAAATTGAAAGTTCGACAAGTGTGTACGGAGAAAAGATGTTTTAAGTGGCGAAAAAAACACTGACTCTAATAGCGATTCACGGTGTACTCTACCATACCCACTTAAAACAATATCTATACTTTTCACGTACTTCAACCAGTGCGATTCAGTGTTCAAACGTGCGAATAAAATAATTATACGCGTATTGTACCCGAAGAAGCCCAAATGTGACGTGTATATTACGTGGTCATCACACAGTGTGTTTCGTTATGTTCGAAAACCCCAATTAGGTCAACATTACATTAGCATGAATTATTACCGTAACATCTTATCGTTACTTACAATAGATGATGGTTTTCCATTTGCTTTTTCATGCGCTACTTAACCAAAAAAATGTTTACACTAAGGGTGAAGTTCCATAAAGCGAAAAATGGCGTAGTTTACAAAAATCCGCGATCCTCCGTACCAAATTGTTGCTGATACTCTCCGAAGGTCTTAGAGGCAATACTGGCCGTTGGATGTTTATTTGCGAGGAGTTCGCTTCATTTTTTTCTGTAACTATCAACCCACCTCGAGGAGGTGGATTGGCACATACAGAAAAAATAAAACGTGACACTCTAGACAATTAAGCTACGTGTCATGATGGAAAACCAACGAAAAATCTTAAGATTTGCACATGACACGCGGTTTCCAAAATTCAACCGAAAATAAAAACGATATTTCGTAACATTCCCTCGTCACGCTATTTTCGTTAACTTTTGCTCGTCACACTATTTCTCTCAAAAAATTTCGTTATATTCGAAAATTGAAACCCTAAAAATTGAGCTGGCGTACAGACTGGCGTCTGCGAAATGTATAAAAGTTTTGTCGTATGGTTACTTCATACGCAGGTACATGGTATGCAAGTCAAGATTTGAATTTAAGTTTGTCGGTGCTAAAAATATGAAAGATATTTAATATTTGATCGTAGCTTGCGTGGCGCCAGTCAATTTAGAACACGTGGCTTACAAACTCTACGTGATGGAACTTCGACTCAATCGACCTGGTCTGTAGAGTTTGTCGTACAATTACAGAAACGTATGATGGAACTTCAACCTAACTTATCACTTTGGGTCAAGACAATACTTCAATTAGACATCAACTCTACCACCAAAAACCCTTGTAACATATGTCCATAAATACTTATATACAAATAAAAACTCTAAAAACTTTGTTAGGCTATCGTTGAATCGACTATATTTACATAATGGTAAAAGGAACCCTAAGGAAAAATACCAATAGGTTGATATCGTTAAAGATACATTGAGCACTCGGTTTGGTTTGGCTCGATTCGACTAGGCCTCATTTTAGGCCGATGCGACCGAAATGCTTTAGAAATAGGTTTGAATTCAAACCGGTCACCGGCTTAAACTAGGTTCAATTTTCATGAATCATAATAAGTGACCAACCGGTTCAATTAGATTTTACCAAGTTTTGTCGCACATTGGGCGGAGTGTAATAAATGGTCAATTTTTACATCACTGAACAATATCTTGTTTTTAATAATATTTTTACATTTTTACATTTTTACTGCTCACATTCGTTTCAAGTCAACTTCGGGCTGAAGTTTTATATTATTTCAATTATTACTTTCATCTGTCCAACATATTCCATAATAGTTAAGATGCGAAGTGAATTACAAAAAAATAACGTACCTGTCAAAATTATATTATTAGAGGAGCGACGCGCCAATCGAACACTCACAGTATAGTTAAAAGTAATGGTAAGTCAGTTTAATGTAACATAAACCACGGATTTTTAAATATGTTTTTGTCTCGAACGTATGATAATTCTAGTATGAATTATGTAAAAACGTCGATTCAATAACTCATTTAGTCATACAAAACTTTCAATCAAAAACTAAAATTTTTGCATGTTTAATACTAATTTTACATTTAGTGGATCATTGTAAAGTCGGGTGTATGTTAAAATGTTTAAATATCTTCATTTTTTTCGTATATCTTTCGAAAGCATCCATGAATATTTTGACTTTTTCTACATTCTCAACTGTTATTTTTTGTGTGCCAAATACTTTCATAATTCATAATCAACTATGAACTCTTGATATTTTTTTTTCAAAAACTATAGGCAAGTTCTTAAAATGATAAGTATTGCAAAAGTCTTTCCTATGCTCAATAATCATTCGAAAACCATCAAACCCTAATCCATCAAACGAAACAGTAACGCTTTTTTAAACACATTTGTATGGGAAAATCATAAATGGACATTTGAATTTTAATCGCAAAATATATTGGATCATAATTTTATTATCATAGTAAAGGTCCACACTCATCTGAACCTACCACAAATTTAAAAAAAAAAAACTGTCCACAAAATTTATTTGATGGAATTTCACCAAAAAATATTACTTGAAACAAAAACAAAGTTTCACCATAAAAAATAACTCAAAACATATTTTTAAAAATAATATTTAAAAACCGTGAAGTATCTTATTGTATGCTTTGAAGAAGCAAGTTGTAGACATCACCACCTTGAATTCGAATTATAAACTTATGAAGACGCATGATAAGATAAAAAATACAAATTTTTATGACATAAAATAACTAATGCATTCGGTCAATATTATGCTCAACAACTCAACCTAATTATCTAAACTGGTTTCGATAGTTTAACATTTTTTTTTCTTTAATCATCAACTATTTGCATAAATATACAACCTTTGTTCGACAAAGAAACTACCCGTTTTATAAGCGATTTTTTTCAACATCTTTTATTCTTCTACCATTTTTTTGTGTAAGATTACATGATTCTTGAGCATGTTTTTCAAAACGTCAACTATGTCTTTTGTTCCTTTTCAATTGCCGCATCCAAGAAAATGAATACTTTAAACACTCAACTCTATGTTGTAACACATTAAAATCTTATTCTTGTTTATTGTTAGAACTAAGAATATTAACATTTTAAACACATTTTTATATTTTAACATACGATAAACTCAGTTTCCAAATAATGGTTGATTGATACCAATTTAAAGAAATGTTGTTTAAAGGATGGTCATCACTTTGTTCATTAACATATTTGTACTAAATAATCTATAGGTGCTATAGTTTTATAGTTGCATAACTTATATATTCTTTAGCTCTATAGGTTTCTATGGAAAATATCTTTTGCTTAGAAAAATGGGAATAAGTTGACCGACATCTATAAAAACCCCCAGTCCTACGTATTAATTAAGCTCGATAGACATAAAAATCAGTTCCATAAAAGTCCCCAGTACCATCAACTGAAAAAAGTTAGAACTATTCACGACTTTCACGACTTCCTAGCTTCCGATTGGCGGTCTCAAATTGAAAATCGGACAAGTGCTTACGGAGAAAATATGTTTGAAGTGGCAGAATAAACATTAACACTAATAACGATTCACGGTGTGATGTACTGACACCCGTTTGTATCAACTGCCTACACATAGTCAGTATCTTAAGGAAGCAATGGTCCACGGGAAATAATAATTTGAAAATATATACTAAATGTACAATATAATTCAATGAGCTATTTGCAGGTTATATTTTCAAGTGAAGTCACGTTAGAAGTTTCAAATTTACAATTCCAGATACATTTTACTGTTTCCCTGAGAGTACACGTCAACAATTCCACATTGATTTTATTGTTTCCCTGTGAAGGGAAGGGGTGCGCCTGCCTTGGAGGTAGTGCAATACCAAGGCGACACGCAAGGCTCCGACCAGCAAGCTGGTCTTAGGAAACCTTCCCCAACAAAAATAAGGTTAATATCGTGTGGCCCGATGGGCCACGTATCAGATATTAAACTGATAAGAACAGATACTACACTTGATCTTAGCCAAAAGGCCGAGAAAGGTATACCTATCCCTTTGCTATCAAGACGAATTTATACGAGTCACCTTAGAAGGGAAATTTTACGCAATGTGGGAAAATACGTGGGTAGATAATGACAATACATAATTTTTTCTGTTTACGAAGCTACAACATTTGCCGTCCGATGGACTTCAATCGGTACTACAGTACAAGGTTTTAATATAGCAATACTAGCCGTCCGATGTACTCGATACGTTACCGTACAGTCGGCACTTTTCGCGCGATTTGCTCGGAACGCTATCCAGAACAGGGAGTTTTTACTACAAGGAACAATGAAGTTTTTTACCCTTCGTAACTAGTTCCAACAGATCATATAGCCGGCAGTTTTTTATGGACTCCAAAAGGCAATTGTCGCATTCCACACAAACAAAGCGGACTGCCCGATGGACTTGGAACGGTACGGTACTGTACTGTACGGTGCTGTGCTGTACTGTCATATTTTAGACAAGACAATCTTTCGTACGATTTGTTCTTAACATTATATAAAACAAGGATTCCACCAAAACGTAACTCCAAGGAAAGTGCAGCTGTTTCCAACCGCTCCCCTAACCGTCAGATTTAAACCGATCGGCTGATCGATTGATCAACTGCTCAACTGAGAAGGGTATGGTACTATGGTTTCATCAGACGAAAAGTGAGGTTTAATACAGAATTTTGTACTTACCCGTACCATGCCGTACTTTATTTTCGTGAGTTTCTTGAAAACAACATTACAGAAAATAACGATTCTCCAAGTATCCGGGAGAAGACTTCGACCGTCCGATTACATTTTGGTCTTCATCTGCGAAGCAATCGCTTCATACGCCTCTGTATTAGCTACACTTGGACGATAAACACGGGCGTCGATGAAAAATAAAAAAATTCACACGCCCCCAAAGTCACGTGCCTTCGGACAAGGTGACCTTAAAATCTTTGCCGAAAAGAAATACGGTTATTTCCTGAAAGTCAGCAGAGTGAAGGAGATCTCTGAGGTACATTGACGCGGTACACTTGCGAAGTACACGTACGTATTACGCAAGTACGGATTTCCATATGAAAATGGTCGGTTTTCAAATCTTTGACGATTTTAGAGATTTGATCGTCGACTGACGTGGAGCCACTCAAATCAGAACACGTATGTAAAAACTTATTTACAGACGATGCGCAATGTAACCGAAGCCTCTGAAATACAGAAAATTTGCTGTCCGTACTATTACAGAGACCTCCTGATGTAACCATACCCTAAGGGTGAACCTCCATCAGGCGAAAAGTGGGGTTCTTTACTGGGAAAAGTGTACTTTCGTACAGATCCAACTCATTTTCGTACAGAGACGTACTGATTTATTTTATTTATTTTTTAACATGATTACTGTCGGCGCGTCAAACTTCTGAGCGACAACGTCGACCGTCCGATTACGTGTTTTCGAAGCAAGCGGTCACGTCGTCCAGTGATTAATTACTCTCCTCAGGGAGGAGAGTAATCAATCACCGGACGTGTAAAATGTTTACGCGTGGAAAGATCACGTACGGGCCGCGCGCGTTCGGACAGGTGGGAATCAAATCCAACGAAAACCACCAAAAAAAACCTTTGTTGAAGAATGTGTCGTGACGCCTCCTCCACGATCCGCTGACATCCGGAATTTATGGCGCCACGACGAAACATGAACGACAAAACAGTTACGAAAAATATAAAACACGAACGTACAAATTGTACATTCACCTAATTTAATTTTGCGGCTGGATGTACGGATACAAGTTCAGATATTGTGCTTTTGGAATCTTTGACTGCTCGTCGTCAGAACATGAACCTACGTGCGTCCAATCGAAAGAAAGCACGTACGCAATAGATTCCATTGCTGACACGACCTGATGGAGAAGTGAACGAAGAATTACTGCCAGTAAACGTTTCCGTACGATTACTGTCGGCGCCTGATGGAGGGTTACCCTAAGACTAAAGTACTAAATAAATCTGGTTACCTGCCCAGCGGAGGTTCCGAGACGATTCCGTACCATATCGCTTTCTGACCGTCCGATGTACTTCAGTCTTAATCTTTCGTTCAGTTCATGCTACATGGAAACCGTCCTGTCTGACAATTGGGGCCACCGCGGCCGGCGGCAGGCGATCGGCTGGCGGCTTGCCTAATGTCCAAAAAAAACCGTCGTTTTGTGTCGGTGGTGACGTAAAATTTGTCGGTCATGTCATAAAATGTCGATCGCCTGGTTTGCTTCCCGGTTTGGATAGAAAAATAGAAGTTGTCGATTTAATACTAGAGGAATGTCAAAATATAAAGAAGGAATCTGACAGCATCTGCGAGGTTTTTCAAGAGACAAAAAATTATAAAGTCTGTAGGAGAAGAAAATTGTATAATAAAATGTTAGAAAATTAAAACCTGAACTATTTTGTTATAAATAATTATAAATAAAAAGCACATTCATAATATATTGCGAGAATATAATGAGCAAAGGTTAATCTCATTAAAAAAATATATATATATATAAAAAAAAAAAAATAATAAATAAATAAAAAAGGAAAAAGAGTGACAAAACTGAAGAATCATGAAACCGAACGCATGGAACAGCGCGTTACTGTTACTGACTGTCTTCCTTCTTATCTCGTACTTTTCTAACACACAAAACGACAAAACTACATGTAACTGTTCTCCGAATGAGACAAAAAACCTGCAACTCTCACCAGAATCAACCCTAATTGACGCAGTCAGTCGCATCAAATCGGATTCTTCCAGCTCAGATCCTGCCAAATCCGATTCTCCCGATTCTCCATATTCTGCCGATTCTGCCGATTCTGCCGATTCTGGCAAAGTAGATTCTGCAGAATCCAAGAAACCAAAATCAAATCCTGTAGATTCTGTTTCCCCCGAATCTGATCCGGTCGGATCGGATTCGGCAAGCAGTGAAATCAACGGAAAAAAACGTGAAAAAACGGGAAAAACGGAAAAAACGGAGAAGCGTTCCTCCGTTTTCGTTTCCGCTCCGGCGAAATCGGCGATTCCAACGGAAACAATGGAATTCAGGCGAACAGGATCGACTATTCAAAACGTCGAGGGTCAAAAGGAAAAATGGGGGAACATTTTATGATCAAACAGTTAGGTCGATCAAAGTCAGAACAAATGCAGATCCGGTGGATCAAGATTAAGGATCGAGCCAGGATGAGGGGAGGGAAAGGAAAGGAGGAAGGGATGGAGGCTAGTGGAATTTTTTAGGAAAACCGAAAAGTCGAAATATTCAAAATATGATTCAGATTTTAAAATATATTAAAATTTGTCATGTTTTGTTTATGTTTATATTATTGTAGGGAAAGTGAAGCGATGGATACGACGGAGCAATGTGGAGGAAGGCGAACGGTTTTCAAGTTCGAGACGCGGAGTCGGAGGTTTGTGTTTAGAAGGTGAAGAGGGAGGGAGGGAGGAGGGGGAGGGAGGGAGGGAGGGAGGTGAGAGGGGAGGGAGCGTTGTTAAACTCTAAATTGTTTGTTATACCCTTCTATACATATTTATGCACCTATATTGTTATTATACTCCCATTCACATACATCCAAACTATTTTTCAAAAGCTTACATGTTATTTTATCCACGCCAATCACGGCGATTGAATTACCTAAATATTGAAATGTAATTAAGTTCTTTGGTTTTAGAAAACATATGAAGCACTCATTTTTGTGGAACTCACGTCAATTAAAAATGGGTTGAATTAAAGAAACCCAAATCAATAAATGTAGCCTCTCTCTACAATACAATAAACTACTCCACACTAAATTGTGTTGACACATTAAATGTCCACAAATTATGTTCAACATTTTGGGGTTTTTTGGAGGAGACATATGTAGCCCTGTAAAGCCCATTAATCTTTAATTTCCACGTTATAACACAAAGTATAATACACAGTACTACAAGAGCATATCAACAATATAAGGATATAATAACAATAAATAAGCGTAAAACAACAACATAAGAGTAGAAAAATTACAATATAATAGTCAACAATAGCAATAGAAGAGTATTTTAACAACAATATAAGAGTGTAGCAATAATGTAAGAGAACAGTAAGAATATAAGAATATGATAACAAAGTAAGAGTATACCAACAATACAAGAGTGAAACAACAATATGTATAACAAATTTTGATAAAATAACAACAGTATATATAAAATGTATACAATATGTATTATATTATATATATACGATATACAATGTGTACAATATATAAAACAACAGTATAACAGCTTTTGAAGGGTATAACAACCATAGAAGTGTACAAAACTAACAATGGAAGAGTACAACAACAATGTAAGAGTGTGACATAAATGTAAGAGTAAAACAACAATATTCAGGGTACAACAACAATAAAAGAGTATAACAACAATAGTACAAGAGTATGACAACAGGTAGAATCACAATACGAAAGGTGCCAAAACACTAACAACAATAATACGACAACATATTATGGTTTTCGTTATATTTCATAGAAAAATGGGTCAATAAAGGGGAAAAAGTACCAAATTTTTCAAGGTTATCCACACTGATATATGTCCAACGTTTTATCTTTCATCATAAATGTTAGTTGTTTTACAGTATTTCTTTATTTGTTTTTTTTCCGATTCAGGTGGGAGAGCATGTTCCTTCAAAGTTTGAGCTGATGGTAATTGACAATATTCACAGGTAAACCCATTTATTCCATGATCCATTCCATTCCGTCCTTCCTCCATCCCTCCCCCCCTCCTCATCCATATCATCACATCATCACATCCACTCTCCATCACATCACATCACATCACATGTCACATCACTCCCACATCGTGTTCATTCATCATTCATCCTCTCCCTCTCCCTCTCCCTCTCCCTCTCCCTCTCCCTCCCCTCCCTCTCCCTCTCCCTCTCCCTCTCCCTCTCCCTCTCCCTCTCCCTCGTGTACTACTGAATAATTTTTAAATTTTATACTTTTCGGAGATCTGTTTTTTTTTTAACTAATTAATGCATGTTTGATTTTTTTTTTTTTTTTTTTTTTTGGCCTTTTTGGTTATAAATTTTCTCCTTTTTGGTTTTGGCGTGCAATTTAGTGTCTACTGATTATTTTTCCTTTTCACTTTCCCTCTCTCTCCCCTTTTTCCTTTGTGTGGATTCTTTGTACCGTACGGTATTTTTGTACGGTTTATTTCGTGCGGTAATTGTTACAGACACAATACAAAAGGGGTTGTTTTGAGTTGGGCGGTTCCTGGACAAGGAGGAAATGGACACGTAAATAATCACAGTAATGAATATATTCGAAATCTTATGAAAGCATTGGGGTACGGATATAATATAACCGTCGATAGCCAGTTAAGAAACCGAGCGACTTTAAAATGGTTCAAAAAAACACTTATGGTGTTTCGGAAGGAAGAAAATAAAATTTTATAAGAGTTTCTAGGGAGCTTTTAGGGAGATTTTAGGATTTTCGAGGTTGTTAGAGTCGTTTGTTTTCGCTTTTTATTCTCGTTTTTAGTTTTCGGTTTTTTTTTTGGTCTTTTTTTTGGTGTTTTCCGTATTTTTTATTTCATTTTTTTTTTTTTTTGGAAAGTAGGCGATGATGAAATGAGAAGGAATAGACAGAAAAGGTGTTTTTTCGTTTTGAGATTTTCCTCAATCGTTTCTAAAAATGGAAATGAAAATGACAATTTGTTGAAAATCGTTATGTTACAATAGTGAATGAAAAGATGACAAGAGTTATAAGGAAATAAGTGGAGGTCAAAATTGTGACCAAAAATAATGGTAAAATTCCAAAAGTTTGGAAGTATTTTGAAGTTTTGGAAAAATTGGTCATATGATGTTTGTTTCTTTTTGCGAAGTTTTTTGTATAAAATGTTGTTTCCAATTTTGTTATTTTATGTACTTTCTGGCTTTTGTTATTTTTGTCAACTCTGCTTTTGTTTTTCTTTTGTTACTTTTTATTTTATTGTTTTATTTTCCTTCTTTCATTCTGTTTTTCAATCTTTTTATTTGTTTTTTTTTTCTTTTCTTCTTGTTTTACCATTTATGTCGATATCGTAGTTGTGGTTCCAACATTGATTTAGGGGAAAAAATGGCTTTTTGACACATATGGTGTGCTCTTCCGTTCATCTTTTTAAACATGCAACAAAACCTATTTAAAGAAAAAAAAAAACAAGCTGCATCTTTTTAGGAAATGTAGTTTTGTAAATATACAAAAAGTATTGTGCAGTGGATTCCGCTATTTCAAGAAATTTAGTTAGAAAATGGACTATACTACTGTACTTTTTGTCGTTTCCAAAACCTCTCAATATAGAAGCTTCATACATTGATTTTTCTCGTCTTAAAACTCAAACATGGCTGCAGACAACTGGGTGTTTAAACATTGAGCGTTTAAACAGCTCAATGTTGAAACAGCTGGAGAGAGTGGGAGAGAGAGATAGAGGGAGAGGGAGAGAGTAACAACACTAATACAGCTCTCAAAGAAGGGCATCCCATATTTACTTTCAAACAAAAACTCTAAAACCAGAGATCATCGTATAAAATACGCTTGTTCGACTCATCTGTTTCACTATGATCCTACTTGCACTTTTAGTTCTTTTTTTTTAAATTAGAAAAGAAAAGAAAAGGTAAAATAAGAAAGTAAAGAAAGAAAAGAAAGAAAAGAAAAGGAAAGAAAACAAACGCTAGACCGTAAAAAAAATCGCCAAAAAAGGACGCACTTGCTCTGAACACAAAAAAAATGTTCCTAAAAATTGTTTGTATTCCAAAATTGACATACAATTCAATTGGCTTTCTACTTTTACCGCTACAATAATCTACCCGTGAAATGAGAAAATATGAAACTTTGCAAACAAAAACTTTTTTTTTTAAATAAAAACAGACGTTATACGACTACCACTACTACCGTAATAGATCTGCAAACGAGTGAGGTAATACTAATTTCTGCCCACTCGTTGCAAAGCGGTTCGGAGTCAAAAAAATAATATATAACTTAGATCTAAGACCCAGATTTTGAACCCAGATTTTAGACCCAGATTTTGAACCCAGATTTTAGACCCAAATTTTAGACCAAGAGATTTTAGATCGAGAGATTTTGGACTGACACCTTAGACACGTTTATACCCGTTTGTAACCGTTTATACCCGTTTATAACCGTTTTTATCCCCATCGAAAAATTGCCGATGCCCATGTGAGACCAGCCCCAAAACCAGCACTAGCGACCACATGTCCCGGTTGTACTTTTCCCCCTCGTACCGCTTCGTCTAAAGCCAGAGGAATCGAGGCAGCACTTGTGTTCCCGTAGTTTTGCAAATTTGAAATCACTCGGTCGGACGGAATCGACATTTTCTGTGCTACCGCGTCCAAAATCCGTTGGTTTGCCTGCAAAACAATAACGGAGAAAAAGAAAAGCGCAAACAAAAAAGGTAAAAAGAAAAAAACGCGAACAAAACGTTAGAATGTTGTGGTACGGATGTTATATGTGACTGTACAAAGTTGTATGCGAAACCCGAATGTTGACCAAAATGTGAACAAATATGGTTAAGAATGTTATGATACAAAGATATATGTGATTTACAAACAAAATACCGACAAAAATGTGAACAAGATGCTAAAAATGTCACGGTTATATGTGACTTTAAAACAAAAAAGTCGACAAAAATGCGAACAAATATGTTAAAATGTTAGGGTACAAAAGTTATATGTGACTTGAAAACAAGAACATCGGCAAAAGTTTGAACAAAAATGGAAACAAAAACGTCAAAATGTTACGAAACAAAGCTACATGACTGACTTACATGCACTCAGGGATTATAAGTAAAAACAAAAATGTCGACGAAAAAGTTAAAATGTTCTGGCACAAAGTTATATGACTTCATGCCATTGGGAATTACGATTAAAAACGAAATCTCAAGCGAAAAACTGGGATTCACAAAGTTTGGGGACACTGCAATACTGTGTGATACTTTTAGTAAAACGACTCATTTAAATATATTCTTTTCCCTCCTAAATTGAGGATAGATAAGAATTCTGGGCAAGCTATTGTCATCGTCGCCATTAGAACAAGAACATGGAAACTTTTCACTTCAGTTTGTCTTTCAGTTGTTAACGGGATGAGACAAAGTTTGGCAACCACGTGAACAAATAAGTCAAAAACTTGTTTTCGCTGGCTTTTCATCCGAAATAAGGGGAAACCAGAGGGAGGGAGGGAGGGAGGGAGGGTAGAACCCACCTGATGCAACAATAGCCAGTCCACACTTTCAGATGTCAGGCCCGCTTCTTCCATTGCCGCATTGACAACCTGTTGTGAAATTAGAACAAAAAAGTGAGAACAGAGTGTCAATATTAATATCTTAAGAACACTAAGAACAGCATGTCAATATTAGCATCTTAAGAACACAGAAGGAGAACAGTATGTCAACATTCATACATTCAAACATGCTTTCTCATAACATGGGGAACTAGTTGAAAGTCAATCGATCTCCATAATTTTAAATATATAACAAACACTGCTAAATACGAGTAAATTTCAGCACATTTGAGCTACATAATTAACTACAATCAAACAAACAAAGTACTACACCGTGAATCGCTATTAGCATTAAGAAACCAGTAGTATGAGGATTTATTAGAGATACTAATTCTAATTCAGGCGTGAATGACATGGAAGATTTTGAACCACAAGTTTAAGGAAAATTCATTTAGCATCATTAACGCCATTTTGTGTTCAGTGGCCAAAATAAAAAACTGGGACCATATTAGCACTAATTGCAATCCATGTTGTACTTCGCAGGTTATCAACAGCCTTTACCCTTTTACACTTTTAGGTGAAATAAGTTTGTCTTGGACCCAACAAGTAGTGCATTAAGGACATCACCTGCGGTACCGCCCTCACAGCGAACTTAAAAACTTCCTTCCCGTTCATTTGGATGAAATTAAGATTTGCCTTGCTGGGAAGCTGCATTATAGCTGATCCGTTTTCTGCTATTTCTTTGGAGTCGACAGAGACAGCTGCATGAAGATGCCTGTTTGGACATTTTGGATAAACCAGAATAGAAACTGATGAGAATAAAAACAAATAAAAATAAAAACAGATGGGCCAGAATAAGAAACGAATGAGCCGGTCAAGCAAAAACAAATAAAAAGAGGAAAAAGAAAACAGATGAGAAAAAAATGGAGATGAGAAGAACAAACAAAAGAGCCAGATAGGAAGCAAAGAGAAATAAAAAACAGGTGAGAATAAAAACAGGTGAGCATAAGAAACAGATGAGCCAGAATAAGCAACGGAACCAGTCTAAAAAAATAAGAGGTGAGCCAGACTAAAAAAACAGGTAAGCACGAACAAAAAAACAGATGTCGGTAGAATCAAAAAGAGATGAGATAGAATAAGAAATAGATGGGCCGGTTTCATAAAAAAGGGAAATGCGCCAGGATAAAAAGATAGATGAGCGGAATAAGAAACAGATGAGCTGGTAAAAACAAAAAAACAGATGAGCCAGAATTAAAAACAAAAGAGCCAGAAATAAAAACAGACGAGCTGGAATTAGAAAAGAAAACAGATGAGACAGAATGAAAAACAAGGGAGAATCAAAAACAGATTGAGTCAGACAAAAACGAGAGGAGCCAGAATAAAAAACAAATGAGCTGGAATATATCGCAGGAAGTGACTGTGGATAATTGGTTTTGGGAGGATGCATTTTAAGTCAAAAGTGGAAAATCAACATTAATAAAGAAAATTCAAAACCTGAAGGTGGATAAAGCCTCTATTTTCCAT
Organism: Zygnema cylindricum; assembly: GCA_037447655.1. Lineage (NCBI taxonomy): Eukaryota > Viridiplantae > Streptophyta > Zygnematophyceae > Zygnematales > Zygnemataceae > Zygnema > Zygnema cylindricum. The sequence goes on along the minus strand of JBBHKE010003093.1, from coordinate 102,690 downwards.
TTGCGAGAAAAAACAAACCCAGAGAGATGGAGAGGACTCGAGTTCCTTTGCAAAATCGATCAAGTGAGGATTGATTACTTGAATACAGAGCTTGTATTCAAATAATTTCGATCAAATCCATTTTTATTCAGCTCAAATGTAACCGGTTTCTCGTCTGTTAGAAAGGACAGCATGCTTCCTTCAGCTTTGAGCTTTTCATGGTCTATTCAATCTCAACTTAATACCATTTAACATGAAAAAAAAAATGAGAAGGCAAAGAGGAGAGTTCAAAGAAATTCTGACCTATTTCCATCTCCATCGCTGCGCATGTCAAAACCCAAAAGCCCATCCTCCTCATCGTCGGCAGCCGCCTGTTCAACCCAAAGCTCTACAGAACTTAGATACGGAAATATAGTAAAAAAGTTAAAAAATACGAAAAATATTATTTACGTATCTTAAAAAGTTTTAGATTAGTGTTGATGTGGCAGCTGCCTGTTTGTCCCACAGCTATATTGAACTTAGGATAACTTCTACCTGTCAGATGTCATTCTAAAAACGAAAAGTAATTTCTTCACGACAATAAAGAAAACAGAGCATAAGCAAATCACAAGGACCCCTGGTCTGATACGACCAACACCATGTCTCAAGGACTCAATGGAGAAGACAAGGAAGAAAGAAAAATGCCACTCTAAAAAACTAAAAAACTCACTCGGAGGACAACTGCTCCACATCCATCACCAAACAGAATACATGTGCCTCTGTCTGTCCAGTCCACATATCTCGAGAGAGCATCTGCCCCAATAACAAGCACTTTTTCATAGCCACCACCTGCATAGAGAAAACAATTTGATACAGATATTTGAAATGAGTTGCAGTACAAGATCTATAACAGCAAGCATTAACTGCCAGTACACCGCCCATCACTATTATAGTTAGTGAATTATTGACGCTGACGCTTTATTACACATACCAACACTAAATTACCTCCTTCCACGTGGCTTATCACAGGCCACGAACACTAATTTATGATTTTGAGTCAAATACTTAAATTAGAGTGATTAACTCTAATAGCATGGGCATTGTAGTTGCGCTACAACAGTAGAAGCTTTCCCAAGAATACGTTCTTCATTTCTTCATTTATAGCATCTCATTGAGCAGGTATTCTTTAAAATATCCGACTAACTAAGCCTTTAGAGAACATAGATTAACTGTTAGCATCAGCCATGATTATTGTTTTAATTGTGATATGCATTACATATTAAGAGAACTGTTCTTCCCCTCAAACTCCAATATTCATCCCAGCATTTTAGCTCCAGTAAAAAGATTGTCCGCAGAGTGCCCCCTTGAGTGACTGATGCATTATGGCTAGGGATTGATATCGGTAGAAAAACAAGATTATCACTTTTATTTAGTTTCCCAATAAAAACTATCGGTCCAATAAATATATCGAATTTACCATCGATAAAAATCCGTTATGAAGGACAAATCCAGTCATGACAAATAGTAAGGACAGATCAGAAAAAGACAAATTTCTCCGGTTGCAGCTGATTCAAGCATAGCAAAAAGCACTTTGTCTGTACTTTTCTGTACACACTGGAGACTTACCATTATTTTGGCATTTTCTATTTTGTCATTTCAAGGACAAAATATTTTCAAGCACGTAGACCTTCACTACTTTTGAGGACCAAGTTTTTTTTGGCGTGTATGGTAGTAGTACCGTATTACCCCGTACATATCGATAATTATCGAGGCAAGCAACCGATCAATAATCGATGATATCGTTACCGCCGATTATTGGTTCCACAACCAATGCGATATTAATCCCTAGTTATGGGTTTTACTTTTGGTTCAGTTTGTCAACAAGTGGAGTGAATTTATCAAAGTAACCTCCAAAACAATGTCCAAGGACTTTGGTGCAACACAAAAGATCACACACACATTTACTTATTTCTTTAGGAGTGGATGTGAGTTTTTATAACTGCAATTACAAAATATTGAGCCTCCCTGGAAACAAAGACAAAAAGTGGGAGATAAAGCATGTAAAAAAAACGTCACTGCGTGAAAGAACATGCAATCATATGCTTACCATACATATGTTGATATCATCTGGCTCATCTTGTAACATGCATTTGATACTTGAAATTAGACCCGACAATAACATGTTATGCAAGATGATTTTGATTGTCGAAAATGACCCATTGAGCTCATGTGTAACAGGCACAAGAAGGTTGAAGTCAATCTCATTATTCACAAACTACGTTTAGACGATGTCGCTTACCTCGAATGAAGCGAGTGGCTGTAACCAGACCCATCACAAAACCACTGCAGGCCGCTGTCAAGTCAAAGGCCACGGCACTTTTGCATCCAAGAGCAGCCTGCACCTGTACACAGCTAAAAAGACGAGGTTTGACTGAGAGAATGAAGAGAAACAGACGGTTTGACTAAGAGAACGACAAGAAACAGACAGTTTGACTAAGAGAATGAAGAAACAGACGGTATGGCATGAACAGAAATGGATGGTTTGACTGAGAAAATGAACAGACACGGAAGGTTTGACCAAGAGGATCTGAGAGAATGAAAAGAAATGAACGGTGTGACGAGAGAATAAACACTGAGACCATGAATAGAAACAGACGGTTTGACTGAGACAATGAACAGAAATAGACAATTTGACTAGGGAATGGACAGAGCTTTGGAAGAAATGCATAGCACTATCTCTATTGAAGTTCAAAACCACTTGTTGTAAGGAACAGCATCTGTTGTACCACATAGTATTGAGAATGAACAAAGCCCTTGAGCCATACACTATGCGATTTACATTGGACAGGATTTACTAAAAACTTGCAGAAAGAAGAGTGATAAGCATTAAATGTGCCTTGAACAAAGACTTTTTTAGCCAATCACATCCATGCAGTTTGATGAAAACATTCTAAACTCAGGGCCTGGTTACAATTCCGTTTAGTATGTAAAACTTGAGTAATTGTAAATTTTTAAAGAAATCATATGTACGACTCACAAAACCGTACGGATGCTCACTTTTAGTAACCAGTCTATCATCAACCCATTTGGCAGCAGGATTTAGTACAGTGCAAACACTATATCAGCTTTGGCATTGATTGCAATCTATATCTTGAACTAAAAGCAAAAGACCGATGCTATTTCTACAGACACCAATTTTCAGGACCTTGTTGGCCTGGGCTTTTCAGATTTGTTTCTAACAAACACGCAGTCAACACTGCTTCTGACTACCTTGAGACTGACAACAATTCAAACATATATAGTTCACTAATTTCTTTAATTTGAATATCCACATTCCACGCTTACCTGGCATGCTCCACCAAAGATATCCTCAGGGGTTGATGTACAGAGAATAACAAGGTCAACCTCTTTCGGATCCACATTTGCCATTTCCAGGGCTTTTTTTGAAGCATTTACTGCAAGCTCTGTTAAACTCTCCGTCCCTGCATGGCCATATAGAGCCTATACAATCAGCTGCTATAGTCGGTGGATTTTTCTAAGTTACAATGCCTGTCAAGTTCTCAATAACGCAAAAACTACTTTAAAGTCCAAAACAGATTACAAAAGCATACTGATCCATACCTCGCCGCAAAGAATCATGAAAAGGCTTTTTGATTTTCACGGTTCAAATTATTGGCTTATCCAGACATACAAAATGTCAAGCTAATTTCAACATTTCTTGACCGTCAAGAATGGAGTACTTAAAACTGTTAACAAAAAAGCTGATGAAAATAAGATTCCTGGCTAGATGTCCCAAAAAATACCTGACAAAACTCTCCTGTTCCTGATCCCTGTTCGTGTAGCAATCCACTCATCATTGGTTTCAACTATTGTTGAAAGGCGATCATTGCTGATAACTACACTGGGAATAGCTGAGCCAGTACCTATTAAACGAGAGCCTCGACCTACCTTTCTGCCATGCCACATTTTGAAAACATACATTAGATTTTACATTGACTTTAAAAGCAACAGCCATTACCACATTATAAAGACATGCATTAGATTTTTCATTGAGCTTTAAAAAGTAACAATCATACCACAACTTGGAAAATTACATTAGATTTTTCATTTACATTTAAAAGTAGCCCATCTTGAAAAAGTGCATAAAATTTTTCATTGACATGTTTAAGTAATAGTCCTATGTTAAATGCTGAATGCACAGCATATACCATCATATTGACAGCTGAAATGTGATATATTGCATGCGATTAATTGACACATTGTCGCAACCAGAAAATATCGCGTTGTTTAATATAAAAACCGGTGTGGGATTAAAAAAAAAAAACTTGTAATTTAAGACAGAACAGACTCACCACCTCCTCAAATATTGCATCAAGGGGTTTTCAAGTTTACTACAACTCTTGCACAAAGTACACAAATTATTGTTCCATTTGTCAATCATGTGCAATATAAAGCGCATATATGAATGAAGATACAATCCTCTAAAATTCAAGCTTCTGATATGACTTGCAAAAGGAAAACAAACTAGGTTTACTATCACTTTTAGTCTGTCAAACGGGGTTAAAAAAAAATGCAACCAAGGTCCTAAGATAGAAATAAATGCTTCACTTTCCAAACCATATTGTGGCAAGTTGACACCACTTAAAACCTAAATGAGAACGTATAACAGTATTACACAGAGAAATATAAACAACATCAAACATGAAAAGTATCGAAAGAAAAACCTGAGAAAAAAATGGTGCCGCTTACTCCATATAAAACCGTATTAATCAACTGATAGCCTCACTATGAAACTTGAGATTTAAAGGCTAATGTACTTATAAAACAGCGTGCATATGATTCAGTTACTGTTTTAGGTATGCAAACGATTCTTGCTCACCGTTTTCGAGGAATCTTCGTCTCCTGAGTTCCTGTCGTTTCTGTTTCTATAACAGCCGTACAATTTCTTTGTAGTTTCTTTGCAGCCGTACAATTTCTGTCTTTTGAAAGTATAAACTGTGGCTGTGAAGATAACCTATTGAAATCATCTTTGAAGAAAGATGATGACAGACTGAGACCATCTGTATTAGATTTGACCTTTCTTTCTTTAATATTACCATATGAAGTTGAAGGAAATCCTGTAACAATACATATTTTCGCATCGACTCTTAATTTTTGAGGAAAAGGTCTCCATACTGTTGCTGATCTGACTGTTCCACACGTGGCACCAATCCCGGCCATTGGTTCTAAGACAGCTTCAAAATCGGGCTGTCAATCTTAAATGAAAATGTTTTAATGGATAATTATCAGCACATGAATCTAACAGCTTTAAGTTTTTGTAAGACAAATGCATCCAGCTTATTGCTGGAAAACAGATAAAGAACTCTACACTTCATTCACGTGAGAGGTCACTGATACAAAGGATTAACTTAAGGGGAAAAATATTTAGCTGTTTGGTTGAACTGAAATTAAGCAGTGCCTCTGGCAGAAGTTACCTTGCAGAAGTTACCTTGCAGAACAAATAATCTTCGATCCAGCAGCACCTTTCCTTAGTGCAGTGTGGCCCAGTAGTCCAATGCAGCATTCTCAGAAGATTAGACTTTGCACTTTTCAGTTACATCAAATCAGTACTGGGCAATATGAACCAGGATCCACCTACGAATCCGTGCAATAGGTCATGATTATTGAATCTTGCCAGCCTTCTTTTGTCGTGTTTAGTATTTTTAAGGTAGATTGTATTCGTTCAGTGGCGAATCCGACGGCTGTAACGGCCAGACAGTCTGATAGTGGATCCTTCCGATCAAGGTTGTACTAATTATTGATCCTTATCACCGCGCAGAACAGCAGCCGACCATTCGACGTCGTTGGATGGCCTGCCGTCAGCTCCAGAAACGTCCACGTGGCTATAGAAAGATACTTGAATTTGTGTAACATGAAAAAGAATTTTCATGTAGAAGCCTAGTCATAAAATTCTTAAGCATTTCTTTCTAAGGTTACAGTACTGTACCATGCATTGGTGAACGAAGCGAAGCACACCAGAGTACACAATTTTCGGTAGTAAGAAAATGTTACAGTAAAATGCCGACTGCCCGTGGGGTCGTAACAGGAATAATATTCATCTGGCCAATCCAAAGCATCAAACTTTAAACTCCTACACGTGGTTTCTTCTCATTACAGGATTTAACAAGGAGTACAAAAAAAACAGAAACTAAACAAAACAAAAAAATGTGAAACTCGAACACATCTGAAGCTTTCAAGTTGAACCTATACGCAGGAATAAACGCGCAAATGTTAAACAGTTAAACTCTATCGGAAGTGACTGTACTGGTTCTGTCTCATTCCACAAAAAGTGCCAGTGTCGCATTGACCAATTACTTGTCAGCTTCATTCCACGTCATAATCACCTATAATTGGTTGTGACCACGACCAATCAGAAGTCGAGTCGATTGATGGATGTGCCGCTCGGAGCTACACGAGCCGACACGTGTGCAGCTCCATAAACTTTTATAATTCATACCAGAGGGCACCAAAGGCTCGGTGTAGCTGCGGGAAGGACACCGGCTGTAGAACCCCCACGTGGCAACACACATGACGAATCCCGAAAATTTCATGTCGTGCGAACTTTTAACTTTTTACATAATTCGTACGGATTTGGACTTTTTCCGATTTTTACGTAGTATTCGCGACATTTATACTTTTCGTAAAATTCGTTTAGTTTTCGCTGTACAAACATGTACCAAAATGTACGAAAAGCGTAATCATAGAAAATCCTTGAAAAATCTTAAAAAGTACGGAAAATTAACAGAATGTACGTCACTGTACGGAAGGTGTACCCTACAAAACCTAAAGTATGGCAAATCTTTGGCAGCCGTAATGAAATATAAAGGAACGTACGGCGATGTACCCTATAAACCCTAAAACCCCTCCTTTAATAACCCTAATATGTACCAAAATGTACGACCAATGTACATAACTGTACAAAAAATGTATCGGAGCTGTACTGAAATATAAGGGAATGTACAAGAATGTACCCTACAAACCCTAAAATATATAACCCTAAAAAGTAAGGAAAATACGGATGATGTACGTACATGTATGAAAAGTGTGGGGCAGTTATGCTCAAACATATGGAATGTACGGAAATATACTCTAAAGCATAGTTCAAAAGTAGGTGAAAGTAGGCCCATACAATATGCCTATTGTATGACCTTAAGACCCATATTGTATGGGTCGCAAAATGAAAAAAAATAGTAAGAGGGTTGAGTTGCACATCGATCTATAGAGAAGTAAACGTCATGTCTAAATTTTGAAAAACATTCGGACAAAAAAAAAAATGTGAGTTTTGAGGTATTTTTTATTTAAACCGTCAGATTTGGACAATCGGACGGTCGTTGATCAAAGTAGCGATCTAAGAAGATCACATGAAAAGCCCATAACACAACTTACAACATGACTATCTGCCATATTAGCGTCTGCAATTTTGAAGGCCACACTAAATAAAGCCTCAAATTGACCAACCGTGCAGTATGGGACGATCAAAAAATAATAGTCGCGGGCGACCCGGTGCTTTGCCCTTCGGTTGCCAAGGGCCTTTCGTTATTGTACAGTACACCGTGAATCGTTATTAGCGTCAATGTTTTTTTCGCCACTTATAACATCTTTTATCCGCACACACGTGTCGGATTTTCAAATTGAGACTGCCAATCAGAAGCTGAGAATGTTATACTTCAATCGCGACCGTTGGATCTACAATCGGAAAAGTGTGTATGGATAAAAGATGTTTTAAGAGACGAAAAAAGCATTGACGTTAATAGCGATTCATGGTGTACACTAGAAATGGATGATGAATGAGAGATGAGGAAACGAATGTTCTTTTTTTTTGTTTGGACGTGAATCGCCTTGACGTCAACTTACGTCAACAAAAACGTCGCGATGTGATTCATGTTGCCGACTGATAAAGCGTCGATGACTCAAATCCGTCCGTACCAAACCATATTTGACGTCGTCGGCCGCGGGTCAACTGTCGCGATCACTTTGTCGTCATCGCTATACTGTAGTGTAGCAATTCGAATCGTATTGTCAAGCATACAAAGAATCTAGGTCCATAATTTTTGTATAGAGATTACCATTACTTACCATCTTCCTTCCTTTTTCTCTTGAATTTGATCTTGTTCCTCGTCTATTTTTTTACTTTACGAATTGTCCCTCTTTCCATTCATTTGCGAAGGCTTTAAAAAATTCAGTAAGTGGTTTTTTACATATTAAATGATTTATAGTGGTTTGTGTGAAGTTTATTTTATGTTTTTTTTTAATGTATGCTTTTTGTTTTACTTTTTAAAAAAATCTTATTTTGTTTGTCTATTTTCCTATTTTTACGTGTTTGGGTAAGTTTGCATTAAAATCATTTTGTTTTGTTTGTTCATTTGTTTATTAATGTTTATTTATTTTTTGTTATTCAGGTGTAAATGTTTTTTTTTCGACTTTTGGGAGTTCTACTTTAGGTAAGCTTATTATGGCACGAATTCCTCTTTTTCGATTACATGTTGCAGGGGATGGGAATTGTTTGTTTCGTGCTCTTTCCATATTATTGTTTGGCTGTGAGTCTAAATATTTTTATAAAAAAAATGTAATTATTAGTTCTTTATTTTGTCATTGGGATGAGCATGCTATTTTTATTAGTTGTGGACAAGGAATTCAATTTATAGACTTAATCATTATCAAACGTATATGTATGCTGATAAAGTTGGGGCAGTTGTGGTGACGTTCGTGTAGCTGCAATAATTTTTGATATTGTTTTTCATATTTGGAATGCTAAATTTTCTGATATTGTTTTTCATATTTGGAATGCTAATTTTTCTAGAGCATTGTCTGCTCCTAGTGATAGATGGGTTGATGATGGTCTTTCTTTATATTTTCACAGGTGTTCATTATGACGAAGAATCTCTTCTTATCAAAATTAACAAATATATTATATTTTCTTGAACAACTACACTTTCAAACATCAAAAAATAATAAAGTTGTGTTTTATTTTTTTGAAAAGGATAACAACTACGTATTTGTCTTGTAAAACACATATTGTTATAGCAGTTATGTATATAGACTCCTATCATTAATTTTTTGAGCAATTGTTGAAATTCAAGTATTTTCTAGGTCTAAATAGGAAAAATAAAAGGAGGAATTCAGCAAAGGCAGCCTGCTTCTCGCTCCACTCTCCTATCCCTTTACTTGTTGTAGGCACTGAAGACCGGAGGGCAGCATGCTTCTCACTCCACTCTCCAGTCCCCATACTTATTGCAGTCACTGAAGACCGGAGAGAGAGAGTTAGAACCATGGCTGCGTATGCTGTCATAAGAGACAAAGAATAGGCTAAATACTTAATCTGTACCAAAAAAGGTTGCCAATATCAGGATTTGATCATAGTACCAACCGCCCGTCAGAATAGCCGGTAGTCGTTAGCTTTATCTTATAGTCTATGAATAACGCTAAGATATATAAGAAACGATAGATATTTAAATGTGTACATGCCGAAAATTCTAGTAAACTGATAGAACGGAATCTTAAAGCATAAAAATCAGTGTACGTTATTTACTGTAGGAAATAAATTTTACGGACATTTATTTCGACAATCCGTTTCAAAAGCCAACTCTGATCGACGGCCATGGAGCGAGCCGAGATTCTGGAATGGTTGCCTTGGCGGTTTTTGGATGCTGCCACTCCGAATGACACATGGCAATATCTTACTGGTTTACGGAATCTTCGGAATGCACGATAACAAGTTTGGATGTGACAGATGTCACAGCTATGGCCATGCCGTACAAATGTCGTATAGAAAGTACTCCGACACCTGTACTTGTACTTTTATGTACCGTAAAGTCTTGTGATTGATACCTTACTTCAGTAGTAGAGGGTTTAAAGAGGGGTTTAGGACTTAGAAATATATTATGTAGCCGCCTCTCCCTTGAGTGCTTTTGTATTTATAGGCCATCTTTGGCCAACCATAACTAACTGCTCAAGGGAGAAAATTCAAAGATTCTTTTTGATACGCCCTCAAGGGAGTCCATGCTACACAGGGTTGTAGTCATTAAGTGATTTTGCTTTCCCGAGTGGCTGCATTTATAAAGGAAAGCAAAAGTAGGTGAATCTGTCCAATGTATAAAATGTTCTAAAATAGTTGTAATTAAAACTACCGAATGAACTAAAATGTACGCTAAAAATTATAAAATCTCCTAAAACCCTTAAGTAACCCTAAATTTAATCATCGTATACAAACTTTATACATTACTGTATGGTAAATGTACGAATGCGAAGAAAGGTATGAATTTTATATATTTCAAAATCGAATGATGGGCACTATATGTAGTATTCGTTAGATTACTATGTGCGTTATATGCGTGAAGGACATTTATGGTTTTAAGAGACTAAAAAAATAGTAACGCTAATAGCGAAACACGATGTACTTTACGACCTTCCAACGTGCATCCGGCTTAAGCCGCCTGAGGCGCGACGCAGTAGAAGGTAGGACGAAGGAATGTCGGCGCTTACGCGGAACCAGAATCACGTAGCACCCGCGACACAGTGTATCGCCATTATTGGTAATGTAATTTTCCACTAAAAACATATTTTCTTTATACACATATAACGGTAATAGCGGATCGACCTTGTTTATAAAGGGGTATTTAGGTGTTATGATTATAGAGTACTAAATTTGGTAGACGTCCGCGAAAGAATCACGCTATTTGGAGTTATATTTTAAAAGTTATAGCGATGGGTGTATTTAGGTGACAGCGTGGGGTCTAAATAACAAGTGGGTATCATTGAAACGGGTTAAGGGTTAGTACGAAACGTCACTTTCACTTAAGGGAATTTCGTAGAAAGTTTCGCGTGCGAAATTTGTTACGCACGATCGTGCGAAGTCGCGTTTCGTTTGTCGCACACTTTTCCACGTAAATGTTACGTAGTGAAACGTAACGTTTGATTGGTTAGTAAAGTGCTAAGTAGTTAGTAAGAGATTTTCACACGTTTTTGCATTGGTCAGTCTGAGTCCTTGCTGATCAATGATTGGCCCAGGTAAAAGCATGTTAAAACAGAGCGTTGACTCTGGCCTGGCTAGTCCAGGGCGATGATGGATAAATAGTGAAGTGTAAGAGGAGAGTAGACATCTTTTCCTTTGGAAAAGTTTGTGGAAATTCCGGCGAACTTGGTCCTGAGCGATTAATACCAAATTGGAGGAAAGGCATTTTTGCATTGAAATCGCTTACTAACTAAATAGTGTTTTAGTAGTTAAGAGATAGAATTATTAAGAGTGGAGAGTAGTGGAAACACTTTAATAAGAAGGGTTGAGCCACGAGGGCAAGAGACCAAGCTAATGTTATGTGGACATAAGCTTCTTCTAATTTAAAGTTTATCCTTATGTGAGTGTGGTCCAATGTGAATGTGTATTTTCCAATGTGTGGAATGTGTAGTTGGGATTGTTTGTAGTAATGGGATTTCATGAGAGGTAGGAGATCCTGTTACATATGTCCCCATGTGCATAAGTAAGGGTTTTTTTTTTGTCGTTTTGCTGTAAAACTTAGCGCCGTACTGCCTAAGTTCCGACCGTACGAAAAAATAACAAATTTGTAGAGTATAATTTGCGTCATCCTCGATCTAAAGATGTACGAAAATTTGTCTTGTGTTTTTCGACCCATTTCGACGACAAAAAACGTCATCTTCAACCTTATGTTTAAAACACATGCGCGATGTGTTTTAAAATTAGGGATTTTCTATAAACAAATCGGCACATATATTCGCACGTGCCGTAATTTTCGAAAAAAATCAAACGATTTCAAGCGACGTGGAAATGCACACGATTCGCTATGTTTTGTCCGTTTTTGTTAAATACGGTAAAGAGAAGTACACAGTTTGTTTTGTTTTGTCCGTTTTTATCCGATACGTTTTTTTTTTCAGGGGTCTCAAGCTTCCGATGCCATTTCACGTCGAGCCGGCAATAGACACATAGGCAAAGCGCATCTCCTTCAACCGTGAAACGACACAGGCTGGAGGGCGGTAGGTGTACAATGTCACGAAAAATCACGCGACGTCACAAGCAGTTACGGAAAATAACGTGCGTCATGAAAGATTGTAGATGTTGACAGCCGTCACGGGCATTGTCAGCGTATACAATCGTCACACCATTAAGTAACAATTTTGGTGTTACACATAGGGACACTTGAAATCCGGGTCCGCCGGATCTGCGCTAAAAAACAAAGTAAGTTTGCTAAGTTTCAAGTACATGGGGACATACCCTAAGTTTGAAAATCTGCAGGTTTGTTTTCGCGCCTGTGTTTGATGACATCGAAGCGCATGACGTGTCACAGGACACCTTCAATAAGAGTTACGTGCCAAAATTTTGGTGTAACAAGACCCGTTTTCCGATGAGTTTTCGGAAAATCATCGGAATGGGCAAAAAGTTACAAATGCTCCGGTGGGTATAGGCTATGAGTCGATGTTCCATCACGTAGAGTCTGTAAGCCATGTGTTCTAAATTGATTCGCGCCACGCAAGCTACGATCCGATATTGAATATCTTTCAAATTTTTAGCACCGACAAACTTAACTTCAATTCTTGACTTGCGTACCACATACCTGCGTACGAATTAATCATACGACAAAACTTTTATACTTTTTGCAGACGGTAGTTTGTACGCCAGCTCATTTTTTAGGGTTTAGTTTTCGAACATAATGAAAGTCCTTTGGGAGAAATAGTGTGACGAACAATAGTTACCTAAAATAGCGTGACGAAAGAATGTTACGAAATATCGTTTTTATTTTCGGTTGTATTTTGGAAAGCTCGTGTCATGTGCAAATTTTAAGGTTTTTCGTTGGTTTTCCATCATGACACGTAGCTTAATCGTCCAGTGTGTTACGACATTTTTTTTTTATATCTGCCAACCCACCTCCTCGAGGTGGGTTGACAGTTACAGAAAAAAATGAAGCGAACTCCTCGCAGACGAACATCCGACGGCCTGTATTACCTCCAAGACCTTCGGAGAGTATCAGCAAGATTCTCTGTAATGTTGTTTTTCGTTTAAAAACAAAATAGGCGGTACGATTTGGTACGGAGGGTCGCGAATTTATGTAAACTACGCCACTTTTCGCCTGATGGAACGTCACCCTTAATGATCAATTAGTGTTAAACATTTAAAATAAAATGAAAATCGTAACTAGTGTTAATAACGCTAATTATTTGTTAACACTAATAATTTCTCAACGCTAATAACGATTCACGGTGTACTGTACTGAATCTTGCAACTTTTCGCGACGTTTCGCGCACGGCGAACGGGTCGAGGTAACGAGGGAAGGTGTACCTGGTCGCGGCAGGGCTAGGAGGAGATAGGGTGAACTGGGGGAGTGCTGCTAGGGGTTAATAGTGAAGGTGTTTAAACTAACGGTTTAACGGTTTTGACCGGTTTGGTTTAGATACCTGAACCCTTTAGTTTGGTTTACGAATTTCGGAATTTGAATTCCGATTTCAAGTCGAACCGTTCGGTTTGTTATAAAAGAAAACCGAACCGAACCGAACCGAACCGAACCGAACCGAACCGAACCGAACCGGGCCGGGTGCTTTGTTCCGATAAATAGGTAAGTTCCTGACCTTCCGATTGGCGGCCTCCAGGCTGAAATTAATGTGTGACAGTTGATTTAAATGGCATTTTATATTAACGCGAATAACGAAACACGGTGTACAGTTGTACCGTACTGGCGCTTGCACGTACGGGTAGTGTCGGATACTTCAGCGAAACTGCGGACGCTCGTAACAGGCAAATAGAAAGAAAAAAGTGTCACATTAGGTTATCTTGATTCTTTCACCGGTTTACCTTCACAAATTGTAGCGGTTTTTTTTGCGATGTTTCTTTTTACAAGCTTATTGCAACTTTACTCACTAATGTACGACTGAGAGTTAAATAACAATACGAATACTTGTATCCAATATTTATAGGTTTCGCGTAAATGTCAGCATTGAAGGCCACCATCAGCGTTTACAGATTATTCGAAGGCTGTGACATTATTCGGAAAAATGGATGTATAAGCGGGGAGAAAAGCCATGCAGGGCCCTCAAAGCTCAACTATTCACTCCCCAGGTGAATCAAGAATGTCTCCTAACTGTTTTCTGTTTTTCAAGATTCACTGATTCAGGAATAGTGTCGCGCAGTTGGTCTTGCTTTCTGAATTTTATTTGAATATAGGGCCTCACAAATATGCACATTTGTTTATCTTGAGCTTCCAATGATTTTTGAAACATGATATACTGAATCCCAGACAAAAGAATTTCGGACATTTTGTTAATGGCAGAGGTTATGTCATTGGAACAGGTTCTTATTTTCATAGTGCACTGCATGGGACCTCCATTGACGGGATAGAGAGCTCCGGGCCAATCAGTCCCTCTCACTGGCTTTATGAGAAGCATAGGGCCGTGGATGGGGACAGCAAACCCAAAGGGCTAGAGAAGCACATGTACGACCTGTTCGGGTCTGGAATGGGAGGCGCCATTAGTATGATGCAAGGGCAAGGAGGCAGGCAGGTGGAGGAAAACAGTACAGGAGACGGTATTGAGAATGGGACCGACATCAAAATGCCAAATCAAACTGGTAGAGATGAGGATGCGGTGCTCTGGCCAGAAAATGAGGAATATATGATTGATTTAAATGAACTGGGAGTTGACTTTGAGATGCCCGTAAGGATTTCACAGGGATCAGCTAAGATTGAAGGGCCTCCTGATTTTTTTCCCGTGGACAACAATCGAGAAGTTAGAGAGCGTGGTTATGGAGAAAATGTGGACGAATCAGACGAGATGTTTTTACAGCTTGGCATTTCTTGTGGCGGTCAGTCTGAGTATGGAGGACTTGGAATGGAGCAATTAGAGGATTGGCAAGGGACTGCTTACGAACATGACCCGAAGCCTGACATGGCGGTCGTTAATTGTCAGGAAAACAATGTTGCAATAAATCCGGAGGCACAGGTACAGGCTGCTTTAGAAACTGAGGATGCAAGCGATTTGTGGAATCTAGGCATCCTTTCCCCGGTGCAAAACAGGAGTGTGGCTGGTCCGGAATCTGCATACATGAAAATAGAACAACCAGAGAACTTGGGTAGTTTTGGCCAGACGACAAAGGTACTTGCTTCGTCATATGCAGTGGTGGAGCTTTCTGATTCAGACAGTGAAAAGGACATGGAAGAGGCGTTGGAGAATGCTGCTCGAGAGAATGAGCCGGACGTTGCAGGTCGACCCGCATCCTCAGAGTTTTTCAGCGGTTTTTTTGAAGGTGTAAACAACGTCTTTCTTGAAGGAGCACCCGGGAAAAGAAAACAGTCCGGCATATTTCCTACGACTTCCAAGAGGGCAAAGTCCGAGCTTGCAAATGCTGCTCAGGCAGCACATGGTTCCAAAGATATGGAGGGTCAATCGCACATGCTAACTGGACTGGGCAAGGTGCAAGACTTTAGACGTCACATTAATACATTGAGGCCCGCCCCATCTTTTTCGAATTTTACTGCGACGAGTAGGGCAAGAATAGCAACGACCACAGATGAGCACACAGATAGCAGCAGCAACTATAGTCTTGGTCGCGTGCCAGCTGTTTCTTCATCGACTGGCACGTTAATTTTGAAAAGCTCCCCAGGATTTTCAACTCAGGTAGGGAGAGAATCACCCACTATTTCATCCTGCTGTTGTCTTCCGTTAATGAAAATAAACATTGCCTAGATGGCAGTTCCTAATTTGTTGCAATTAAAGGATTTGAGAACCCGTGTTTCTGAGGTGGAGCAGCTTGGAGCTCTGAACGGGAAAACCTCGTTTCCTGGGACTTCGGTAGCACGCACTTGGGCCTGTTCTGAGGCAGCCACGCCCATGCTTCCTGTGGGATTTGTTCCTGGGTCACTACATGCAATCAGGGCTGGATACGGCTCCGTTGTTGGATATGGCCATCCAGGCACAGGTGGAGCTCGACAAGAGGTAGACCCGACAACATCCTCGGCATTAATGGGGGTCATGGAGGTGAGGAGAACCTGGCAACTTGGAGCTAGTGTAAGAAGCCTATACTTTCAAGTTACAAGCCTATACTTGGGTTGTAGCTTGTAGAAACGTCAAAGAAACCTTAAAGTTTCAGCATTGTTGGATCCCAATGATGTGATCGTGACACATTTGATGTTGTGTTTCACTATTACTGTTCACCAAATTTTAATGAACTTTGGGCTTGTCACTATACGCTGCATCCATGCTATTAGTGTTTTAGGTCACGGTATAGGCATGAGAAAGCTATCTGTTCATCTGAGTTTCGCGGATACGTTTTCTTGTGTCTGTGAATGTGGGTCAGTAAATGCTAAAGAGATGACAAATGGTTAATAGGGTCGATATGTTAGCTTTAAACATTTTTTTTGCAGCTGTGACTGAGAGTGGATTTTCTTTTGGCCGCAACAATAAACTGGATGTCCTGTGTTTGTTCTTTACTTTTTTTCTGTTCTTTAAGTCAATTATCATTTTCTTGCTTAGTTTTTTGGATGCCATTGAAATTAAGCATGATCGTTGTGGCATATGGATCATGTGAACGTTTTGAACAGATGCTCTGCTCTCTTTTTTTTTTTCATGGGGATTGGCTTTGAGTTGTCTAGAATTGTTGAGTGTGGCGGTTTTTGGAATGAGGAAATGATCACAAAAGCATTATGATGCAAAGATTCAAAACAACCGCTCGTTAACGTACTGTTTTCAGATCATCGCTTAAAAAAATGCTCTCAATTTGTCAGTAAAGCCATACCTTTACAAGAATATGAGTACACGATTGCAGATCACATAGGAGAAGCATAGCCTGAATTTTGTTATCAAAGTGTAAGGAAGGAGGGAGAGAAGAAATACTGAGAGAGTTTTAGGTGGAGAAATCATACAGTCATATAAAGTTAAGCCAAGTGAACAGGATTTTTGACGTGTGGCTACTTCCCGATTGTGTTGGCATGGTCATTGAAAGATTAGATAATAAGGATTACATGTTTTCATATTTAGATACTTGCTTGTATGATACTTAGTTCACGGCCAAGATAGGGCTTGTTCTGCTCATGCCATTTTCTAGAAAAATCCTGAAGTTGGTGAAGTAATAATTGTTATTGCTCATATTTGTCTGCAAGTGGGATACCTCATATACCCCTGTATTTTTCCTCAACTTGGATCGTGTATGAAACAAATGTAAACAAATGTAGCTTCCAAAGAAGTAGAATCGCTAGAAAGGTATCTTATGTTTGTTACCATCATCCTAAAGAGGGCTCTCGTATATTCCTGTTGCTTGTTTATGTTTCTTGTTGGCCTAGTCACTCTTGCAGTACTTCCATAGTCTCTCGGCAACGAAGTAGACAACCATTTTTGTACTCACATCGATTTAGAGCCACACACTTTCGTACATCGCACTACTTCTCTAAAGTTTGTGCTTAATCTTTAATAAAATACTAAAGATAGTGATCGAGTTCTTTTCCTAGTCTTTCTTGTTCCTTGGTCTGATAGCCATGTTGCTTAGCTTCCATGATTTACTCTTTCGAGTTGTTAAAGGTTTTTTAACTCGTGCTCCCGACATTTTCTGAACTGTAGGGTTTACAAGTGGGACATCTACAAGAGGAGGCAATTGTTCCTAAGGGACTCCTCAGAATGCCGCTCCTCAAACATCAAGTAGGTTACACCTCTTCAGTTCCATTCTTAAGACCCAATATAATATTTCTTTTTCACAGATGATAGAGGTTTAAGGATGTTTTGAGGAATATATTTGACAATCGCTAAAGAATTTTTGCCACAATCATTTCCATTAGTCGAAGAAGGAAGCTTTTTATTAATTTTTATAGTTAATATCGTCATGAGTTTTCATCTCCACCAAAAGCTGAATGAGGGGATATGAGACAGCCACAGAAAGTACAAGAGAAAAATTTGTCTTTTATGTGACTGGGACCTGATTATTCTGCAGAAGTTGGCGCTGGCCTGGATGGAGAAGAGGGAAAGCTCTTATCCTGCCGGAGGGATATTAGCCGATGATCAGGTGTGTTACAGCAGATTAGAAGATTAGATTGTTTTCTGGCACCTTGACATCTTTTTACAGCAATTTTTTATATTTATTGTTTGCTTTTCATACGCGGTAAGAGATGAGAGTATTATGGTCGTAGCGCCTTTTCTTTTTCATGAAAAATGTATATAAGTCTTTGTAGGACAGTAATCTGCAATATTTTTAGTGGCAGCTGAGATATTTTGGAGCTTAAGGTTCTATGGGCCACCTATTACACTTGTTAGCAGTTGTTGTGTTTTTTTTTTTTTTTTGTCATTTTTTTTCTCTCTTTTTCCGTTTTTTTTGTATTGTGGGGCATGTGTTGATGCATATTATTGCAACGTGTACAAGATGAATGGATGCAACCTACTAGTCACATTACACCTATTTTTGATACTGCAAGGCACTTTTAGACACTGACAAAATATGTGGGACATTGGTTATGTAAGTGTGCAAATTAGATAGCCGGTTCGAAGATTGTGATTTTTTTGCAAAGACTTGTCATCCAACTGCCAAAGGCTTCGTGCTGCTTTTCCTTCAGGGTCTTGGGAAAACAGTCTCGACGATTTCGCTTATATTGAAAGCTAGGTCTCCCAATGCTTTTATTCCACAAAACGGCGCACTGTCTCTCCCTGCCAATGGGCAGTCGATGATGGTGAACCTTGGGGATGATTACGAGAAAGGAAGTGAAATGTCAAACGAGACGACAAGGGGTAAATGTGGTTCTGGGCATACAAAGGGCACTTCAATTAAGGTTATAAGTTTGCTTGACGAGGACGATGAGAAAGAGCATGGGATAAAAGAAAAGGGGAATGTTTGCTCGCTTCGGGGGGGCAATGATGGAAAAAGTGGTGGAGGAGGACGGCAAAGAAGGCAGGCACCGGTTGAAGTAAACGGGGTTGGGAAGACGCTGAATAGCAAACCATCTATCAAGGAGCGAAATCACCAGTCAGGAAGGATTCCTGGGGGAACTTTGGTGGTTTGTCCAACAAGTGTGCTGCGCCAGTGGGCTTCAGAATTGAAGGACAAAGTGGAAGATGAAGCTCAGCTCTCTGTCCTCGTGTATCATGGGGCAAATCGGATTAGAAATCCGGAAGAGCTTGCTGGCTATGGAGTAGTCCTCACTACTTATGCAATTGTGGCTATGGAGGTCCCTAAGCAGCCTACAGAAAAGGAGGAATTGGCAGAGAAAAGATCTGGAGGGCAACTTTGTACCGGAGGTCTGATTCTCAACAGCAAATCAGGGAACAGCAGGGATTTTGGGGGAACGAAAGGGGGAAAAAGTCAGAAAGTCAAAGGGAGACGGAGAGGGAAGAGGAAGTTGGAAGATGGAGAGGATGATGAAGAGGTTCTAGCTCCAGGGTCCGGCCCTCTTGCGAGGCTTGCATGGTTTCGAGTTGTGTTGGACGAGGCGCAAAGTATTAAGAACAGAAGTACACAGGTGAGTTTGTCTATGGGCATCATTCTCCACTTTTGCCTCTGTAAGCAGGTCCGAGCGTGCAGTCTGTGGGATCCCATATTATGTAGTTTGAGAATGAATTGTTTTTTTCTTTTTTCATGGTACTCTGCCAGTGCTTAGCTGTATGGTGTACGATATTGTATGCTTAAGCATCATTAAATTGACACATGTAAATGCTTTGGTCGAGACTAAATACGCCGAGGGACTTGGATATCTGGGTTCTGACACTAGCAGCCGTAATGGATGCAATTATAGGCATTCAGTTTTTGCAGCTGGAAATCTGAGTTTGTGGATCCGATTTTGGAAGCCGCCAATCACATAGGAAATGCTCCAAGCAAATTGTCGAACACAAAGTAGTCTGTATTTTGTTGATGGCTTGTGTCTCTTGTTTTGTTTCCCTTTGATATGAAGAAGTGCAGCAAAGTGATGATAGGTTAACATGTTCTTTCTAATGTAGCATGTGGGTGATTCGCTAATGCATCTGGTGTGGCAGGTGGCACGAGCCTGTTGGGGTCTTCGTGCGAAGAGGAGATGGTGCCTATCAGGAACTCCGATACAGAATTCCATTGATGATTTGTACAGCTACTTCCGGTTCTTACGGTGGCAGCCTTTTGACGAATATAGCGCTTTCCGTTCGCAAATAAAGGAAGCCATTACTCGCAACCCTGGCACTGGGTGGAAGAAACTGCAAAGCATTTTACAGGCAGTCATGCTGCGACGGACCAAAGGTGAACCATTTTTCTTCTCCACCCATCACCCATCATGGCGCATTGATAGCCAAAAATAAGGGAATTCAGAATGGAAAGTAACAACGACAAACTGAATTCATCAACATTAGGCGAGGTTAGGGTTTGGACTGAATGAATGTTGTGGCGCAAGGTGTTTTATAGTTAATATGTTGTACACACATCTTGGATGTTGTCTGCATTTCGAAATGGAATTTTGTCCTTTGCAGTTGTTTGAAGTCAGAGTTGAGATGTTCTTTTCGATAGCACTTAAACCATGAATCAGTAAGGCCCATAAGGACAAAATGGAGCTCATCAACAGCTTTTCTAACTAGTGCGAGTTTCACCAATTCAAGTGTCTTAAACCCACATCCTAGGAAGGTGGATGTAGGCTGATATGCATTCAGGTTTGGCTATATACATGCTTTCAAGGAGGCAGTCCAATTGCTGTTGTGTTTTTGTGGACTGTGTTCTAAGGGTATGGGAGGAAGGGGGGCTGTCAAAATAGCCACCAAAATCGATGGACAACCTATTGTAAACCTTCCCCCGAGAATAGTTTCTCTCTGCCAAACAGAGTTTAGCCCAGAGGAGCGTTCCTTCTACACTTGCCTGGAGGCAGCTTCCAGAGAGCAGTTTCAGGTGGGTGGGAGGAGAGGGAAAGGGGGAAGCTGTGTAATTGTCACACAATAGACAGCCATGCACATCAGGTTGCGTTTTTTCACCTAATGAAGGATATGCTGGATTTGCAAGGTTGTTTTGTCTCAGTTGCATCAAGTATTATCAATCTATAAAAGCAAGTATATTAGATTCTGATTTTTGCAAGCTAGAAGCTTTAAGCTACGGTGTGCTCTCAGTGTCACTGGTCTCACAAACACCTGCATCTTTTAGCTGGTTGTACAAGTTTTTTTCAACATTGCTTCCTGAAATTGAAGCAGTCTGAAAATGCGATTTTGTTTCTTCATTTTTTCAGGATTACGCCAAAGCTGGCACCGTTCAGAGCAACTATGTGAATATTTTAGTGATGCTTCTTCAGCTTCGCCAGGCCTGTGATCACCCGGCCCTCGTCAAGTCCCGAGCCGCATTACTTGTAAAAGACGAAGGACAGAATGCAAGTCAAGAGGCTCTTCAGGCAGCGAAACAACTTCCTGCGGGTCAAGTTGAGAGACTGTTGCAAGTGGTGGAGAAAACAAGTGCTATTTGTGCTGTTTGTGAGGTCTGAATCTCACATCATCACTCGTCAAACACCAATGACAAGACTATTCGATAGTCCAAAATTTTTACTTTCCAGATGCTTGATATGTTTTTGGCAGAAATCCATGTGAAGTAAAGACATTGTTGAGTTTGAAACTGAGTCGGGAAGGCAGGCAGTTGCATGCTCGTAACTTTGTCACCTTTTAAGCGCAGAACTCTGTTGTTAATATACTTTATTGAACTGTCTTGCAGGATGCTCCAGAGGACTCGGTTGTAAGCATTTGTGGTCATGTGTTCTGTCGACAATGTGTGGATGAACGCTGGGCGTGGGCAGACGCTATTCCAAGTCAGTGTCCCTCTTGTCGAAGGCCTCTCTCCTCCTCTGACATTCACAGTCCTGCAGCTCTTCGAGCGAGCCTCATGGATATGAAGGGAGTACGTTCCATTCCTTTGGCTGATTGTAAGGACCAGGTGAAGAGAGAACTTGAAATTAGTTCAGGGACAATATCTCTACTGCCCATGAAGTTGGAATGGGATAATGAAGCCATGAAAACAATGTCTAAAAAGGAGGGGGGATATGACGATGTGAGGCGGAGTCTAGGGGAAAAAACTGTGCAAACTGGCGGGCCCTTACGTGGAGACAACTTTTCAACATCGTCAAAGATAGAAGCAATGCTGGGGATTTTGAAAAAGCTGCCAAAAATGATTGTTGAAATTGAAGGTGGTAAAATGACAGGAAGAGTAGATGGAGATAGCTCCAAAGGGGAACAAGTAAATAAGCCAGAGTGGATGGGAGGAAAGGGCGAAGAGAAGTCAGGGGGTGGATCCCCTGGGTCCGCTATTGTGCCAAGTGGAGCAAAAAGAGGGAGACGCCTTGTGGAAATAAGTGAAAAGGCAATTGTTTTTTCACAGTGGACAAGTATGTTAAATCTTCTGGAACCGCAGTTGCAGCGGGCAGGACTTTGTTACAGGCGCTTGGACGGAACAATGTCTATCCAGGCACGAGACAGGGCCATTGCAGACTTCAAAACTAGACCAGAGGTGAGTTCTTAAGGTGAAGGAATAATGCCTTTCCAAGAACGTGGTACATAGGATGTTCCAAGCTATTTGTTTATGTGCATATTATCCTCTTCCCATCTTCGTTGTTTTTCTCCTGCTGCAATTAAACACAGAGTCAGGCTGGAGGTTGGTAGAGCCAAAACAAAACTGGTATTCACGCCTATATGACAAACAGCCCATTAAAGTCGAAAACCATGAGAGTTAATTTTGAGAGAAAAGGCACGAGATGGAATAGTGGGGTTTGATTGGATGTTTCGTGCATGTCTAGACAATGCCTGTACCTTGATTTACGATATTCCAGTCCCTTGAAATGTACCTCCTGGTCTCAATTTTATAAAACTGCTACAAACCCAGCCATCGAAAACACACGATTCAACAATCGAAATTTCAATCTGAAATACGATATGTTATGAAGGACTCCTATGATGTCATAGATGCTAGAAACAATGTCAACCCATGCATCATTTAACATCGAAGTTGTGTGACAAACTCTGTGTTGACCAACCATGAAGAAAGTGTAGGAGCATTTTGTCTTTTTTTACCTTGGGTACTTGTATAATCAAAATTATGAAAAAATCTGGATGCGGGCTGTGTTGTTTAACGCGATCCAATCCATTGCATCTCTCCAGTTTGGACATGATTTGTATGTTGCTATATGTAAAGGCTTCGTGTGGAACGTTTTACCGTCTGGGACACTGTTTTGGTCCGGATTTCATCTTTTCCTCGATGTTTCTTTTTGGATTTCGATGCATTGCATTTTTGTGGGCCCTTAATCTCAGGATTGGCAGTAGTGTACCAAAGCGGACACAGGCATGAATTTATACTGTCAGGATGCTGGATGTTGTGGAAGTCAGTACTACCATAAATCAATGGTCATTTTGGTCTTTTCTCTTTCACATGGGGTTTCCTTAACTTTTTCATGGTATTAGAGCTGGCATGCTAGTTGCTGCTCAAGGAAGGGGGGACTTCAGTTGTCCCACCTTTGTTGTGCTAAATTGCAAAATTATGTGCACAGAGTCTGTCTGAGGTTTAGACATAGAAAGAGGTGTAGAAAGAAATAGAAAGAGCTGTTGTGTAACCTTTTTCTGTCGCCTACTTTCAATGGCCTACCAAGTGAATGATGGGGTGTATTTCTGCTTCTAATTTGTTCCCTACCGCTAGTGTTGTCCACTATATTTTTTAGTTCTGTAAGGTGAATTAGGTTAAATACAGAACCTGAGCTTTCTATAGATATACACCTATTCTGATGGCGTCATTTTGGACGCCGTGCGATCTGGCAAAAAGACACTGACAGACAATTTACTCAGAAGAAGTGCTGGACTGGGGGCATTCTCTTAACCGTGCAAATCATTTCATGGGAAAAAAATATTTGATGTCGTTGTGTTCTTATTTAGTACAGAATTTACTCGAGATACACGCACGATTTTGTATCATTGGCTGGCGAAAGAAGGGGCAGAAGCTAAGTTGGGGACTGGCTTAATATGTGTTTTCAACGAGTGTGTTCGTCTGTTTAGAAAAGTCGAAGTCTTTCAGAAGTGGCGCTTTTGCATTCAAAGCTGATCATTACTGTCAAAACATGGAGAGAAAAGTCAACAGTTGAGTTCTGGCGAGGAAAATGGAAGCGTATTGACTCCTACTGTAATGAACGCGTTATCTCGTAGTGGTGGTGTAGTTTTCACTTTTTGTGGGAGTTTTCACATTTTTTTTCTGTGGAATGGTCCAGGTGAATGTGATCATAATGTCGTTAAAGGCTGCGAGTCTGGGTCTGAATATGGTGGCGGCCTGCCATGTGCTGCTGCTCGATGTCTGGTGGAACCCGGCGACGGAGGATCAAGCAATTGATCGAGCTCACCGCATCGGACAAACTCGTCCCGTGCAAGTGTCGAGGTTTACTGTCCGGAACACAATTGAAGACCGGATCTTGGAATTGCAGGTAAGGATCATGTTTCCCTTTTTGAGATAGAAAATGTGGTTCGGAGGTATAGCCAGCTGTTGTATGACTGGTACTGTCTCATCCACTCGGGATCCTATTGACAGTTGTCAATAATAGTAAGATAGTGGAGCTTGTTTTTGGAGCCCGCTTCTGACATTGAATGATAGATATTTGCCTGTCAAATGACGTACCATTTAGAAGTTATACATTTTTTCTCCCTGTGACAAGAAAAGGGTTATTTTTTGCTACATGCATGATGTCTGTCAATTAACTAACATTACTCACCTCTGTTTACTTGTATGCGTTGCTCACAGGAGAAAAAAAGAACAATGGTAGCTTCTGCCTTTGGAGAACAAGATGGTGTCAACAAAAGCACACGTCTTTCAGAAGACGATCTTCACTTTTTGTTCCGAGCATAGGAGTCGGCAATCCATGCCATTGTATAAGCTGTATCTTTACTTTATTATCCCGCTGGCGATGTTAAGCTGTATCCCTAGTTCTTCAAGTCTTCCTGTAGGCACGCGTTTCGGATGCCAGGCTTTCATCATAATTTCAGATCATCTTAAATCCTGCTATATCATGATAATCCTCCAATAAGCTGTCTGACCTTGCTGTGCATTGCTGTGCATTTTTTCAGAGGCATATAAAACACCAATACTAGTGCATCACATAGGCGTTGGAAGGCTCTGATATAAATGGTTGTTGGAATGCAGCAGTGTTGAGACGCCCAGGGTTCATTTATCCCTTTTTATGAAAGCTGTTCATAGAAGTCCCACCCAAGTTAACGTCTACGCAAATGAGCAGCAATAGATCTTTATCGTGGCCCTAGTATCGATTTAGAATGTCCATATAGTACCCGTACACTAATCTTGTCAAATACAATGCTTCTTAAAAACGGGCCATCAAGCTGAAGCAGTTCATCTGGTAATTTATGGAATACCACCTTTTTTTTCTGTTATCCTTGCTTTGGTTAATAGAGGGGGTTAACTTGTGTTCATAACCTAGCAACACATCGAACTGCGAAGAAAAAGTTAAGAGGATAATCAAGGACCATAACAGCTTCATTTCTATTCAAAAGCCGCCATTACTAAACCCATCACGCATGTAATGTAAAGATTTTACACCAGAAAACTTGTGTAAACGCTGTGAAAATGGCTAGGAAAGACATGAGAATCACAATTGCAGCAGGTACTGAAGTAGCCAAAGAACCAAGCAGTACTCTTAAATTCCCTTGGTGGTCCTGTGCAATTCACAAACATTCTACAACTGGAATATCGGTCAAGTGTCATGTACAAAAACTTAAGTGGCTGCATGTCTAGCAGCTAAACATAGACTCATCCGTTGGCTTGTACCAATATGACCTACTCCTGTTGAGTAGTGGTCTGAGTTTGTTCGGCTATTTCCCAATTGGTGAACCAAGAGAAGTTCTACTGGCAAAACCACCAGCTCGACCCGGATGTTTGTCCTCGTCCTTGGGCGTTGAAAGAGGCATTTCATGAGGGATGCTCACGACAGGACCATTGTCGTTATCTTCACTGGATTTAACAGCCTGGTGATCTTGTGATTGAGGCTCCTGGTTTTCTGCACCAAAAGCCATCAGCAACTTCAGCAAAATACAGGCATGTCCAGGACATGGCTAATTTTCCCCCAGTCACACAGCACAACCGAACTCAGCTCTGTAGTTTGTGGGAAAGAACCAAATGAAGTCGTATTCATGAAAGTTTTTCGGAGGTATTCCTCAATGTATACTGAGGTGCACGAGGAAAAAGCTAGATGTCAGACCTCACCTTCTTTATGTTCTGAGGTCCCGTGCTCATGTTTGGGCTCTGAGCCCATGAAAAGTCCCTGCCCTGTTTCTGCTGCCCGGCCAGCTGCTTCCTTCGTCATTTCACCTATTTTTGTTGCAGCTTGCATGACTCCAGTTGTGGCATCAGCCGCAGCTTGCCCCACTGCCTTTGCCGTCTCAATAAATCCTGGTGCCTGGCATATATAAGTTTACAAAGTTTCGATGTTAACTTTCAATTAAATTCAAGGCATGTTCTTGAAACGTTTGGATGGCAAAGAAGAGCCGATTACAGAAAAATATTACACCTGGTTTTTTATGTTTGGACCCTGCAAAGATGAGACGCTTACTTTGAGCACAGCAAATAAAGATTGACCAAAACAAGTACCTCTCTGATTCTCTCCCCATCCTCACGGGCTCGCTCATAGCCCGCCTCTTCGACCTTCTGGTGAGAAGCCCCTTGGAATGTGCTCCCCATGGTCGGCTCTGGTCGATTCTTGATGTCATCTTTCTATGTAACGTACATGTAGGGAGTTGTCAAGTTAAATGCTGAAAGGGCAAAGTCATCTGAACACTTGAAAAAAACTCTGCACTCTTGGATGATAACCATATCAATCAACATGGAAGCTATGACAAAGCAAGATGTGGAGCTGCGGCTTTTTACTCCCATGTCTTTTCAATTTTAGTTGAAACTTAGCAATAGCAGTAGCGTTCTTAGAAAACACACCTTAAAGACTGCTAAATTTTAGAAAACACCATTTTCAAGAAACCAACATGTGTAGCAGGACTGTTAGACCAAGGAAACATACCATGTTATCCGTTTGCTCATTTTCATCACGTCCATTGTGTCTTACACGTGAAACTGAAAAATACTGGATGCGCTGTTGTATTTTTTGTGCCAGGCTAAGCTGGTGCCTTTTCAGAAGTGTGGACAGACTCTGTCTTGAAGTAGCCATGGCGTAGGAAGAGGCGTACAGGGGAGTTATATTCTACTCGTCGAATACCTCAAAAACAAACCACGCTAAACAACAGAGTTCCTGGCTCTCCCTAACGATGTAAAGGTCTTTTAATGACTGCCACGGTCAGGAATGTGGCAGGCATGAAGTCCGTACTTGGAATATTTTCTCCTTTTGCAGAAAGCTGAACGTTTTGCAAGAATTTCGGATTTAACCTCAAAAGTGACTACAGGAATCGCCGGAGTCCATTCCATGCAGCGACATGCTTCCAATTGGAAAGTACTACTAGTACACATGGAATATTACACGTGCCTAAATTTCATTCGATGAATGCCAATTGAAGGTAAGAATCTTACCTTACGGCAAATGTCCACTTGTAACGACGAGCCCTTCGTTAAGCTTGTCGTATGCTTCCGCGTTCAGTTTTTCAATTTCGTTTTTTCCCATCCACTTTTTTTGTCCGTACGATTACTGGCAACGTCTGGTGGACGAGAGCCCTCAGATGTACCGTCGCGTGCTTTCCTAATGAAACCTTCCATCCCGATAATGGTTCAAAATAACTCCATGGGTCGGAGTTTTTGTCTAGGAGGCGGGTCCTTTTAACTTTTACCGCTAACGAGGGGCTCTCCGTTTCAATGGACATTTGCCCTTACAATCGCGCCATGCTCGACCCTCAGGTGGCTTTGCTCTTTTGACGAAGTGTTTCACGTTTGCTCATACGACCGTGTCCTTCAAATCAATGGCGTCCATTTGCTTCATTGTTCCCATGAGGGAGAGTGCGACACTTGCGACTACTGCTTCTTAAGGGGGTTATTCTGTTCGTCAAAAGGTTTCACAGGTTATTCCTTTCGCAGCGGATTGATATTGCTTTGCTTGATGGCGACTCGACATGTTGGATTGGAAGTTCATGTATAACCTTGTTAAAGTTGGCCAAGCATGTTAAAATGAGTGAAATGCGGTTGGCTGCGGAAGTTTAATGGGAGCTAGCAGATTTATTATTTATTCTATTTGCAAATGCTTTCTTTATGTTAATGTGGAGAGGTTCTTCGTGGCAGTGGTAAAGCATCCACTTCATGCTAAAAAACAAGAAAAATGGACATGTCCTGATGTTTTTCTGCCAAGCAATACCTCACCAGGAAGGTATTTGAGGGTAGAACTTTATTTTATAAACGCAAAGCTACCAAAAATAAGAGCAACATGAACACATTCCTTCTGAAAGTTTAAAGCAAGTGCAAATGTTCCAGAGCATTGTGAAGTCTGTAGGAGTATGCAGGCACACAAAAAAGGTGATACAATCATTTGAGCATAAAAAAGTTTCAACAAGGCTTCTCACTTTAACAAAATATAATCATCATCAACTTGTTTTCCAGATTAGCATTACAAGGATGACAACAGATGTAAAACAAAAGTCACAATCTAAACCACTCAAGTAATTTCAGAATGATAGACATGATGAACTTATGGCACTTGCTACTGATCTGAGCAGTTCGCTATTTTATATTTTCACAGGAGTGTTGCTTTATGTGTAACATTTTTTTATTATTATTGGGCTTTGTATGGCATAATTTTGTACTTTGATGTATAGTCGCATACCTGTTTTGATAAAAAGAAACAGAAAGAACCGCCAGCATGGGCAACCGAAAAACAATGTCAATCAAACAAGCAATCCAAAACCATTTGTATCTGTCACCAAGTTTGCTTCTCAATGTTGGTCATACACATCAAAAGTGTATCATCATGTCTGGATGTTTGCCCTGGTTTCTAAATTTTTTTAGCTGGCTCTTTTACACCCTCATGGTTCTCAGTCTCGTCATCAGGAAGAAAGAAATTATGTCAATCAACCTTGATGCAGAGGAGGATTCTTGTCTGGTTTTCTTCCTGTTCAATTCCAGATTGGAGGATTTTTTGGAAGGGTGTCGGTGAACTCGGATCCATGCAATGGCTTCTTTTCGATAACCGCATGCTGGTCCGGGTGTGGAACTCCTTGGGGAACTCTTTCTATTGGTACACCATCATGCCCATTGTTCTGCTTGGTTTCACTTCTTCCTCCAAATTCAGGTTTTTCAACACCCGCTGCAGTAACATTCTTTTCCTTCACAGCTCCTTCCGATGACTCACGGCATCGATAGGTCTTCTCATCATGAGATAATGCAGTTCCTCGTGTTCTCAGTTCTGATTTCACTGAAGATGTACAATAATAAGTGGCTATCAGGATCTACAGATAGTAATAGGCTCAAAGAACGTTTCCATTATTAGCACGCTGGGCTCCAAAGCTCTAAATTTGGAATCAAATGTATTGTAGCAATCATGCTGTTTACAGACTGAGTTAAACTACAATCTCTTCCATGACTAAAACCTTTTGAGCATCATGAACTCTCACCGGTCTGCCTGTAGTTCAACGATCACCACTCATATTCATCAATGATAAAAGAATGTTTTTTTATCTTTAAGAAATGGAACATTTCATATCAAACTCAAAGTTGCTCGCCTGCTTGTACAAGTTCATTCAGTCAGAACAATGTCAACTGAGGGAAAACGTTCCGTTTAATGGCTTACCTGCCTCGCTGAATGAGGCTTGATTCAATGGATCTGAAGCATTTTCTTCTTTAATTCCATAATTGTGCTCTCCAGTTGTTACACCACCGCCTTTCCTTTCAGCTTGCTTTGTAACACTTCGGGTATTGGGTATGACTAGACCAGCTGCTTTCATCACTTCCATGAAACCAACTGCCTGTTGAAAAGATTCGATTATAATCTCAAACTTATTTTAGAAATTTATTTCAAAAATAATATAAAAAAAACTTGCACGTCAGAAATATTGAGTATTCCCAAGATCACACGCTTTCAAAAAGCCTTTCTTTGTTTTCAAAACCAGCACAATATGAAATTTCATTCCCAAGAACGGTTTCACTGCCGAAGACGTTGAAAATGATAAAAAAGAAAAAAGACAAACTTGGACAAACCAGCACATAGATCAACAAATATGAGCAAACACGTGGACTGAAACAAACATTCATGTAGGCCCCCGTTCCACAAAAAATGGCGTGGGCCATTCCATATTCGCTTCTGTAGTAGTAGTCTGTCTAGACTAATTGCAGGTGAAACACTTTAGAAAGCAAGGTTTCTGCACGGGATTTTTATACATAAGATTCAACATATGCTGTTACTGAAACTAATCATTTTAAACTAATATCTAGACCAAAACTGAAAACTGCAGAAAATACATGCAGTTTAAGAACAGAACTGGAAAAAATATCAGTGTACAGCTCAGGGATATGTACATTCAGTTCATGTAATGCTAGGGGAAAAGAAAATGTCAATAGCCGCCACAGTCAAAAAAGAGTCAGATTTCATCACCGATGTTAAAAATCTGACATAAGGCGAGATTTGAGATCTTATACCCTGAAAATGCCGACATAATGATGTAGTTTTTCTGAAAATTGCATGCTACGTCGGCATTGCCTTCCCAGGGTTGCTCCATTTATCTTCAACAAGTGAAA
This sequence comes from Zygnema cylindricum, assembly GCA_037447655.1. Taxonomy (NCBI): domain Eukaryota; kingdom Viridiplantae; phylum Streptophyta; class Zygnematophyceae; order Zygnematales; family Zygnemataceae; genus Zygnema; species Zygnema cylindricum. Next base: position 72,098 of record JBBHKE010003093.1, on the reverse strand, counting down.
GCACGCAAAACCAGCCATGGATTCTGCTTCTTGAAGCCTTAAAAAAATGAAACCAGGAGGCAAGTCATGACCCTTGGAGAATCATTTGGACAAAATTTTGTATGACTAGATTATGAGCGGCATGATCGCCGCGTGTATAGACCAGGTTGTACGGCATGAACAGCTCATGCTTCGCATCGAAGACACCGGATGACATGGTGTGCCATGGTCATGAAACTGCCAAAAGCGCACAGCTGCCAAACTGCTCTATACGCGGCGTGCACAAACTCGTTTGGGTTCGGCTCGGCTCGCATCGCTTCGTCTCAATTCTATTATTGGTTTGGGTAAAGATTAAAGAACAAAAAATTGGTTTCTTGAAAAGAACATAAAATTGGTTTCTTGAAAAGAACGAAAAATATATTTCTGCGAAAAGTTTTCTTTTTTGAAAAGAAGAATACAAAACTGTAAAGTACGCGTAAAGTACGTGTTTAGTATTGTGGTGCGCACACCAGATTGTTGGGCATCTAGCCGTCTACTTGATTAACGTCAGAGTACGTAAATCTCAGCGTCATGCGCTTCGATTTGTTCGTACATGCATATTTAAGTGCCTAAATTTTTATTATAATAAATAGCGTCTAGTACGTGTACTATACGTGCGTACTATTTCTCACATTCAAACTATTCTTTCGTATTCAGTTATTCAAGCTTCTACAATTCTCCACTCCACTTTGAATAAGGTCACACTGACCGTTAAATACTCAGTAATATTCCTCAAACATTTTACGATATGTGCCCATGTGCCTAATTAAGGGAATTTTTCTGTCGTTTTTCTCAAAATGCTGCACCGAGAAGACCTGGCGACGTACAAGGAAGTGTAGAAACTGAAGTACAATTTACGTCAACCTAAAACTTATATGTAATTAGTTTGGCGTCTTCCCTTTTTCGAAAAAGCGTTACGATTTTCCAGTTTCTAATGAATTCCAAATCAGACGATCCGATACACAGTCGGCATGTTGTGAATGAATGGAAGCTGGCATAGCCAAAGTTACCAAATCAGATAGTTGAAAACGTACACTTCTTATTTATATGCGTTTTAATGTGAATGAATGGCTAAAATACCTTTACCGGGCAGCATAATTCTTTGGTTTTCACTAAGATATATAAACAGTACTGAAACAGATAGAGAGTTGAGAACTATATACTTTACACTGATAATATTATGGTTAATGTGGGGGAATGTCTAAATTACCTTCCTCCCCCGGGCAGCATAATGCTTTGGTTTTCACACCAGAACTTCCCTTTGTAGAAGCCCTATCGGACCTCCGTACAGTTTACCTTCACGTGTGCTTAACTTTAAAACTTCTCTTTCCGAGGAAACGATAATTAAGCTTTGAAAAGAAGTAAACTCTTACAAGGTATTCCATTTCATCATTCATCATCGACATTATTTGACGGATTCAGACTGGGAAGCTCAAAAACTTTAGTTAAGCAAGAAAACACAGATGTGTACACATGATACATTAAAAAACATGATATCTTACATTTTGTCACACTTGCTTGCTTATCCCAAAATCAAACAACCAACTGTAAACTATTTTCATCCTATACAACAGAAAGTAGACAACAACAAAAGTCCCATTCCGGTCTGTGGTCATATCTTCCTGACTACTGCAACCATTTCACTAATTTAAATATTATCGATGAAACTCAGGACCTGGCTCCCTTCACAAATCCTTTGATTGCACCCTTTGCCAATTGTCCCTTAGTATATTGTTTAACGGCCCCAGTTTTTGATGGTGTTAAAGCTTTTCGAAGCTTTGAGACAGTCCAGGCAGTGTGAATCATATGACCTGTTGCAGCTAACCCATCTTTTGCAAGTTCACCTGCTTGCTCTCCATACCTGCATTCACTTCAGACAAGCTGAATGTAAGTTGTGATTACGTATGGCGACAGCAGTTTGGCAGCAATACATATCAACTGTCTGAAAGTTCTGTCTCAAACCTCTGCAAAACTATAGCAGATTAGGAGTTGTTATTAGCTATCCAGGATTGAAATCAAATTTGTAGAAAATTGAGGCATTTGGAGAGCCTTAGAAGCAGTCTAATAGGAAAATGAGATGCTCGTGGTTTAGTTATACTTCTGTGCAGGGTCATAATCAGGTTCAATAGTATAATGCCACAAAAAACTGCAGGAAAACATGTCAAAAATCAGTATAAACTGCATTCTCATAAACTCACCTGTGAGTTACAACACCGCTGGTAACAACAGAAGTTGTATTCAAAACGTTCTTCCCAGCAAGCTCCACTGCATCAAACAATCGCGCTGCAAGAAGCCAACAAGCAAAATTCATAATGATTTTCTTCTGCAACAAAAGAGGGTCATGCAACGTTGACACTTTGATAGTACGGTAAGTGGTAACGCTTGCAATACACCGCCAATGATCATTAGCTTACCTCCAGGTTCCTAGACGAGCTACACCGAAAACACATTCCATACTTTCCAGTTGCAACATTTGTAAATATTAAAAAAGAACATGCAGTCCGATCCCAACTCCAACGCTGACTGGCAACTGGGAAAAGGTAAAGTATACTTACCAAATGCATCCAATGATACAATGGCGACATCTCCTGGAAGAAGTCTTCCAACTGCAGTATTGAAAATGGTTCGCTTGAGGATAGCGCCAGTAACAACCCCAGTTGTCGTTACTACTCCAGCCAAAACACTATCTGCAACTTTGGCAGTCATTTTGGACAACTTCCTTGCCCTGTGAACAAGCATGCAATATGGTCACCCATCAGGGATTACGTTATGCTTTAAACTTCAAAGCAGTTGGACTTTAGATTTAGTTAACACACAATATTCAATGTCTTTGAAAATTATAAAGCCACATAGGTACCTATTGCACCTACAGTTATTCATCATCGTAGTTTCAGCAGATTGCAATTGAAAACTCATCACTGTTTTGAAGAAGGGGGCGGCCAGAACAAAGTCGTAAACACTTATTGTTGCCGTAATTGCAGGGTTTCAGTAAATCCTCACTCTGTACTTTCAAACGCAAACAGTTTACAAATCTGGCATGTGCAACGATTCGACTATGCAATGCTATATTTAATAAAACCCCCACTCTTGACTAAAGTTATCGCTATTTCAGCATACCTTTTCATACTTTTCATCATTGACGGGCTAATTTTCTTCGGTTTTTCTGGATCTCCAGGTTTCAACTTTCGTTTTGCAAATGTTCCGATCTTTTCAAGGCGACTTGACGCCGCATCACTGACATAGAAAATTCCTTTTATTACACCCCCAGAGCCAGTAGCTATACCCCTTGCAACCGAACCCCGATAATCATCCACATTGGGTGCAACTTGTGTCCAATAATTTGCATTTTTTTCGGCAAGTTGTCGTATTTCAGGATTCTTCGGCACAACTAGTCCTGATTCCTCCTCCACTAAATCCCGTGAAACAATAGCTCCACTGCCATAACCTTCACTGCCACGATCCCCGACAAAACTGGCAGCAGCCGACATTTTCGTTAGTTTTGTAGCTGAATCTACGTTTTCCTTTGAAGCTGATAGAACGGCCATATGTTCTCTAGGGACTACAGAGGCAGTGTCTTGCTTCCTGTTTTGCATCAACGACAGTGGGGGTGCTGCCGAAGAGGATGCAGCAGGAGCTCCAACACCCTGGGAAGCAACCACCTCTGGTTCACTAAACACACAGTATTGTTTCAAGCAAACGTCAAATTGCTGAATAGTGGCTTCCGGAACACCTTCCACAAAAGTTACACCATAAGACATGACTTCGCCACCTTCATCCCTTCCCTCTCCCTTGGCACTACTCACACCTCCAGGCATAGCTGCTGCATTCGTGGAATTGCTTCCAGAGACCTGCTTAATCTCGTCGTCAAAGTTTTTATCGGATAAGCTATTCATCCTTTCAAATGTAGTTCTGTCGTCATCAAGATCATCAGAAACGCGTAAAGTGAACACATAACGGTGTGAGTTAAGCTTAAAAACAGGTTCATCCCAACCAAGAGGCCACTGTATTTCATCTCCAACTTTAACAATAGCAACAACGCCAGTACCTTCCTGCGTTATTCGAACCAACTGAAGTTCACCCATGGTCAGCAATGCACTACCGTCTTGGTCAATCAAATGAACCATGGCTCCAGGAATATTCACGAGGACTTCTTCATGTGCTTCTAATTTTTTATCCTGCCCTGGTCCAACTTCTAGTCCTGCTTGTGCAACAACATACGGCGAGTTTTCAAACTCGGCAGTTCCTGAGTGCTCATTGTAATTTTGTATTCCACCATGATTTCCTCCCTGAGCAAATGTTGCCCTTCCACTGGGACTCAGCGCTGGATAGTACTGTTGTTCGCGAGGAATTCCCCCTGTATAACTCCTGAATTCCATATTACTGGTATCTTTTGAAGCTGCTGGAGGTCCACTAGAAGTTGCTGATGAAGAAGTTCCTGAGTTCGTATAGACTGAAGGCTGTGCCAGTCCTGGCCTCTGAGAACCAGCGGCTGTTTCTTGTGAGGGGGCTTCCATGCTGCTTGTTGCCGTCCTGTTTGCTGCTTCAGATGGAAGATATTCATGTTCTCCAGACGGAGTACCGTTAGAAGAGTTGGGATCTCCTCTGTAACTTTGAGAGGAGCCCGCCATGAAAGAGGAATGGGAATCCTTTTTCCCAAACCATGACTTCACTCCGCCCATAGTTTGAATGAGTTTTACCTCAGTTAAAAAACTGTATATTGTACCTTTTGGGTTTGTTGTGCTCCTGCAAAGATATTGATCGGGCAATGTAAGTTGATGACTTAAAATGACCTATATCACTTTCCCTTTTCGTTTTATTTCAAACTATTGGGTCCAAAACAGCACAGTACTGTAGTTTCCCCAAAACAAAGAATGAGTGCCCTATTTTCCTACTTCACGGTACTCTTGACTCTCCGAGAACACGCGCTACCTAAAGGATGACCGGAGCATGGGAATTTTGCATTTGTATGTCACGATAACTCAAACATACGATAACTAAAACTTCAGTTAAATCAAACATGCGATAACTCATACGGTAACTCAACGTACAGACATTACGGTCTTGCTACATAAATCGACTTCAATAGACTTCCAGGTACTGTACTGTACTGTATGTCTCAAGATAAGAACCTACAAAAAGGTACAAGAATTACCGTACTTATCAGTTGTGATGCATAGTTTGCATACATAAGTTTAGAAACGTAAAGTCTCCCCCAGCGCAGTCGAAAAAGCACACGTGTGCATCCACGTGTGAGACCCATAAGGGTAAACTGGTAAAGGCTGCTACGCATTGCCGTGTGGCAAGACCGCGAGGCGTTTGAACTGCAGGCTTGTCCACCTGGTTCAGAAGACATCGCGCGTGGCTTCGACTCTGCGAATCTTTGTTAACCTTTTTGGCAGTTTAGCCTGTCAACATTGTACTCAAATTTTCTACGGTATACTGCTTCGCGAGGAGAATCCGCGGCCGGTACAGGTCGAAACGAGGAGACTCGCGGAGGCGCGAGGAGAGTAACGACGGCCGTAGGATAACCCCGCGGAGACTACACCGCGAATCGTATTTAGAGTAATGAAAAAATTAGAGTAAAAAAACAAAAAAAAACAATTAGAGTAATGAACTCTAATTTATGTGATAGAACTTTTTCACAGAGGAAGTTTACTCTAATTTATTTAAGTAATGACTTATGATCAAAGTACAGCGCACGCCGCCGGACGATTTTTTTTTGCGAACTGACACGGCGTAGGATTTGTGTTTCGGGCTTTTCATGTGATCGTCTTAGATCGCTAATTTGATCAACGACCGTCCGATCTTCTAAATCTGACGGTTTAAATAAAGAAAACCTCAAAACTCACAGAAAATATTTTTTTTGTCCGAAAGTTTTTCAAAATTTAGACATGACGTTTAATTCTCTATCGATCGATGTGCAACTCAACCCTGTTACTGTTTTTTTTCATTTTGCGACCAATACAATATGGGTCTTAAGGTCATATTGTATGTTTTACATACAGTAGGCATATTGTATGGGCCTACTTTCACCTACTTTTTAACTATGGTCAAAACTCTTCCACGAGTCAGACCACTGCATGTGGAGCTGAACAAATCGCAGTTCAAATGTGAGAAAGCAATTGGTAACTCTATATGTTGTTAAGTCGTACTATATTTATACTGTATCAAATACTACGCGTATAGTATGGGCTAACTGAATACCATAATATGATAATATCTAGACAAATTAAGACCTTTTTAATATTGTTTTGTGACCAAAGTTCAATAGTTCGAAATTACAAGTCAGCTTACCGTTAGTTCAATATGCGCACCGCGAGTAGAAAGCTTCTGGATTGTACTTTCTGTAACCAATATGACGCGAAGTTCAAATACCTTAAATAAATAAATACAAGTCGCCAAAAGTTCATTGTTTCAAACGTAAAATAATAATTAGGGAATTTATCATGGCAGTGACTGTTTTGGTTGCGCACAGCCACTTACGCCACTTTGTCAAAGATTGTACATTTTAGGTACACGCTGGTAAAATTTAAGTACACCGCGAATCGTAATTAAAGTAATGAAAAAATTAGAGTAAAAAAAGAGAAAAAAATAATTAGAGTAATTTACTCTAATTTATGTGATAGAACTGTTTCAAAAAGGAATTTACTCTAATTTATGCGGTGTACTCTAATTTGGCAAGCTAATATCCTCTACTGTAAATAAGGTATTCGTACAGAATCTGACAAAACGTACAGTTTATCGTCACTATGACGTTTGCACTACGCGGTTTGTTAAAACGCGGTTACATGATAATGGCCTGTATTAAATCATTATTTGTACTTTTTTATTTATAAAAGTACAATTTTGCACGGTCGGACGTCGTCCGTACTCCACACTATTTAAAACGTACATATATTAGAATTAAAAACGCTAATTAAACCTTACCTTAAATAGAATAATGAAAAAATTAGAATCATTTACTCTATTTGATGTGATAGGGTCGAAATTTCGAGCGACCGAATTAGAGTAATTTACTCTAATTACGATTCGCGGTGTACCGCTCACTTTATATTTGACGGACAATCAATTGAACTGCTTAGACTTTCAAAATGTAGTAACAACCGATTAAACTTTTGCCGCGCTTGTGAACATCGACCGCCATAATAAAATCAATAATTCACACGGCCGGTGAAGGTTTACGCTAACAAAACTGCGGCAACCACCTGTAAAATGTAAATAAAAGTGTTGCACACAGTCACTTTTTGTCGTTTTTCACTTTACGCGAGCTCCACTCTGCGAGCTAATGTCGGCTTTTAACTTAGGGTGACGTTCCATCGGACGAAAAGTGGTGTGGTTTATAGAAATCAGCGACTATCTGTATCAAACCGTGCCGCTTATTTTGTTTTTACATGAAAAAACAACATTACAGAGAATCTTGCCGATACTCTCCGAATATATGGGAGGTAATACTGACCGTCGGATGTTCATCTGCGAGGCGTTCGCTTCATTTTTCTCTATAGCTGTCAACCCACCTCGAGGAGGTGGGTCGTGACACGCTGGACAATTAAGCTACGTGTCATGATGTAAAACCAACGAAAAATCTTAAGATTTGTACATGACACATGCTTTCCAAAATACAACCGAAAATAAAAACGAAATTTTGTAACATTCCTTCGTCACGCTATTTTCAGTAACTTTTGTTCACCACACTATTTTTCTCAAAGGACTTTCGTTATGTTCGAAAACAGAAATCCTAAAAATTGAGCTTGCATACAAACTGGCGTATGCAAAAAGTATAAAAGTTCACACGTACATGGTACGCAAGTGGAGATTTGAAGTTAAGTTTGTCTGTGCTAAAAATCTAAAAGATATTCACTATCGGATCGTAGCTTGCGTGGCGCCAGTAAATTTATAACACGTGATTTACATACTCTACGTGATGGAACATCGACTCAATCAACCCAGTCTATAGAGTTGGTCGTACGATTACAGACTCGTCTTATGGAACTTCACCCTTACGGTAAACCTCCATCAGACGAAAAGTGGGGTTCATTACTAGAAAAAATGCATTTTCGTACAGATCCAGCTCATTTCCGTACAGGGCCGTACTGTTTTTTTTTCTTTTTTATAAAACATGATTACAGGAGATTCGTCAAGATTCTCCAAAATTTTGGGCGATAACGTCGACTGTCCGATTATGAGTTTTCGAAGCAAAAGGTCACTTCGTCCACTGATTCGCTAGTGTCCTCAAAGAGGACACTAGCCAATCACCGGACGTGTAAAACGTTTACGCGGGGAAAGGTCACGTACGAGCCTCGCGCCTTTGGACATTTGCCACGCGCCTTCGAACAAGCGAGAATCAAATCCAACAAAAACCACAAAAAAAAATCTTTATAGAAGAATGTGCCGTGAAGCCTCCTCGAAGATCCGCTAACATCCGAAATTTGCGGCGCTACGACGAAACACGAACGACAAAAAAACTACAAAAAATACAAAACACGAACGTACTAATTGTACATTCACATAATTTAATTTGCGGCTGGATGTATGAATACAAGTTTAGATATTGTGCTTTTGGAATCTTTGACTGCTCGCCCTCAGAACATGAACCTACATGCATCCAATCGAAAGAAAGCACGTACGCGATAGATTCCATTGCTGACACGACTTGATGGAGAAGTGAACGAAGTATTACTGCCATCAAACGTTTCTGGACGATTACTGTCAGCGCTTGATGGAGAAGCAGCCTCAGGGTGAACCTCCAACAGGCAAAAAGTGGGGTTGTTTAGTAGAAAAAAGTGTATTTTTGTACATATCAAACTCATTTCCGTACTGTTTTTTTTTTTTATTATAAAACATGTTTACTGGGGATTCCTCAAGATTCTCCAAACTTTTGGGCGACAACCTCGACCGTCCGACTATGAAGTTTTCGAAGCAAAAGGTCACTCCGTCCAGTGATTGGCTACTCTCCTTAGGCAGGACACTATCCAATTACCGGATGTGTAAAATGTTTACGCATGGAAATGTCACGTACGAACCATGCGCCTTCGGACATTTGCCACGCGCCTTTGGACAAGCGGAAATCAAATCCAACGAAAACAACGAGAAAATGTTTGTCGAATAATGTGCCGTGACGCCTCCTCCACCATCTGTTGACATTCGGAATTTGCGGCGCCACGATGAAGCACGAACGACAAAACTACGACAAAAAGAACAAAACACAAACGTACAAATTATAAACGCATGTAATATAACTTTGTGGCTGGCTGTATAGATACAAGTTCAGATATTATGCTTTTGGAATCTTTGACTATGTTTGCGGTCAAAAGAGGAACCTACGTGCACCAATCGAAACAAAGCACATACGCGATAGATTTCGTTGCTGACACGACCTGATGGAGAAGTGAACGAAATATTAGTGCCAGTAAACGTTTTTGTACGATTACTGTCGGCGCCTGCTGGAGAAGCGGCCTTAGCCGCAAAATTGAAATTGAATCGCGAATTAATGAAACGATACATTGAACTTAGACGCAAATTAATGAACGCACCAAATCTTGTACGGATAAATTAATTCGCACGAAACGAAATATACTTTGTACATTATAATAAAAATATAAAACGGACCCGCGTAAAAATATCAATTAAATTGAAATTTAATCGGAAATCGTAATGGTATTGTACAAAGTATATTTCGTTTCGTGCGAGTTAATTTATCCGTACAAGATTTCGCGTCATTCATTAATTTGCGTTTAAGAGTGAGGTTCCATTAGGGAAAAAATGTCGTTGTATATTGAAAGCCGTACTGTTTCGTACAATACCGTACCAAAAAAAAAACATTTGTCAGAAAAACAAGGCTACCGAATTAAGAATTTCATTCTCCACGTTTATGGGCGTAAACGTGGACCGTCGGATGCATAACCGGATACGCCATTGTCTGACACTTTTGGTTCGCAACAAATGACCCGGAGTAGGTCAATTCTCAGCGCTTGAACGAATAGCATCGTGCCTCGTGGAAAAGTGCACAAATATCCATGACGGCCGCTTGACCAGATGGGTACAAGTTGCATATGACATGTGCCTTCCGCCAAGGAGGATGCGATGCCACCTGAAGCCGTAAGAAAATCTTTGACTTAGGATATTGTTTCACGCTTCTGTTGCCATCCACGAACCTTTCTGGCGTTTTCGTACGCTTTTACACATCTTAAGTTTCGTCCGCCCGTACAGATTTTATTAAATACATCGTACGAGTCACTTTTTACTTTCTCTGGTACAAATATGTGGTCACAATTCGCTGTTAGAGATTCTTTGAAAACTAGCAGAATCGTATACTTCTATTACGTGGCTAAATCAAAGTGTGCCACGCAAAAATAATGTCGGTTACTGACCCGACACAATGGAACGGTCGCTTCAGTAAACGATTTTTTGATGTTTATAGAGATCGCCTAATGGAACAACGCTCTAAGTTCAATGTAACGCTTCACGATTAAATTTCAATTTTGCGGCTAAGGGTGCGTCTCCATGTACTTGAAACTTAGAGAATTTACTTTGTTTTTTAGCGCAGATCCGGCGGACCTGGATTTTGGGTGTCCCTATGTGTACCAAACGAAGTTGTCACTTAAGGGCGTGACGATTGTATGCGTTGACAATGCCCGTGACGGCTGTCGACATGTACAATATGTGATGACGCACGTTATTTTTTGTAACTGCTTGTGACGTCGATGACTTTCCGTGACATTGTAGACGTATCGCCATCCAGCCTGTGCCGTTTCACGGTTGAAGAAGATGCACTTTGCCTTTGCGCCTCTTGTTCGCTCGACGTGAAATGGCATCGAATCTTGAGACCCCTGGCAAAATAAAATCTGTACCAGGCGCAAACGAACTAAACCAAACAAATTGTGTACTTTGCTTTGTCGTACCAGAACGCAAACGGACAAAACATAGCGGATCGTGCACTTTCGTCGTCGCTTGAATTCTTTTGAAATTTCTTGAAAAAAATTTACACGTGCGACTACGTGTTTCTATTTGTTTTTCGGAAATTCTTTGTTTTAAAACACATCTTCCCTGTGTTTTAAAGAAAAGTTTGAAGATGACGTTTTTTGGCGTGGCCGTGGGTCGAAGAACACAAAACGACAACATGTAGTACATCTTAAATTCGATGATGACGTAAAATGTATTTCTCATTTTCTCTATTTTTTTGTACGGTTGGAACTTACGCGGTACGGCTGTAAGTTTTACAGGAAAACGACAGAAAAAAACCCTTACTTAGGCACATGGAGACGCACCCTTATGTATAAATCGATGTTCACAATTGGACGGTGAACTGTACGGCTAGGGTTCCATGACATCCATCTGAGTTTGCGTAAAGGCGAGCCGGCATAAAACCGTGCGAGAATTCAGTGCGGGATCGGCTAACATGTGGATATCGGCGGTATTGAACTCGTATATTTTTGTTTTTCTTTACGCATATTTGCTACATCAGAGGGAATCCAGTTGTTCGTGCTTTTAGTCGTAAAATAAGAACATGCACATAAATGTACCATGATCAATACTCTTCTTTGCTACCAATAATTCCATTTTTTTCCTTACAGACCGAAATTTGCATGGGCTATAGTTGTTAGGTACAGGTACAATCTTTTCAAGAAAACCAATTTGTACAAACATAAACTAGAAATATACATACGATGGAATCCTGGGGGTTTTCACAGAGAAAGTTAATAATGCATGCATGTGGAAGATGTAGGTTGCACTTCCCATGGAGGATTATATTTCGTTATTAATAACTCATAAACAATACACACAAAACACATAAGGAAAGCACACAGCATACATATGTAGCCCAAACTTCTTCGTCACTAATAACTAAGCTTGAACCCCAAGCATTCACCCTTCCTAAATAGGTTTCCTACGGTAGCTTAAGGAAAATAAACTTGCAACAATCTCACTAATGGATATGACATTCTTATAATATACTGTATTCATGATCCCATATGGAAGGAAAGAAGTACCACCCACAACAATCGTCATCTCTTACCATTGAGGCTTCCTGTATTATCCACTCCATTCAAAATCCTCTAATAGTGTGCGAAACAAATCATCTTTATTGGTACTTTCTTAATGGGATCGGATCTTAAGTTATGTTATTAGTTTTCTAGCTTGTGGCAAAGATGTTCACATTCTCATTAAGGGCGTCGCTATGCAATACACAAGGTAACCATTTTCTTTAGTAATCTATTATAATATGCAAACTAGGTATACTTTTTGAGTAAATGAGCAATGTATAGGGAGCCTCGTTCCAAGACAATACAATTGGGCTTTTCATCAGAGGGTCGTAATTAACCACAACAGGACTTTATAAAAAAGCACGATGTAAACTACCTATTAGTTTACTATGCAATTAAACTACCTATTGAGCTAATTGTCGAGAGTATCATATAAAGCAGACATTGTTGCGTATCACAAAACTCCTTGCGTCATTCATTACGGGTGACAAAATGGGTCTACAATATTCGATAACATTGCAAAAAACGTATCGCACACCTTGCAATACCTCACAAGCTTATCACTGTTTTTTCGATAAACAATATTTACTATATATTTTTTTGCCATGTTGTCGTTTCTAAATTATATAATAATAAAAAAAAGGATCCGTTGTTGGAACATTAGTACATGGTACAATAACTTTGAGAATTGCCATTCCCTGACGTCTACCCAGTTCTCAACATAAACTTTATGATATTTTTCATACTATCATTCGGAGCGTAGTGATCTTGGTGTCAGAGCAAAGTGACGAGTATTGCCCTGTTCACCAATTCGTACCTTGTTTGTACCTTGTACCTTGTACCTTGCTTGTACCTTGTACTTTGTTACTTGTATCTTGTTTGTACCTTCGTGCCTTCAGATGCTTCGACACACCACTTTAATTAAGTGCAATAGGAAAGAACGATAAAGTTATAACAAAGAAAAAAAAAATCACGTGTCCGATGCAGAATTGTGTGTATAGATCACAAGAACTCACGGTACTAAATGAAATAAGTAACTTATCGTGGAAATATTGGTGGGAAATTCGTCTAATTTACTGCGAGGGAGCAATTCACAATTTCTTTTATTTTTATGTCCTCTTATCTTACAGTCGCTGTACAAGACAGCACAATGGATCGCAATAGAAATACTTCTTTACTCACAAAGAGTGAGTGTTTGTATTATGGTATAACTATTGTCAAATGTATCTCATATACAATTTCAAAATCGGACACAATTTATAAACACACAAGACTCGTACTTGACATACTTTTCCTGGCTAATGCTTGAAATGAAGACATAAGACAGACATCAGTTAAACACCAAGTTAAAAACAAAATAAAAAAATTGCTAGCCAAAAAATGGACTTCAAGCATAACTCATAAAACTGTAGCACAAGAAAGACCTTCACAAACGACAAAAACCCAAGAAGAGAAACAATTTCATATTTTAATATAAAATTTACACCAAAGCATTTTCCGAACCCAAAGCAATTTACAAAAGCAATATCCGAACCCAAAAGCATTCTCTGAGATTTTATTGAAGAGACAAGAATTTTTGTAAAGACTGCAGTAGACTCGGAGGCCAATGCTTATTTTCCGCGACCCAATTCACATCCGTGTATCGTTTATCGAGCAATGTTGCGATGGTAAATTGTTTTTCTGCCGGAGTTAAAGCGTGCTTATCGGAATAGAAGGCCGCAGCCAAAGCAGCGTGGATTTCTGCAGTAGAAATCGGAGGAAAAAAACCAAAGTATAGTTCAAAAGTGTGAAAACAACCGGAAACGCTATATGTGGTCACTTCCATACTATACGCATATTATATCGTACAATATTCTAAGCAATAAAACCAAAGTATAGTTCAATAGAACGGAAAACAATCAGAAACGCTATATGTGATCACTCCCATACTATACGCATATAATATCGTATCATATCGTATGGTACAAGTATAGTATGGGGTGACCACATATAGCGTTTCCGAGTGTTTTCACACATTTTGAACTATGAACCAAAGGTCACTTGTTAAACTCTTGAGAGACGATCCTTAGATTCATTTGGTTACGATTTGATTAAGTTCTCCTAAAACAATTATGGAGATAAAGTCAATGTATTACATGTAGCTTTTGCATCAAAGTCTACAACTTCTGTAGTGTACAGCTAATATTAAAAAGAAATAATTTATACGGGCTTGAAAACAAACTTTACACGACACATAAGACAGCCTTTTGAGCTTGAAATTCTTTTAAATTTGAAAAGCAAAAACATCTCTCGGTTCACAAAGTAAACAAAACAAGCAGGACCAACTTCATGCTCTCACAAATGAAAAATTTAAGGCCATCTTTTTCCATATTTCATGCCCATCGATGGACACATCACGAGTACAAAATTTTAAATGCAAAATTAAGCAAGTCTTTTCCAATACAGGTGTCCTTACAAACTCTCGCCCATTTGCCCATTTGCCCATCTGTCCATTTGTCAATTTGTCCATTTGTCCCTAACTGTTCAGTTCCATGCTCAAATTAAGAGTGATAAACTGACCTGGATAGCCTTTGAGGGCGATGCTCATATCCTCCATCTCAAGAATGGCTTGGGACCGATCCCCGACCTCATATAGCGTTACTGCCCGACCCACACGGGCATAAGCAGCCAAAGCAAGGTCTCCATTCTGGTCCACGACCTGATAAAGGGGAATTAATACAACAAAGACATTTCCAAGTAGCCATACCTTTCATTAGCAGCAACGAGGATGAGAGTAACTCTAAAGTGAGTGACTGAGCAAGTGTCTCTGAATGTCTTTTTCACGCTGAAATCTGATTTGTGTTTCTAACGCAAATAAAGTGGTATGGGGATAAGTAGAGGATGCTGGATATTTAACATTGGACGTCGAATTTCACAGAAAGTCATATGGACTTGATGTTTTCAATTTAAATATTCCCGTTGACATAGGACTAGGGCTTCATATTGGTCGAAAAAGTACGATAATCGATAACCGTTTCATTAGCTCTTTATTGGCCCGATAAAAACATCCAAATTTATTGTCGATAAAACAGATTCATTATTGAATTGTTTAGATTGTTATGTGTAACCTCTGCGGAAAATTTCAGTCCAACGAAACATCCAAAGATTCTGAATAATTAATATGTTTTTTTTTTTTTGTCATGTCAGGTAAAACCGCGGCGTAAAGCGTAATTTTTGGAAACGTCCATTCAATTACTGCAAGAAAAACTAGTTGTACTTTTGTGTATACAGTGGAGACCAAGCTTTCTCTTGGCATTTTTAATTTTGTCGTTTGAAGGACAAAATATTTTCACGGATGAAGACTATATTTTAGCGCTAAGTTCCTTTTGGGGAGTGAGGTAGTACTACGGCATTACCCTGTACATATCCGTTATTGCCAATCCTCGAGATAATCGGCGAAAAATCAAATTATGGGTACAATTTGAATCTCTACATAGGACATTGGACTTTGAACGCAGAGTGAAACAGCTCATTTCAGGAACCACACGGTGCATTACATTGCTGGAAAAAAAAAAGAACATCTCAAATTTTCTCACATGGCAAGTACATTTTTTTAACAAAATCCCATAGTTTTTAATCTCCCGATTCGTCAAACAGTGACATTGAACTAGCTTTGAAGAATCACATATTAAGCAGCATTTTACTCGATATGTAAACTTCGTAAAATAATTGAAGTATAATTCTGAAGTGTAGAAAAGTAAATCAATTTAACACTTCTTGCTAAATTTTGCTGATGAAAAAGCCACGCGAAAGGATTATACATGCGTATAATACACAAAAACTACTTATAGTATGGGCACAGTTTTTTGCACTTTAAAACTATACATGAAAGGTTGTGAAAGAACGATGGCTCTGTTGTTGTTTTATGCAATACTACAATTTTCCAGTCCCTTGATACGTCATGAGAGCATTGTTTTTGGTCTCGGTTAAAACATAAAGAATTTAGGAACATGACATTAGAAGTGGAATAAGTAACTTGTCAATTTAAAATTCTATTCTATGAACTTTGCATTGCTAATGGTAAGGTGCCTAAAGGATCAGATGAGATGCTACTTCATTCATTTGTGATTAAAAAAAAAAAGAAAAAAACAGAATCTCACTCTTAAAAACAATGCAGAGCACACATAATACTGAACTAAACACTAATTACTGAGACCTCACTGATAGCCCACACTGGATAAAGCATAGTGGCCTAAGTTCGAGAAAGGTGTTGAATTTCAATTGGTTTACAAAATGCAGGAGAGTGATAGAAATCTTAGAACGGATTTAAACTTGAAGTTTAAATCTTCCTAATCTCATTGCTTTGCAGTACAGTTTGTTGCGAGTTTATTATTTGAAATTATAATTTGGCTGTTGGCCGACAAATGCTGCTTTTTTGCAATTTCACGGTTTCTTCCATCCAATTTATGCATTCTTATTTGTAATATTGTCAAGTTTCAATTGTCAATGCAGCATTTTACTTCAAAATTTTGAAACGAAATATATGGCGTCAATTTCCACATTTTGGACCTCTGCTCTGTATGCACATGATGAATGTAGTCAATAAATTGAGCAGTGCGAGTAGAAACAAGAATTTGAGGCACGTGTTGTTTCACAAATGATTTCAAATTCAACTTTATTTGTTTTGCTAACCAAAACGGACTTATGATAGGGTCAAGCCATCGTTTCAAATGGGGAGAAGGAGATACATTCTCTTAATCCACGTCAGCAGAAGAACATGTTTTGTCCTGGCATAAAAATGCTTACAGTTTATCATTATTTCGGCAAATAAAAACATACAGACGAACCATTGACCAAAATATATATTTTCGCAAAATTGCACTTCCAAACAAATTGATTTAAATAATACAAAAGACCAGCAATTTACTTATTTTTTATGAACTAGGATTCAGCTCTTAACATTACCTGAGAGTAAAGTGAGAGTGCCTTTTCAAATTCTCCATTTGCTTGAGCTTCTCTTCCTTTCTCCAAATCCTCAACTGCTTTTGCAACTCTTGATTCAAAAATTTGACTCAATTCTCTTTCTCTCTCGGAAACAGGGTCAAAAACAGCTCTCCTAGGAACCATTATTGAGTCTCCTCCAGAAGAAACTTGTGCAGCTGCCATTAAAGGAGAGCTTAATGTTAAAGCTCCTACTGAAAGACCTAAAAATAAAGTAAACATGCAATTAAGAAACTTTTCTGTAGATTCTCCTGCGTAAACATTAGGAGAATCTGGAGAAAATTTGCCAAATGAGAGCTTAAATACATGGTTTTTAGAAGAATTAAGTGTAGGAAAAACTTCTCTTTGTGTGTCTTTTCTTATAATTGCAGGAAATGAAATGTTATTCAGAGGAGGCTTTCTAGAGATAGACCACAAAGGTCCTAGTCTCAGTTGTGTTTCACAAAGGGAGTTTTTGCAATACAAAGAATTAGGTTTTCTATTAGTACTGAATCCTTTGGTATTACTCCTAGTTGCGGAGAGATTAGTGTGGACAATGTTGAAGCTGGAAATTGCATAGACTATGGCCATTGCTCACATGGAAACCTACAAATTGCCAAAGGAGACTTGATCATTTGATATGAAGAGTGCTGTTTTGGAGCAAAAGTCAAAAGGAAAAATTCAGCAGAGAGCACTCTGACCTAGTCGGTCCAGTTTGGCTCAGTTCCGTCCCAGTTTTAGTTCAGTTTTGTTCTAGTTTCGTCCCAGTTTTGACTCAGTGGAACTCTGTTCATCTCAGCCTGTTTTCTGTCAGTCTCGTCTCAGTTCGTCCACGTTCTTTCTGTTCGCCTCAGTTCGCTGCAGTTTGGAGACGTTCATCCCAGTTTATCTCAGCTCTCTGCAGCTCAGTTCAGTTCGTCTCAGTTCTTTCCAGTTTTCCACAGTTCGCCTTCATTCGTCACAGTTTGCCTTAGTTCGTCTGACTTTCCAGTTCAGTTACGGCCTTAGGTTCATCTCAGTTTGTCTCTACTTCATCGCAGTTCAGCTCATTTTACTATTGGGAATTGCTAATCGCAGAGACGATTTTTGCTGCGCACAGGTACAGTACACCGCCAATCGCTATTAGCGTGTAAGTTTTTTTAGCGTATAAAAATAATTACCGTGGTGTACGCTATTTAAGAATTTGAAAATTTTGGAAAAAATCATACATTCTAATTGTTTGATTATGGTAATTTGGATCTTTGAAAGCTCAGTTTAGTTCATTCCAGTTTGCCTCAGTCTAGCTCAGCCTGTCACAGCTTACCTATGTTCACTCCAGTTCAACGCGGTTCAGTTCAGCTCGATTCAGCTGGTTCCAGTTCGGCCCAGCGCAGTATAGATCGGTCCGATTCATCCCAGTTTCCTCAGTTCGTCGCAGTTTGTCTTCATCGCATCAGTTCGTTTAGTTCATTCCAGTTTTTGTCGTTTCTTTTCAGTTCACCTCAGTTTGGATTATTGCGCCAGCCCTGTTCAGCTTACCTCAGTTCACCTCAACTCGACTCAGTTCAGTCTAGTTCGGCCCAGTTTATGGCAGTTTAGACCGTTGCAGCTCGTCTAAATTCACCTCAGTTGATCTCTAATTGGCGCAGTTCGGAGCAGTTCAGCCCACTTCTGAGCAGTCCATCTGAGTTCGTCTCAGTTCATCTCCGTTCAATTCAGCTGTATCAGTTCAGTTTAGTTCAGCCCAGCTCGTTTCAGTTTGCCTTAGTTCACTCGATTCATCGCAGTTCGGCACAGTGCACTCCAGTTCTTCCAAGTTCATCTCAGTCTGTCCCCAATTTTTGCCGAGCAGACCGATTTATCATCCCGGTAAAGCTACACCGTGTATCGCTATTAGTGTTAACAATTTTTTTGCCACTTAAAACATCCTTTATCCGTACACACTTGTCGGATTTTCAATTTCAGACCGCCAATCGGAAGCTGATAATTTTTATTTTCAATCGCAACCGTCAGATCCACAATCTGACACGTGTGTACGGAGAAAAGATGTTTTATGCGAAATAGCGATTCACGGTATACGTCCACCATTGTGGGCATTTCCACACTATAGTACGAGGTCAGTACGCAAAAGTACAATATATTACAGTAGAAATCATAGTAAAATACTAAAATGTAAAGTACTATTTCCACTGTATTGTATTGTACTGTACCGTCTCTATCTGTTTCGGACTTTCGGGCGTCGTAAAGTTTTGAATCTTGCAAGTTTTAAACTTAAAACTGTTAAAAGTTAAAACCCTACAACCCTACACACTATAGTACGAGGTCAGTACACAAAAGTACAATATATTACAATAGAAACCACAGTAAAATCTGTAGTACTGTACTGTACCATTTCTACTGGATTGTATTGTACCGTCTCTATCTATTACTGGCGTAGTAAAATTTTTAATCCTGTAAGTTTTAAACTTAAACCCTACTTAAAGCCTTGCCTCTCTCTCCTGCAAGCTCTCTCAGCTATGGCTTGACAGACACCTTCTTCTAAGAATCTGCAACTCCAGCCAATCAAAGTTCTAACTTAAAATTTATTGTCTCAAGTTTAATCATTCTTTCTTCCACAAACTTTCTTCTCTATCTCTTGTTTTTAGCCACTCTTTTCGAGTGTAGGAATTAAGGTTTTTTCTGCTATTTATTAGGTCACTCGTCCATTTTTTTGTCTATATTCTTGTCAGTCGCTTCTTCTTTTCGGTTTTATCTTTCATCGATCTTTTTTTGTTTTTAGAACAGGAGCTTGAATGTAAAATTTTTGCCACGTGTGAAACGATTTTCAAAGTTAAAAGTTTACTTCTTCTGGAAACCATGCCAATTTTGCCACCTGTCAGCACTGCGGAGGTTCCTGGCAACCCTATTGGAATAATTGCAGGCGATGAACTCGGACTCATTAAAGGTGTGGACAAAAATTCTTCCTTGTTTGCCAAAAAACAGCCCTAAAAAACCCTTAGAAATTTAAAAGCTACATTGAACATTGTTATTAGAGTTAATATCACTAATTTGGTCGCGACTTTTTTTGGCAAAAAATCATAAAATACTGTTAGCAACACTTTTTGAGGGAGTGGATTACAAACTGCCACCTCTCCTTGCGTTAAACTATATATTATGTATTTTATTGTATATATATTTCAATTTTGCATTAACACTAATAAATACTTAACGCTACAAACGATGGGCAGTGTAGCTCTACATTTTGCGATAAAGCTCAAAACAGTTATATGTAAAATTTGCTTGCTTACAAGAATTGGATTGGAAAGTGAAATTTTGGATGTGAAATGCTAAATCTTGATGCGAGAAAAGAAGGAAAGCTACAATATTTTTACAAGAGTTGGATTTGTGTATTTGAAATCTATTTTTTTTTATGAGAAATGAAGAAGAGAGAGAGGGACGAAAGATCGAGGGTGTGTGTGTGAGAGAGAGAGAGAGGGAAAGGAAGAGAAGGAGAGGGGGGGGGGGGGGGGGGGGGGGGGGGGCGAGGAGAGGGTGAGGAAAGTCGTTTTGCACCTTTAAAAAGCGGCCGGGCTAGGATTCTTCCTATGAGCCTTGTCGAAGAATGGGTTGCAAGAAGGAGACTGTGCCAGCTGGCATTTGCAGTTGTGGCCAAATGCCATTACTGTGCCATAATTGTTGGTTCAATATAAGTGCCATTTGCACCCTATGTTTAGCAAAGGATATAGAACTATTGGCTTCTGGATTTTTTTATTTGCACCCTATGTTTGGGACAGAAAATAAAATTTCTTGGGTCGCATTGTGATTTTCTCATGTCTTTGATTCTCTTCTATAACTGCTCGCTGGGAAAGGTTTTACCTTTGAGATATTTCTGAAAGAGATTATTGCAAATATTTTAATGGAGTTCACCTCTTAGTTTTTTTGAATTGTAGAGGATTGTGTTGCAATTTAGGCTTTATTTTATCGATATCTTCACATTTGAGGCTTACATTTGATTGCAAACTCTGCTATCTTACTGCAATGTAGCACATTATCTGCACTAGTGGATGTAAGACCATTTTCAAGTTGAAAACACTTCTGAAACTGATGGATATTTGTATGTTCTTGACATTTAATTTTTTGTCGTGGCTCGAATTTGCTCATTTGTCAATTGTTTCCGTTATTGTTTTGATGGAGAACAGTTGTAGTTGCTGAAAACAATGGTTCTGCACCCCGGCAAACTGCAAAATGGGGCGAACCGGAGAGACGCCACGGAATTCGAAGCTTGACCTTATCAGATGGTACAAATTCTGTAAGGACTTGGTACCGGGACTTTACAGTTTTCTTGATGTTTCTCCTATTAATGGTTTTCACTCATTCTTGTGTGATAATACACCTGTAGTTCATGCATTTGCTGATTTTGTAATGCTTTTTTTTGATTGGGGGATGAAGCATTTGGAAATATGCGATAATGTACAGCAGTGAGCAATGGCAATGTGGTGACAGAAGTATTGAAGATTTTGCTTTTTGTTGCTTTGCAAACAAAAAAAAAAAATATATATATATATATATATATATGCAAAACACGCAGTCATGTTGTTGAGCTTCCTTAGTGCAACTGGTACTGTCTAGCGTCCATCATGTCCCTATGGGACACGATGCTATCTGACATTGGGGCGCTGTCTTTTATTCGAACTCGTACGGCTCTAAGGATGGGAAGTTAGGATCACAGTTGAAATGTGCGAAAATCATTTGAAATGCTATATGCTAGTAAAATGCGGTAACTAATCAATGGTATCCTGGTTTTGCAGGTTTTGGCTGCGGCAAGAGGAGAAGGCATTGTAAGTGCCCCACATCTCTATCACTACACTGCCCATCGCTGTTAGCGTAAAGGAGTTGTTAGTGTAAATGCAGAAGTAGAATGTCTAATACTAGTTTAGTGTAGGGAAACATGGCGGATTGTAGTACATTCCCATAGACAGTGTGATTAACACTATTGTAGGGAAACATGGCGGATTGTAGTACATTCCCATAGACAGTGTGATTAACACTATTTTATGTTTTTTGGCCATAAAAAGAGTCCAGACGAGTGCCATTAGCACTAATAGCAATGGACAGTGTAGCAGTGTGGAAACTACACTGTGAATTGATATTAGCGTTAATAACACTCATTCTGTGCGTTTTTTGTTTGCTATCTGACCATATATAGCGTTAATAACATTAACCGTCTTTTTCTTGATGCTAATTCTTAACATTATCATCCACGCCCATTTTTCGGGAGTGAATTAGAATTAAATTACATTAGTATAAACCCCATGCTAATAGCTTCTTTACTCTGATAGTGATTCACGGTGTGTTAATTTCTCAGATCAAAGTTGTATTGTTTCGCTGATTTCAAAAGTCAGCATCCATCAGTCGAGAAACATTGATGCAATCAAACCTATGGATGTTATGACTATCCGCACTAATTATGATGGACAGAGCAGTACATCCAATTTAATGTGCATGGAATAATGTGTCAACACCAAAATATGGTCCATACTAATGTTTCTGGCCAGGTTACTTACTGTGAGTTATAGGTGTGCTCGTTCTAATTATTCCAGATTAGGTGTTCGATTGGACAGGATTTTATTATCACTCAATGGTTTGAGTATGCAAGAAGTAACTTTGCTGGTCCATTGTTTCTTCTTGCCAGTCATCAGTAACCTCTTTCAGATTAATTTATAGCTGTCATTGACAAAATTTCCCATTAAGAAAGTGTATTGTCTCTATTAAAAACAATTCCAGGGTAACTGCAGTGAAGTGCCAACAAAAAAAAAAAAAAAACAGTTTTATATGTGTCATGAAAGTATTGCTCGAAATTGCAGTTGTAAGAAGAGGGCAGTCTAATCGAAAATGCACTATATGAATGGAAAGAACAGTCATATATACTGGAAATCTTTTACAATGATGCAGGTGGAATTGCTGAACCCTATTACTGGTACAACACTGTTACGATTTAATGGACACGAGGGCACTTCTGCGGCCAATGGGAGCTCTGCTGCCGCTGTGAGTCGCCAAGAAGGATCCGCACTTTGTGGAATACAGTTTTTTGAGACTCCGGCGACCCGGTAAAGTTTTGCTGTTGTTTTTTTTTTAAGTAATCTGGTTGATAGTTATAAAAAGGATGGGTATAAACGTGTTGGTTAGAGGTGATATGCTTTGTTTCTGCTTATAATTTGGTTGAATGGGCTTCAAATTGTTGGTAAGGTTTGGTTTCAATTAACAGTGTGCTTTTACTTAATCATGGGTATGAACGGGTCATGGTAGGTTTGGTTTCACTCAATAGTGTGGTTTACCTTAATCATGGGTGTGAATAAGTCTTGGCAAGGTTTAGTTGTGGAGTATTTGATTGAATGTAAATCACTTCAATTTGTTGAATGTTGGCGGAACCAAGGACAGAAACAGATCGGTATGGATGAAACCCAGTGTTCATCTTTTCTGAAAATGTTTTGCTGTAATGATTTTAAAGACGAGAAGCATTTCTGGGCATATGTGTTTTTTAACAATAAATTTGCCTTTCTGTGAGGTTATTTTTTACTGTCTCTCCCTAATGTCTGTGAGAGATTGCTGGAAAGGAATATATTTACAATAATTTTATCGTTTTTCATTCCTATTTTTGATTTAGTTTTCTGATCTTCTTTGTTGGAGTTTAATCCACAAAATTTGTAAGTGAATCATACATGAGAAGCATGAGATCAAACGACAAAAGCAGTTCGCATTAAGACATGTTTTTCGAGGACGTTTTTGAGGATGTTTCTTGAGGACGTTTTTTGAGGATGTTTTTTGAGAATATGCTTTGATGATTTTCTTTTCCGATATGGGATGTTTTTTGCAGCTCATCCACTCTTCTCACCTGTACCGAGGGAGGTTCAAT
Organism: Zygnema cylindricum; assembly: GCA_037447655.1. Taxonomy (NCBI): domain Eukaryota; kingdom Viridiplantae; phylum Streptophyta; class Zygnematophyceae; order Zygnematales; family Zygnemataceae; genus Zygnema; species Zygnema cylindricum. The sequence continues at coordinate 48,269 of JBBHKE010003093.1, read as the reverse complement.
ATGTGTACGGCGAGTTGAAGGAAATGCTACTCAACTGGCCTCTGAGGGGACCCAATCATCTGTTAGGAATTCGCCTCCCATAGTTGCAGAATGGGGAGCTTTAAAGTCAGTAAACAGTACTGTGACTTGTATGCAAGTAGACGGATCACGGAAGTTTCTCGCAGTTGGAGGGTGAGCTCCAACTAACTCAGTTTTTGAAGACCAATGTCTTTGTTTCTTTTCTGGTCGAGAAAAAATGGAAATTTTGGGAAGTGTGTACTGTTCTTTTTGAATTTTTTGTGGGATTTGGTTCGATATTTTATTTTTAGTGGGGTGGGGGTTTTAATTGCAGGAAAGGCTTGGAACTCACCACGTGGGATTTGGAAACTAAAACGAAGACTTGGGCAGCAAAAAGTGTAAGCATTATTTGTAAGGATAATGCTTTAATGACGCAATTAAAGGAATTATGCAATTATGATTTGATAAAATTTGTCTTTATTATTCAATTGCGGATGCTATGATGCTAAGAAAAACAGGGAAGTTTTTCATTTGTTCGAGATTTTTATATCATTGAAAAAATCGGAATTGGTGTTGGGATTTGGCTGAGTCAAAGGGTTTATACTGGTATTGATGCTTTTTCAAATGTATACAATATTTAATTCAAACATTTAAAAAGTATTTATTGTATTGTGCTTGATCTATTTAGAACCAAACGAAGTTGTTGGGAGTCTCATCTGATCCCCTTCTGCATCGTTTTTAGCTCGAGTTACATTATCTCTCATGAATATACCTTTCTTTGCAACATTTTTTTGGGTAGTCTCTGACGTGTTATCCCTTGAAATGATTATTATCAAAACCGTGAAAAAAAAAACATTCTTAATTTTTTGTAACGGTATTTTACAATGCAGCCCAAACCAGACAACTACGGGATTCTTCCACCACCGTGGGTGACATCTGTCACATACATGAGAGCGGAAGATTCCAGGAAGGTGGCCATTGGAACCAGTCTCCATTCTATTCGACTTTATGATGTGGCGGCTCAACGGCGACCGGTCATAATGATTGACTTTGGAGATTCACCAATCAAGTCGCTGACAAGTGGCGGAAATGAAAACTGTGTGTTTGCCGGAAATGGGAAAGGGGAACTTGCGGAGTTTGATTTACGAACAGGTGATATTTCTTTCCTTTTACCTGGAGTTAATCTAACCATATATATGGTTTATGTTCTTCTTCATCTGGAGTTAATGTAACCATAGATGTGTTCTTTTTTTAGCTGGAGTTTAAGTCTAACCATAGATGTGGTTTAAGTTCTCTAGTTGTTATATTGAGGCTATTTGTTCTATCCCATGACTCTCTTCCTGATGTTTACAATGTTTCTTGTAGCTTACACTATTGTAACGTTAAATTTCTGTATAGCAAGTAAAATTTTTTACCACAAAATTCTCAATCATACAGAGGAAAGATGTTAGTTAACAAACGATGATGAGCGATGATGAGAGATGATGAGATGATGTTAAGATGTTAATTTGTCAAATTCTTGTTGTGGGTTTAATCTTTTCGGCATATATACTTGCATACCAACAGAGGCAAATACATGGGCATGTTTAGGAAAACTGACTGCTCCGTTGTATAACCTTTTCATCTCTTTACTCAAGATTATATGATGTCAATTAAAAAATTATTGGCAAAAGTTTGATGATTATTTTGTTGTAATTGTGGGCGATACGATTTGGGGTGTATTATAGGGAAACTGGTCGGTGTATTTAAAGGAGCTCAGACAGGAAGTATTAGGAGCCTCGCCAAGCATCCATCGGAGCCTCTTTTGGCCTCCTGTGGTACGAATGCTTTTTTTTTTTTCCCCTCATTGCATTCTCCCGTAAGTCTCTTAAGTACAGGAAATGAACACATATTATTGGTTTTTGTTTCAGATTTTAAGTGAAATGCGGTTAATCTCGCATTTTATGTAGTAAAACCCTGCTGAAAAATGTATGCTTTGTCTTTATTTTCCACACTTTAGAGTTTACGTACTCTCCTGTCAACTAAATGATTATCTATGCTCTACTTGATGGGGTTTTTTTGAAAGGATTTGTAGTTGCAAGTTGACCTACCCTCTCCCTCCTTCCCTCCCTCCCTCCCTCCCTCCTTACCCCCCTCACTCCCTCTCTCCCGCTCTCAAGGTGGTATAAATATGTAAAATGAATTAATTCAAGACTCAAAAAGTTGTAGTTGTTATTACCGCCAAGACATTTTATGTTAGTATACAGACATATTTTTTTGCTTTCTCTATTGATCTTTAAAGCAATGGATCTGAATTGGTGCCCAGTCTTAAAAAAGGAATTGAGATTAATAAACCTCGAAGTACTTCTCAGCGTAGAAGGACTCAATAAGGAGGAACATGGTGTCGAAATTTGCAAAAAAATGCCCATAATCCTGACTTTAATTTTTTTAAATCGTTTCAAAAAATTGCCCATAATCCTGAATTCAATTTCAATATCATTTCAACAAATTGCCATAATCCTGACTTTGGTTTTAAAACCAATGATTACATAGTGTAAGAATTAAACGGCAACGCTCTTTTTTGTGCCTTTTAAATCGCCTCTGTTTTATTTTAAGCATTTCAAAAGGTTCATGATCAGTATATTCTTTCTCGACTCTTCGATAATTTTGATTAGAAAGTATCAAAAGTTTTTGATTAGGAAGTGTTAAAAGCTTTAAAAAGTAAAAACTTCCTTTTGACTTTTCTCAGAGGCAACTGGAAATTGTCTTTTGCAGGTTTGGACAGATTTTTACGTATCCACAATACAACCACAAGAGCCCTTGTGGGAAAGGTGAGATATTCGTAAAGTTTGTTATGTTTTGAAATATTTGTATTATTTTTTGTTATTTTCCTAAACTTTAGTATTATATGTTTTTTTCTTTATGAAGATCATCGTAACCGAATCGTCTGATAAAACTTTTCTAAATGGGCATGTGTTAGGGGCTAACTTTTCTTTTTCTTTTTTTGTTTTTGGCGAGGGTGTTGTATTTTGTAATACTGGTTATTTATTTTATGTGTTTTCTTGTTTTTGGGATCTGCATTTGACCTTCTTAGGAAGTACTTTTTTTTTGTTAACCGAATGTCAAGCATGCAAAAAATAAAAAAATTATGGTTGGGATTTTTTTTTTCACTCTATTCTGCAATTTGTTTGAAGGGGCTGGTTTTCAATGCAGGTCTTATATTATATCTTTTTGATGATTTTGACTTTATCGAGGAATTGTGATTTCTGAATTTGGAAAGATTTTTTCGGTTCCTCTTTTGGTTATTTGTCAGGTATTTTTGAAACAACCATTAATGGCAGTCTTATTTTTTGACCAACAAAGGAATATTCCAACCGACAATATTGATGAACCAGTGACAGGTAAGCTTCCTTTCAGCTCTCTTCTTTCGAGAATTGATAAATTTTACTGTTTTCTGAAAACAGGCTTTGTAAAGACTTCTTTTTTTTACCTCCACGAGTAATTGTCTATTATCTAAAAATGTGTTAGGAACAAAACTTATTTCGCAATTTTGGTCATAAATCCTTGTAGGATAATGTGTTTGGAGGTTGGTCGTATTAGGAAAAGTATAACGATGTCAGGTTATGAAACAAATGTTTAAATCGATATGGAAGTTCCCCCTTTAGACCAATGGAATACGAGGTATGAAAATTGTTCCTTTGGTCGAGTTGGGCAAGTGTAGTTTTGTGGGACTAAAAAGAGCATTATTTAAGTAGTGTGGATAAAAAAAAAGCTAGTCTCCTTTGGTCCTATGGAGGTAGGGTGATTAGACTATCAAAAATTGCTCACATTTTGTGAGAAAAATGTGAATAACATAATATTTTTTACAATATTGTCAGTATTCAAACGTAACGGTTAATCACAGAACTGTACAATCATAGGAAAACGTCGATTATATGATCATACTGTTAGTTTTGTGGGACTAAAATTGGAACATTACTCTAAGACACCTTTAATCGTCATTAGTGTCAAAGATTTTTTTGCCACTTAAAACATCTTTCTCTGTGCACACTTGCCGGATTGTCAATTCGATGGTTGCCATTGGAAGGCAAGATTCTCACCTTCCTATTGGCAGTCTCCGATTGACAATCTGACAAATGTGCATGAAGAAAAGATATTTTAAGTGGCGAAAAAACTATAACACTAATAACGATTAGCGGTGTAGTGCGGATGAGAGAAAAAGTGTCTCCATTGGTCCAGTTGGGAATTGGTCGAGTTCGACAAAATTTAATTGTGGCACTAAATGAATTATTTCCCTTTAGTTAGGACGGGAAAAACAACTGTCATAATTGAACGAGTCTACAGTCGACGGCTAGAAGGAAAATGTTTAGTAAACCTTATCATTTATATCTCCTATAAACGGGTATAAAATAACCAATTGTTTATATTTTTCATACAAATTGAAAGTCCAGAGTATTTTAGTCATCCACACTAAATGTAATATGCAAAATATTTATTTGTTTGCCCGTCACAAAGATTTTTTGATTCGAGCTTTGGGGAATTTGAATTGGTGTGCCCAAGAAAAATGAACAAACACTTTTATGAAACCCTTTAAAGCCCTTTAAAACCCTTTTGAGAAAACACTTTAAAAACTTCAAAAGACTTCATAGAAAAATTTTGTGGGATGGAATTTCCGCAGATGGGGAGGGAAAGGTGACTGAGGAGGAGGTACTGGAGGGAGAGGGAGAGGGAAAGGAGAAGGGACAGGAGGAGGTGAAGGAAGAGGGAAAGGAGGAGGAAGTGGAGATTAAGCAAAAGGAGAAGAAACGAAGGAAGAAACAAAAAACAAATAACGGTAAAGATTACCAAAATGGAAAAAGTGAACAATTTATCGAAAAAAGTAATGGGGATTTAGGAGACGAGGAACAGTATTTAGTTTCCGGACAGGTGAAAAAAAAAACATCAAACAAGAGAAAAAAACCACACTTAAATGCTGTTTAGTTTTACGGTTTTTTTTTTTTTGTTTTTACCCTCTCTCCCTCGCCCTCCCCTTCAGCCTCTCCCTTTCCCACGCCATATTTTTCCCTCTCCCTTGCCCTTTCCCTCTCTCACTCCTTTTAACTCTCCATCTCCCTCTCCCTTTCCATCTCTCTTTCAGTCTCCATTTCCCTCTCCCTCCCTATCCCTCTCTCTCTACTCCTGCGTCTCCCTCTCCCTCTCCGTCTCCCTCCCCCTCTTCCTCTCCCTCTCCCTCCCCCTCTCCCTTTTAGTTTTAATAGCTAAAGATGGTTGTTGTTCACCCGCATTTTTTTTTTGCGGGTTTTTTTTTGACCGGGATTGACTTTTTATATTTTGTAAGTGAGAATGTAATAATTGATTCCCTTTATGAGTTTGGGTCAAATTTTAACGAGGATAAAATATTGGGTTTTTTGAATAATAATTGTCCTCGATTGTTTGGAGTTTTTTTTGTTTTTTTATGTATAATTGTAAAAAGTTTCTTTGATGGGCTTTTTATGTGAAAGCAATTTTTTAGACATCCATTGTACCACATTGTTTTTGAAGTGTTATTACAAAAGCGTATTTTAATTTAAGTGTTATCACAAAAGCGTATTTTAATTTGAATGTGTTATTACAAAAGCATATTTTAATTTGTGTCGTTACAAAAACGGTATTCTAATTTTAAAAGTATTATTAGAAAGGATTACAAAAGGAGATTTATTATCATTTAAAGAGAATATGGCCGATTTTATTAAAAAGTGCGATGGTAAACCATCTGAGTTCATGGGAACAAAAGGAGGCAGCTAAAACTGAAAAACTACATGTGAATGTAAGCAAACAAAAGGATAAGCAAGGTAAAAGCAATGAATGTACAAAAATAAGGGTCAACCAAAAAAAAGACACCCAAAGAAAAAACAATCACCTAAGAAGAAATGACTTGACAGAGCGCGAAAAACAAAATGACCCAACAAAAAGGGAAAGCAAAAAGAATAAGAAAGCCAAAGGCGACAAAAGCACAAAAAGATGCCAGGTAACTCGAAAACACCCAAAGAAGCAATAAACACCAAACGAAACACCTGAGGAAAGATTCAATAGAGTGCGAAAACGAAAATGACTCAACAAAACTCCAAGATAACTAAAAACAAAGTGTAAAGCAATTAAATAGAAACATTTAAAGATTTACTGTCTTCTAAACATAAGCAGTAAAATACGATAAACCATTTGTTTTTTCAAAATATTTTTACAGAAGAATATTTAGTATTATGTAAAGCAATCCAACAAAATAAAATATAGCTTTACAATTTTCAAAACATAAAAAAAAAAAAAAAAAGGGAATATATATATAGTCAAGCAGGCGACTTGCTACCATGCTGCAAGAAACTTTGAAGCCTTTTTTATCTTTTCCCATCCACACTATTTTACTGTCTTATTCTATTCTATTCGAAACACTTTTTCAAGCCACCGCAGGAAATAAATTGACAACACCTTTTTCCTTTGACACATCTTTTTCTTTCGGCACACCTTTTTCTTTCGACACCTTTTGCTACTAACACACCTCTTTCTTTCGACATGCTATTTTCCCACGGTACACTACTTCCGGGGATCGATTCCACTCTATTAATGGGATCACTATAACTGTAACTTGTTCAAGATAATAGTTTTTTTTATCTGAAAGCAATTTTTTAGGCATCCATTGTACCACATTGTTTTTTGAAGTAATTTTACAACCGTATTTTTTAATTTGATAGTGTTGTTACAAAAAGAGATTTCTTATTTTAATTTAAGTGTTATTACAAAAGGAGATTAATTATTACGGAGAGCAATCAAACAAACAAATTTAATGCTTTACTACCTTCTCAATGTAATAAAAAATAAAATGAAATACCATCGACCATTTTCATTTCGAAATATTCTTACAAAAGAAAATTTATTATCATTTAGAGCAATCCAAAAAAATAAATCACAGCTTTACAATCTTCTGCACACAAAAAGAAAAAAAAGGGGAAAAAAACAAAAGTAAAGGTAAAAAAAAGGAAGGAAAAAAAGGAAGAAATGAAAAAAATAATCAACTAGGCGATTTGCTACTATGCTGCGAGAAACTTTGAAGCCTTTTTTGTCTTTTCCCATCCACACTATTTATCTCATCCACACTATTTATTCCATCTTCTTCTATTTTATTCAAAACACTTTTTCGCACCACCTCCGATTCAGACACAGGAGATAAATTGACAACACCTTTTTCCTTTGACACACCTTTTTCTTTTGACACACCTTTTTCTATTGACACACCTCTTTCTTTTGACATACCATTTTCCCACGGTACACTACTTCCGGGAATCGACTCCACTCTACTAATCGGATCACTATAACTGTAACTTCTTGGTACCTTCGAGGGGGAGAGAGAGAGAGATGGAGAGGGAGAACCGACTGCAAATCTGAAATCTCCAGTACTTATGGGAGGTATACTAGTTCCTGGGAGAGACTCTCCTTTACTAAGAGGGTTACTAAGAGGATGACTGTAACTATAACTTCTCGAAAAATGAGGACTGGGAGAATTGGAAGCTCCAAATTTTGTGTCTCTAAGCCAATTTTCCGCGAATTGAAGCTCGGAAAGAGTATTAGAAAGTTGAGGAGTATTGGCAATACTTTCATATTTTTTTACCGGAGGAGATATCGGAAAAGGAATTCTCCGGTGTGAAATATCCGAGGGAAAATCTTTTCCAATACCTTTTCCAATATCTTTTCCAAGATCTTTTTGAAGATCGTTTCCGAAATCTTTTCCAAAATCGTTTCCGAAACCTTTTCCCAAATCTTTTCCTAAATCTTTTCCAAAATCATTTTTTTCGAAATCCGGTCCGGAAACTCCAGTCGATTGGAGAGATTTATGAGGGATAGGATCGTGCCAAAAAAGGTTAGTTTCACCACTTAACCATTTTTTTACATTCTCGTCAAAAAGTACGTTTTGATGTGTGGTAGCATTAGTCTTCGAGCGAGGTGTAAATAACGATTTATGACTCCCTACCGACGAGTTATCTCCCAATTTCCTCACAGGACTCCCTAGAGATGGAGGACGAAATTGACCGGCTTGTCGTCTCCTTTTCAATTCTTTTACCTCTTTTAACTCTTTTAACTCTTTCAATTCTTTTAATTCTTTTAAATCTAAATCGGCCAAAATAGGCGTAACATCGTGTAGTAATTCGTTATTTTCCTGTGTCGAAACCGATTTCCCTCGTGTGTTTGGAGAATTCGTCTCCATGGACGATTCTTTGCCAGGTGTCACTAACTCCATAAGTATTCCCGAGGAGGAACTCGACAGATTTAACGAAGGATGTTTTTTGTGAAAAGATTCGAATTCCATTTCTCCTTCTCGAGGAGAAGAGGTAGGTTCCGATATAGTGATAGAGAGCAAAGAATGTGAGATGCTGATAGTCTCGAGTAAAGGATTCGATTGAGTCGATGAGTGATCAAATACCATCGTCGATTTCTCTTCTTGCTGTCCTATGCGAAGATCCGAGCTAAAACTGGCGACAGTTTCCATGTCCCCACCAGTTTTAGTTCTCGACGAGAGTGTTTTGGGGTTTTCTACCGAAGGTTGAATCTCGTTTCTTCTTTCCTTTAAATTCCCAACTCTATTCTCAACTCTATTCTCAACTCTATTGCCAACTCGATTCTCAAATCGATTCTCAAATCGATTCTCGCCTCTAGGAATCTCCACTCTAATTTCAACACCATTTGTAACGGTTTTGGTCTTTGCGGGTGTCCGTTCAAAAATTGCGGTATGGTTTTGTTGTGGTCTTCTGAAAATGGGTTGATTCATTTGAGGCAAAGGAGAAGGTTCTCCGAAAGAGCTTTCAAGGGACGAGGTCGGTGAAGACGGTCCATTTTTTATTTCACTTTGTTGCCCTGAAATTTGCCCTGGAAAAAGAAAATAACACTTTGGGATCAGTACTCGGTTCTTATTAATGTTACTTAAAATAGGAAATTGGATTAAAGTTCCATTTCCCTTTTAAAGCACGAAGAAATGTCCCATTTTTTGTTGTAAAAGAAAGAATAAAGGTCCCATCTCGCTTAAAAGAAGAAGAATAGAAGAAGAATAGAAGAAGAAGAACAGAAGAAGAAAAATAGAAGAAGGATAGAAAAGGAATAGAAAAGGAATAGAAGAAGGAGACTAGAAGAAGAATAGAAGAAGAAGAAAAGAAGAGAAGAACAAGAATAGAAGAAAAATAGAAGAAGAATAGAAGAAAAAGAATAGAAGAAGAATAAAAGAAGAAGAAGGTAGGAGATAGAAGTCCCATGTGCGTTTTGTTTAAAAAATGTACCTCCAATGTTTGAGGAAGCACGAGAAAGACGAGAACTTCCTGTAAAGACAATAATTGGTTCGTTGGTTTCGTGTTTCCATGGACCAACATTTGGAAGAACCATCGCTTTCTTATCACGTTTAACTTTCTTAACTCTTTTTGATTGAATGAATTCGGAAATAAAACCGTTTAAACAAGCGATTCGTGTCCCTTTTTCTCGAGGAAGAGGATTTGGGAATTCGGTCGTTTCAAGCGTTTTTTGGGATTGGTCCCTTGTTCCCTTTTTGCCTGTGAGAAGCCCAAATTTTAATTAAGAAAATTGCTATTTGAAGCCAGAAATTTGCTCCAAAATTATATATAATTAAACTAAAAGAGAAAATGATTTGTTTGTAAGGATTGGAGAGATGAAAGATGTGCTCAAAACATGCATACTTTTGAGAGAAAGAGGTATTAAGTTGTAAGTAAAGATTGGAGAAATCACATGAATATATATATATATATATATATATATATATATACATGTAAATGCATGTGTGAGAAGAGAGAGTGAGAGAGAGAGAGAGATAGAGAGAGAGAGGGGAGAGAGAGAGAGAGAGAGAGAGAGAGAGAGAGAGAGAGAGTGAGAGGGGGAGAGAGAGAGAGAGAGAAAGAGAGAGAGAGAAAGTGGAAGCAAGTTGTTAATAAAGACTGGAGAAATAAGCACTTTACTATGTCTGTCTCAACATTATAGCCATGCAACAACTTTAATGCAAAATATTTTAAGACAGAACTGCAAATAGAGTTAATATAGGGGTGAAAGTTTTCAATTACTAAAGGAGAGGGGGAGAGGAGGGAGGGAGAGGAAGAGGGAGGGAGAGGGAGAGGAGAGGGGGAGAGAGGGGGAGAGGGGGAAAAATAGAGTGAGGAAGAGAGCGAATTGGGAATAAGGGAGAGCGAATTGGGAATAAGGAAGAGCGAAATAGAAATACCCTTACCTCTCTTCTCTCTCCATACATATATTGTGAGGCACACTAAAAATGATACAGAAATTGCCAAAGCGGTCAACAAAATAATTCCTACAATCAACGAAGTTTTCCGTCCCAAAAAGATTTTTTTTGCCCTTTCGATGGTGTCATTTTTTGGAAGAGGAAGAGCTTTTTTAAGATCCTCATTAAAAGAAGTTTGAGAAAAATCCTCATTATTAATTGAAGAACTCCCATTGGATACCGAAATTAATTTTGAAGCCCATGTTTGTTGACCCACAAACGCAATCGCGAACAATTTGTCGAGAAACGTTTTTCCGGTAAAGTTCGAATTTCCGAATCCGTCAGTTGAATTCGACCGAATTTGCGAATTTACTAGAGCTATTGCTTGTGCCGCTGCATTCATTTTTTCCTTAGTGGTGTCATCATCCGATTGGTCCAAAGTAAGAAATTGTTTCATACTTTCAATTTTTTTTGGGGAAGAATTTGTGGGTAAATGCGAATTTAATGCGTTTTCTGAAAATTTCCCTTGAAGTCGAGTTAATAGAGGAGGAGG
>JBBHKE010003093.1:0-32500 GCA_037447655.1 Zygnema cylindricum | reverse complement strand
TAATGGACTAGAAACACAATACCACCATTGATTTCTAGAAAACTTATCCACAAGCTTCCAGAAATCACAAATAAATAATGGATTATAAATGCAATAGCACATTGACTTCAATTTATTACTTACTCAAGCTTACAGGAACCATAATTAAATAAGGCTTAGAAATTGGACTATGTGGTAGAAATAAGTTGCTCAGGAAAATATAACAATTAGAATAATACGGGAGTTTCAACGAAGGTGAAATGAAAAGGGAGAAAGGGAGTTATGTAGATTTTTTTTTTTAAGTATACAATGGAAAGTGGCTCTACAAGGTGAAAAATAAAAATCAATTTATTTTCGAATGTTAAGTTCCATTGCTTCCTCTTGAGTATAATAATTGGAAGATGATTACTCCAGTATGATTTACAAACATGTAAAATACTTTGTGTATCACTATTAGCGTTTTTGTTTTTTTTGCAGTAAAAACATTTTTTCTCCGTACACACGTGTCCGATTTTTATTTGGAGACCGCCAATCGGGAGATAAAACCTTTACATCGCAACCGCCAGCTTAATATTTCGGCAAGTATGCACCGAGGGAAATGATTTTAAAGGCCATAGAATACATTAACGCATAAAGCGGTACACAGTGTGCTTTAGTTTGTGGAAACCTTTTAGATACGTCAGCTATTCGTAGTTTATGCTCGAACCATATTTAACTGTGACGTTTTTTATTACTAATTTTCGACCTTAAGATGTCAATGGTTGGAACAACAATGCTGTTAGTGTTATGCATATTTGAAACCACCAACAATTATAGATTTTTACACCCTTACCAGTTTCTAATAGATATCAAATTGCTAATGTTGATGCGTTCATGAAGAGAAACAAAACTAGGAAAAACTCTTTTTTTTGGTTTAGTTCCTTCCAAATTCTATCTTTCACAAATTTACAATAATACTTAGACATTTTGCGTTCTTAACTATGCTTGATACTAGACATCAATTTGCTCCTTGACACGAAACACGACAAAAAAACAAAAGCTAAAATTTTGGCACAGTTTCAAAAGTTGTAAATTGAAACTTTTTTTTCATCGCATGAATAATTTTTATTGTTAAAATAGTGAGAGTTCCAGAAAACAATCTGAGAAGATAAAAGTCTCAGAAAAATGTAGAAAAGGACAGAGGAGGCCAAAAGGAGGAGAAGGAGAGAGGAGGACAGAAAGAAAGGGAAGGGAATGAGAGGGCACCATTTCTAATAAATGTACATTCGTACGGCGCAATAAAAAGTACAACTTGTAGTAGAACCAAAATTATTTGATAATTTGATTTTAATGGTTTTTTTCTTCTCAGGAATGACATGTTTTTTTCAAGTTTTCAAAAAAAAAAAATTATTGCCTTTCAAAGGATATGGTTTTCCACTTTCTGCTCACAAAATATTCCATTTTTCAAAATTAAAAAATAAAAAAATTAAACCCAGAATAATTCCATGCAGTGCTTTTTTTTGGGTTTTTTGTCGTTTTCTATTTGATGCTAAGATCTTCTTGGAATCACATCAATTTTCAGATTTAATTAAACCAAAAAATTGAAAATTGTGACTCCATTTTTGGAATTAATGCCCTAAAATTTTACATAAACGATCGGGGGAGGGAAGGAAGGGAGAGGGTGAGGGAGGGGGAGGGGAAGGGAGAGGGAGAGGGAGGGAAAGGGAGAGGGCGAGGACGAGGGAGAGGAAAAGAGAGGGGAAGGGAGAGGGAGAGGGAGGGGAAGGGAGAAGGAGAGGGGAGGAGAGGGACAGAGAGCTCTGAGAAATATAGAAGGATCATACAGAAATTTTTTTTTTGCTGATTACAGCAGCAATGCGATTTAACAAAAAAGCATTTGAAAAAAAAAATGAAAATATTGTGCAATATTGTTTACCAAAATTGTCTCCAAATAAAGTAAAAATCGATTTTCATAACTTATAAAAATATATTAATCCCCAAACCAAACCAAACCTAAAAAAATTCACACCCATTTTTTATTTGTCGTTATTTGAAATTGACCGAAAATTTCGTGTTTTGATACTGAGCCGTTGATATTTTTTATGTTTTTTTGTTTTTTTTTGCTTTTGGAAGGTTGCGAATGAGACGAGAATAGGCCGTTGATTTCATATTCTCATTTCAAGCCGTCCATATATTTGTTCTCCTTTTGGAAGATGGCGCGTACGACAAAAGTAAGCCGTTGATTCCAGCTACTCATTGTGAGCCGTTCAGATTTAATTTTCCATTTTCACTGCTTTTGTGAATTGGCGAGTGGGACGGGAATCGGCGGTTGATTTCTTTTGATCTAGCAGTTGGCGTCGCTAGGCGACAATGTCGCTTCAAGCGGTGCGACGAGACACGACGAATGCGACATTTAGCGACGCTAATTCAAGCGTGCGACAGTGATCCCGTCGCCGCGACGCGTAAATTACTAAATTAGGTTGGGCCAACCTCTGTAATCACTAATCACTCGGAAAATTATAAAACCGTACTAGCCGTACGAACCTTATAATTTCGTCGTTTACGTGTATTTTTTAAGGGTGTGGGTAGTTGGGTACCGCCGTACAAGTCACCTAATGTCACGCGCGATTTTTAAACTGGGATTTTGGGTACCGCGCATAATATGTCGGAAGGATTCAAGAGTTTTTGAACAACGGCCGTTTATATTAACGCTCCGTGATTATACCAGTCCCCTTTTCAAATTCAGGTTGTTCTATGCGGTTTTGCAGTACGAATTTGAGCAGAAAAGCGAAACGACAAACAGCCAGCTAAGGTTTCAGTGGTTCCAAAAATCAACCAAGATAAGGATGTAAAACGCAACCACAATAGACAAAGAGAAATGTAACTAATTTAGCTTTTCAATCAATATCTAGTCTAAGGGTCCACGAGGTGAAGGACCTTAATGTAGGAAGTACAATATTAGTAGTAAATATGGTGAGTAAAGTTGATTATCATTTCTCCTAATTATCCAAATATGACTAAAAGGTATCGATTGAGAATCGATTCGACTCAAGTTATCTTTGTCTTTTCTTTCACTTCCTTTTTACCTTTTATGGAATGCATGATGATGGCACGTCTAAGGGTGTGTCCCCCATGTGCCGAAGTGAGGGTTTTTTCAATGGTTTTTCTTAAAAACCTTAGCGTCATACTGATAAAATCCTCATCCATACGAAGAAAGTGAAAAAAATGAAGTACAATTCGCGTTAGCTTCGAACTTTTGTCGTTTTGTGTTTTTGGAGCCGCGGCCATATCATGCCACGTCATTTTCAAAATTTACCTTAAAACATATCGGATATGTGTTTTAATGTAAATTATAACCGGGCCACAAATAGGAAAACACCTTCACATGTTTTTCAAACATTTTCGACAAGGAGAAGTACAAGTTTTTTCTTTTTTTTGTTCTTTTGCATCAAGTATATTTTTTTATCGCAAGGATCTCAAGCATTCTATATTATTTCACGGCTACCGGATGGGAGAGGCGAACGCAAAGGCAAAGGCATATTATTCAACCATGAACAACACATGGCTAAAATGTTGTATGTCTACAATGTCAGGCAATGACATGCGGCGTCACAAGCAATTTCAAAAAACAAGGTGCGATAACATAGACTGTAGACCTTTGCAACAGTGAGAGGCATTGAAGACATGTACAATCGTCACAAACTTAAGTAGCTATTTCATTTTTACGCATTAGGACACTCTAAAAAATGTGTAAGGAGAATCTTCGCTACGATACAAAGTAAATTCGTTAGGTTAATAATACATGGGGAGGCACCTTATTTTTAATCATATTGCTCATTGACACCTATACCGTCTTTGCCGCTTGCCTAAACACACCGTAATACAATTAGACGATCACATGAAAGGTAAACATACGGTTTAGGAAATTAATAGTACAAGCCGTTGTACTCCATGATGCAACTCTGGTGGGTTAAAATCGTCAATGTAAGATATTGTCCAAAATCGCAAAAAATCAACAATCTCAATCAATTTTGTTGCGATATCTTTTATACGGTACTACACCGTGAATCAGTATTAGTGTTTATAACACTGTTTTGACTCCCACAAATTTTGACCCTCCAACCTGAAATATAGTTAATAATTATTTATTTTCCTTCACGCTAATTCATGTAAGGTTTAATTAACGCCAATGACTCTAATTTGAGCAATTTTTAAAGAGTGTTGTGTACTAGTGTTGGGTATCGAGGACGTATTGCCGATATTCAATATATATCGAATTTTAGGTATCCGATAATCGATATATCGAATCCACGTACCTAGAAGCAAAACATCCGCATATTTATGCGATATTTTTTTTTCCGAGTTTAGCCTTCCCCGTGGCGCTCGCTCTGTCCGGGTTTCGTACGATTCTCCGTATGATTTTCCGTACAAATTACCGTATGATTTTTTGTACTTTAGTTGTACGGACACCCATTTTTTGCGATATATATCGCAATAATTTTTGTTGGTCCCGGTACAATATATCGAAGAGTCTGCTTGATCAATATTCGATATATCGAATATCGAAATAATCGCGATATGAATTTACCCGATGCCCAACACTATTGTGTACGAAATGTGCCATTTCGTACTAAATTGCTTACAAACATACAAAAAAGTGTTAGACAATAGCGTCGAGGCGGGAAAGTGAGTGGCGCTACCATGGGAAAGCGCCCTCAGATTTGATACCTCGTAATAAAGATGGGAGAAAATCACTCGAATTTGTTCGCACGTGTTCAAACGTCGACCCTGTGAACGCAACCAATAACGGCTACACTAAGGGAATGTGTATCTAAATTAGTGTTATATGTATAAATTAGCGTTAATGTTTTCTTGACGTTAGGCCTTTCAACCAAAAATAGAATTATTAACACTAATTGTTTCTTTACACAAATTATTTCTTAAAACTAATAGCGATTCACGGTGTACTGAACTTTCACTGCTTCTAACTTCAAACGAATGATGTACTGTAGGCGATGGTACAGAAATTCTACCGTACACCTTTCAGAGTCGTGGACGTGTATGACGTGATTTTGGTGAGTGGGTAACGTTTTTGTTCTTTCGTGGTTGGACCAAATTGGAGCTAATGTTTCAAGCATATCCCTGTGGTGTCAATAATCCGCATTTGTATCATAGTTCAAAAGTAGGCGTTTCTATTGTAGGTCTTTTGTCGGCACCTTCATCGTAGTTGTGGTATGGGCTTTTCATGTGATCGTCTTAAGTCACTACTTTGATCAGCGACCGTCCGATTGTCCAAATTTGACGATAGTCCTATCGTAAGTTGTGTTATAGGCTTTTCATGTGATCTTCTTATATCGCTACTTCGATCAGCGACCGTCCGATCGTCCGAATCTGACGCTTTAAATAACAAGTCGCTCAAAACTCACAGAAAAATGTTTTTTTGTCCGTTTGTTTTTCCAAATTTAGACATGACGTTTAATTCTCTATCGATCCATGTGCAACTCAACCCTGTCACTATTTCCTTTCATTTTGGGGCCAATACAATATGGGTCTTAACTCTTAAGGGTAAATTGTATATTTTGTGTACAATAGGCATATTGTATGGGTGTACTTTCACCTACTTTTGAACTATGATTTGTATTGACGATGTGTCTCCTGTCTGCAATCGGACAAGTGTCGGTTTATCATCCGCTGGTCGGATGATCTCAAACTTAACGTTTTCGAGTTAGGGTATGGCCACATGTGCATAAGCAAGGGTTTTTTTTCTATCGTTTTGCTGTAAAACTTAGCGCCGTACTGCCTAAGTTCCGACAGTACGAAGGAATAACAAATTTGTAGAGTACAATTTGCGTCATTCTCGATCTTAGGATGTACGAAAATTTGTCGTCTTGTGTTTTTCGACCCACTTCGACGACAAAAAAAACCCTAAAAAACCTTATGTTTAAAACACATGTGCGATGTGTTTTAAAAGTAGGGATTTTCTATAAACAAATAGGATCATATACTCGCACGTGCCGTAATTTTCGAAAATTATCAAACGATTTCAAGCGACGTGGAAATGTACACGATTCACTATGTTTTATCCGTTTTTGTTTAATACGACAAAGAGAAGTACACAGTTTGTTTTGTTTTGTCCGTTTCCATCCAATACGGATTTATGTCTTGCAGGGGTCTGAAGG
This sequence comes from Zygnema cylindricum, assembly GCA_037447655.1. Taxonomy (NCBI): domain Eukaryota; kingdom Viridiplantae; phylum Streptophyta; class Zygnematophyceae; order Zygnematales; family Zygnemataceae; genus Zygnema; species Zygnema cylindricum. The sequence continues at coordinate 26,363 of JBBHKE010003093.1, read as the reverse complement.
TTCCGATGCCATTTCACGTCGACCCGACAATAGACGCAAAGGCAAAGCGCATCTCCTTCAACCGTGAAACGACACAAACTGGAGGGCGGTATGTGTACCATGTCACGAAAAGTCACGCGACGTCACAAGCAGTTACGGAAAATAACGTGCGTCATCACAGATTATAGACGTTGACAGCCGTCACGGGCATTATCAGCGTATAAAATCGTCATACCCTTAAGTAACAATTTCGGCGTTACACATAGGGACATTTTAAATCCGAGTGCATCGGATCTGGGCTAAAAAACAAAGTAAGTTCACTAAGTTTCAAGTACATGGGGACAAACCTTAAGGCCTTTTCTCCATCATGCGCCGACAATAATAGTACGGATACGTTGACTGGCAATAATATTTTCTCAACTTCTCCAACCCGTCGTGTCAACAATGAAATCTATCGCGTGCGTGCTTTCTTTCTATTGGATGCATGTAGATTCCTGTTCTAACGGTGAGCGTCGTCAAAGCTTCCAAAAGTGAAATTTATAATCGTATCCGTACAGCCAGCCGCAAAATAAAATTACAAGAATGTACATTTTGTAAGGGGAATTGATCATGACAATGACTGATTTGGTTTCGCACAGTCACTATCGTCATTTTTTCAAAAGACGTACGTTTGAAGTACATATTGGTACAAATAAAGTACCGTTGAGTATTAATTTGACGGTCAATCAACTGGACATCTTTGACTTTCATAATATTGTTTCAACCGCTTAAAATTTTGTCGCGCTTGCGAACGTCGACCGGCATAATAGAATTAGCAATTCACACGGCCGGCGAGCGTTTACGGAAACAAAACTACGGCGACCACATGTAAATAAAATGGTTGCAGACAAGAACTTTAAGATAGTGTTGTGTATCGGTAAGGATTTGTCGATAACCGATATGGGCCTTTTTTCGGGTATTAGATAATCGATATATTGGTACGATATATCGACATCGGTCTTATCGCCGATAAGTAGCCGATAATATCGGGTGCTGATCGACGATAATGCGGATAACGATAATTATCGGCGATAACTCTACGGACGGTACAGATAAATGTTCGGTCTGTACACTCAACTGTACGTCTTATTCTCCGGACGTGTACAAACATAGAAAGTACCGTAGCCGCCACGGATCTAATAAAAACGATGTACCTTTCACATCTGACTCCATGGCTTTGTCCCTTAATTCCTTGAGATCCATTGGGGACCTGCCACGTGTCAACCTGTCAGCTTTTTTGGCAAAAGCTGCCAAAAGAGCCATTCCGGGATGCCGGCGCTCACGCTGGCCCGTCCGCTCGTGTTTTCGCAGTCCAAGTCGTCCGTTCGATTCCGGCGGCGCGCAAAATGTTATATTGCGTCCGTTGTACTTTTGTGTCCGCCGTCCCTTTCCAGTTCCATGTTCACCAGTTTTTTAGTAAACTTCCGTACGATGCCGTAAATTATTTGTTCAGTTAACCGACCAACGTTTTTGTGCCGCGTTTACCGTAATAAATTGCAGTTAAACCGTAACGGAACAAATTTCTATACGTGGCATGCCACGCTATATAAAGTCAATAAAATAATACAGTATGTTATAAAGTACTATTGTATGTATACTATATATTTTTTTAAGTTATCGCCGATATGGAATTTGTTTGTCCAGACCGATATATATCGTAACCTCTGACTGTTGATAACCGATAACTATCTGTATCGGTGTTATGTGATAAGTTTTTTACCGATACACAACACTACTTTTTGAGCTCCACGGTGAGAGCACTTAGCCGCAAAATTGAAATTGAATTTTATAAGTGTTACATTGAACTTAGACGCAAAGTGAAACGAAACCTATTGAAAGTATTATAAGTCTCGTACGGAAGTATAATAACGCACGAAACGAAATAAAATTTTATAATAAAACGAACCGGCGTAAAAATATCATTTGAAATTAAATGAAAAAATGAGCGTCGTCACGCGCGACGAAATCGAGTCACGCTATTTACGAATCAACATACTTACATCGACAGTGAAATGTTAGGATATTGGCCGAAATCGTGCAGTCAAATTTTTGCTCGGTTCGCGTCAGTTATGTTTTGTTTCGTTCGGTACCGTACTTTTGTGTCGGTTCGGTTTGGTGTGAGCGCCGACCGGCATTCATTTGTTCGAGTCGCACGCTGGTCGATTGCGAGGAAATGTAAGCGTGACGCGATTTTTTCGTCCGCGGAAGTAGTTTATGTGTATGACAAAGCGGCAATACCTTTGTACGGCCGATCCTGCTAAGACCTTGTCAATGTAAGTATGTTGATTCTTAAATAGCGTGGCTCGATTTCATCGCGCTTGACGACGCTCATTTTTTTCATTTAATTTCAAATGATATTTTACGCCTGTTCGTTTAATTATAAAAGTTTATTTCGTTTTGTGCGTTATAATATTTCCGTAAGAGACTTATAGTACGTTCACTTTCAATAGGTTTCGTTTCACTTTACGTCTAAGGATGTGTCCCCATGTGTATAAGTAAGGGTTTTTTTCTGTCGTTTTGCCGTAAAACTTAGCGCCGTACTGCCCAAGTTCCGACAGTACGAAGGAATAACAAATTTGTAGAGTACAATTTGCGTCATTCTCGATCTTAGGATGTACGAAAATTTGTCGTCTTGTGTTTTTCGACCCACTTCGACGACAAAAAAAACCCTAAAAAACCTTATGTTTAAAACACATGTGCGATGTGTTTTAAAAGTAGGGATTTTCTATAAACAAATAGGATCATATACTCGCACGTGCCGTAATTTTCGAAAATTATCAAACGATTTCAAGCGACGTGGAAATGTACACGATTCACTATGTTTTATCCGTTTTTGTTTAATACGACAAAGAGAAGTACACAGTTTGTTTTGTTTTGTCCGTTTCCATCCAATACGGATTTATATTTTGCAGGGGTCTCAAGGTTCCGATGCCATTTCAGGTCGACCCAACAATAAACGCTAAGGCAAAGCGCATCTCCTTCAACCGTGAAACGACACATGCTGGAGGGCGGTAGGTGTACCATGTCACGAAAAGTCACGCGACGTCACAAGCAGTTACGGAACATAACGTGCGTCATCACAGATTGTAGACGTTGACAACCGTCACGGGCATTGTCAGCGTATACAATCATCACACCCTTGAATAACAATTTCGGTGTTACACATAGGGACACTTTAAATCCAGGTCCGCCGGATCTGCGCTAAAAAACAAAGTAAGTTCGCTAAGTTTCAAGTACACGGGGACAAACCCTTAGGCTGCGGCCCTATGTAGTTGTAACTTAGCGTACTTACTTTGTATTTTAGCGCGGATCCGGCGGACCCGGATTTCAAGTGTCTCTATGTGTTCATTCGAAATTGTTACTTAAGTTTGTGACAATTGTATACGTCGACAACGCCCGTGACGGCTGTCACCGTATACAATTTGTGATGACGCACCATATTTTTTTGAAACTTTTTGAAGCGTCGCAAGACACATCGTAATTTTTGAAACGATTTGCGGATTTGGTATGTCGCGTGTCTTTGCGTGACATCGTTGACGTAGAGCCTTGCACCCGTGGCTGTGCAAAATGCCTTTGCGTAAACCTCTCCCGTCCGGCCGCCATTACTTCGCAGATTTTTCACGTTCGCAGACTTTTCAACTTTGCGTGAAATGACACTGCAGCGTCGAGACCCTTGCAAAAAAAGAACCGTACAACATGCAAGCCGACAAAAACAAACAAACCCTGTACTTTTTTTTGTCGTCAAAAACTTCTAAAATCTTTTCACACGTGGGAATATATTTTCAGATTGGTGTAGACGGATTTGCTTAGCTTAAAACACATTGCCGATGTGTTTTATGATAATTTTGAAAATGACGTGACAGTGGGTCGAAAAAACGCAACACGACAAATTTTCGTACATCCTAAGTTCAAGAATGACGCAAATTGTACTCTACAAATTTGCAATTTCTTCGTACGGTCGCAACTTAGGCAGTACGGCGCTAAGTTATATTGGAAAACGACAGAAAAAAACCCGAACTTAGCCACATGGGGCCGCAGCCTTAGTGAACTTCAGCGTCGGGTTTGTCACCTTCAGTTTACTTTTCAACGGTCCGTTATCATCTGTCACCGTCCATGTGTCCTACGTCAAGCGTGTGTATCGTCGTCCTTGAATCGAACGGCTGTCGTAACTGCGATCTTGTTTGGACCTTGACATGGTACCGAAATTTGGGTCTCGGGTCGCACATTTGTCGTAGATCCGAGGGTGGAGATTGTTTGCTTGAATTGATCTCATACGTTCTTGTTTCTTTCCAATTTTGGGATTATTCCGCGTCACGGAGGTTGATGGCGGCGGTATCGCACATTTCATTGGGCCAGAAATCTAGTCTTGTAAGCCGTACTCCCATACGTGAATCGACGGTTACGAATGCGTGGTCATTCTCGATCTGGCGTCTTGCGATATTTAAGGAATGTGATTCCAGACCGTACTCTAACCTCATCAGAACCCTCATCGTTAGTACGATCAGAACTTAGTTTAGAATCTGGTCTAACAATTTCGCTCGCGAATGTCCTCTCATCGTTCACTTCACAACTTCTCGGTTTCCCCTCAAGACTTTTCCCTTTCTTAGTTAGGGATGGCAGTTCTTTGCTTCTACCACATTGATGCTTTAAGATATTTATTTTCCGCTTTTCTTTAAGACTTTTTTTGTGAAAGATATCCACATGCTCTTACCGAGGGGAACAAGGCTAGATGTTAAGCCTTCCATTTTTGCCATGAGTCTACTTAGGATTTGTGCTACATTTCCCCTATCGAGGTATTTTTTTCCCGACGTTCGAGTTCTGTGTTTATCCATTGGCTGCAGAATTTCACAAGGCGAGTGAATCTATTGGATTCCTTTAAGGCGAGGTTCGGTTTTTTTTTGCTTTGATGGTTCTTGCACAACACTTGTGCGTCTCTTTTCCTTTGTGAGACGGTCAAACTTACTTTGAATCTTATTTTGCTTGGTGCAGATTTTTATCAAGGGGTCTTTTGATTTCATTATCATTTCGCGAAGTCATTGCGTGTTACTATCGTCTCCTCGACCTCGTCCCTATTCCAATTTGACCACCTTTTTGTTCTCGAACCAAAGGAAAAGCGACACGGACTTTTCTAGAAGTGGTAAAAGGATGAGTGTGATCGTAGTTACTATGGGGAGGTGGAGAAGTGTCCTTTTCGCCTTAAATATGCCTTTGTTGACATTTATTATCGGTTCAAGGATTCTGATAAAAGACGAATAACCGTTAGCCGACTTTAGTATCTGTAATGTCGTTGAACTTTGCATGTTTTCCTAAAATTTTGTGATGTTTTTCTTTTGGATTTTCTCCTCGATCAAATATTTCGTTGATTTTTGGTTGCTTGTTTTGCACTTGAAACTAAAGGATCTTTCCTTGTTACACAGTTTTCGAATTGCCTATTTTATTGGTGGCTGTTTTAGCTCGACTTTTTCGTTTTCGATTATTCAAACCTTCGAATTCATTCATGCCAGTTGTGGGCCCAAAACCTCAAAACTTGGGTCATTTATTCATCGCAGCAAAAACATCTTCCGATTGCTAGGAATAAACGAACCTCTTTTTTAGGTTATGAGCCCACTGCTGGTTTGGATGAGTTCAATGGATTGGATATTGGGATCCATACGGTCTGAGTTACAAGGGTTGCGATAAAGAGACAACTCGAGTTTATTGTACCGAGCCTCGAAATAAGCAATTAGAAATCAACAAATAATCGGATAGAGGAGAAATTCCAAAGGGAAAAGCTCGTAGAAGTTAGGAAAACATCCAAAGTTCTTTGACATTGGGATACTTTTTACCCAAGAAGAGGTATTAAAGTGTATCATAGAGCCCTCCTACCACTAGGGAATGTCGATGAAAGTATGTAGGTCCGAAGCCTTTGAAATGGTAGACAAGACAAGAACAACGGGTCCCCACCTTACAACAATGAAGTATATATTTGTGTTTTTACCCCTACTAGCAAAATTTGTGTCCACCCACATTTAGTTGGAGAGAGATAAGGCGACTAAGTGAGATGCGGATGAGGTGGTGGAGCCGACATGAAGTCTTTAATGTTCTCAAAAGACCCTTTGGTAGAACTTGACATTAACCAAAAAAAAGAAGTTAAAGGTTTAACCATCACAAAAGAGCGGTCAAAAATTGGTGAATGGTTTAACCATAGGGGTTTTTCGAAGTACGAAAGAGATGAAAAAAGACCAACAAGTCTTATGGAGTGACAACAACAACAACCTACTCCAAAGAAGACACCATAGAAAATCATGTAGAAAATAACTGCGGTGCAACAACTCACATGTCAGTCGAGAGGTGTTGTACAAAATACACATCACCATTTGTTAATCTCATCTTCATGGCAAGTTGATGGATGACCCATGTAATACCAAAAAGAAACATTGAGATTGAAGTGAACTGATTCTTTGCCGCTACCTTACATTCACGCTGCAATTACACTTATACGTGAAAGGCAAACCTACGGCTTCTGAAATTCACGATAAAATGTTCGTACAAGTCGTTGTACGTAGCTATTGTCGGGTAAGATCATTTAGGATATTTCTAAAATCACCAACAATCAATAAAGAGTTTTGAAGAGTTTGAATGGGTTGGCGTAGAAGGGGTGCAAATAGTCTCTTAGTGTATGGAGGTGTATTGATATTTACGAATTGGTATAGAAGCAAAGAAGATTGTGAAGATAGGTGTTGTGTGTATTACTTTTGTTTGTAGCATTAACATAAGTGCATCCACATAAGTTGGTTGGTCTTATAGGCTAATGGTGTCGATTTGGCTATTAATGTTTGATTCTTGTTCCTTTTTTTTTGAGGTCTGAGTGAATGGTAGAATATAATCACCTCGTTGGCTCTTAAGTGTTGACAGCTGGGGTGTGTGGGAGTCGTGATCGGTCCGAGCTCTTCATGAGACTTTTAGCGGCCTTTTTTTGTGTACAACATGTGGAGGAAAATTAATGCAATCGGCTTAAATCTCTGGAAAATATTTTGTTTTTGTGTCACTCACGATCTCCTTTGCTTTATCCTTTGCCAGGTGATCTGTCATCGGCCCATTTTGACCCTCCTACCTCTTTTTCCTCCTCCCCCTCTATCCCTCTCTCTCTCTATCTCTCTCTCCCCCTCTCCCCTTCTCCCCCTCTCTCCCTCTCGCCCTCTCTTCCTTCTTGGGCCTGATCTCCAATCCGCCAGACCTGCGCCTGTTTCCGCACCGGTCTCGTCTCCTCTCCCTCCCCCTCTCCCCTCACTCCCATCTCCCCCTCTCTCTCTCCCCTCTTTCCTCTCTCTCTCATCTTTCCCTCTCTCTCCCCTCTCTCCCCACTCTCTCATCGCTGTATTGCATTGTTATTACATTGGTCACATTGGGTACCCGATTATCCGGGTCATGATACAATGGGATACACATCTCTACCATAATGAATCTTATTTTTTTTATGAGGGATTGGAAGTGGGAGAGGGAGAGATAAAGAGAGGGAAAAAGACTAGGGAGAGGGCCGAGGACAGAGAGTGAGAAGAGCAAAGGGAGAGGATAAAGGGAGAGGATAGAATGAGAGGAAACGTGGAGTGGAGATGAGACATAAATATAGTATAATATGATGGTAATGATGACGTGATTTCTCCTCGCCTTCTCACACATCTAGTGGAGGGAGAGAACTCTACGGAATAGGTAAATTCCCCCCTCATTCCCACCAAATCTAACATGCGCTCTAATGGAAAATTACCAATAATTCAGAAAATTTACAAATGCAAGTGTATTTGTTTTTAAAATTGTTACAACCTTTGTGACATTGAAATGTTTTTGTTTTTCCGTCTTCTCCAATCAAGCAAACTCCATTCCCCCCACAAGGTCCTTCGACTTTTGTTGCGTCATAAAAAGCGGTACATGCTGTCTTCTTGCGTTGACTTTTTCGAGGGCATAGTGACGGTCGAGAAGAATTAAGTAATATTTTTTTCCTTAATTCTTTACTTAAAGGGTGTGCGTCAGCTTTTGTGAGAAGTCCTATATATTAGTTTCTCGAGATATTGCTAGAAGATGTCAAAATAATAATGTTAAGAAAACTTTTGTTAGAGACCTTAGAGTGTAAGATTTTCCATTACAGGTAAATTTTCACAAAATTTAATTATTTCTTAAAAATAATGTAAATGTTTAATGTTTAGAAAATTGGATAACTTGTAAAGACAATTTCTATCGTGTGAATTTGGTTTTTTTGGAGTGAGGTCGTAAATTTGTAGAATCATGATGAAGTTAAACAAGAAGTGTGGTATTCAATAATTTCGTCAATCTGTTTGCCTCCTATTTCAACGTTTGCCTCCTATTTCAACGTAATTAACTAATTACTGTGAGCTTTATAGAGATGACATTTTCAAGAGTAAAAACTTACCGGGATACCATCAATAAACATTTCCCATACTATTTGTTGTTGCTTATTTTTCTATTCCAAAAATGGTTCAGGTGATTCAACTCCCAAACCTTTTTTTTTCTGCACAACAATAATTCGACCTATCCTATATTAGGGCTCATTCACTTTGCTTGGCAATTCTAGTTTTATAACTATAATAATTTAGTTTTTCAAAACATAAACTAATGTGCTTTCAGTGGTCTTCCCTTTATTTCTAGCCCCACACCTCCAATATCCATCTATATCTACAATCCCTATCCTCTATTATTCTATCCTATATATATAAATCCTATGTTATAGTATCATTTATTATTTGAGTCATATAGCCCATATGATCCAAAGAGACTTGTAAAATAATAAGTTTAGTGGATTTTTTTTTATTAATCCCTCCATTCGCCTAAGGTTTATTAATAGATTTATACGTTTTTCTTTTAATAGGATTGTTGTTAAGTAATTTGGTTTACAAATGCTGGAAAAACTTCAGTCAATGGTGGTCATATACGATGTATGACAATCAATCTCCCACCTATCGCTATATTTCGGCCAATAGTGGGAATTTTTGTTGAAAACAAATGTTTGTTCTGTGAGTTTCCTTACAAATATACGAAGATATTTCAATTGATGCGGAAAGTTTTGTTTAGAAAAAACGCTTGTAATGTGATCTTTCTTACAAATTTGTTAGAAACTTAAATTGATGTGGAATATTTTGTTCAAAAAAAAAGGTTTGTTATGAAATCTTTCTAACAAGTATACGAGAAACTTCAATTGATTAACGGTTGAGGAATTCTTCCAGTCAAGTGGTTATTTCCCAAATTCTTGCAAAGCCCCCCTCTCCCTCCCTCTCATCCTCTCTCCCTCCCTTCCTCTCTCTCATCTCCCCTGATCTTGATCCTCCCTCGCACCTTCTGATCCATGGGCATCCCTCTATCTTTCCCTTCCTCTCATTCCTCTTCTGATGATTTCCCTCCTTCCTTCCCTTTCCATCTGATCTCCCGCCCACTTCCATCCCTCCCTCCCTCCTCCTCCTCCGGCCGTGAGCCTGATTCAAAATCGTGGATCGATCCTGTCCCTCTCCCCTCCCTCCTTCCCTCTCCCCTCCCTCCCTCCTTCCTCCTCTCCCCTCCCCACCTTTCTCCCTCCTCCCTCCTCCTCTCACCTTCTATCTTACATATGTAACCCTTGTTGAGATTTGAAATCTTTAGTTCATTAAATAGAACTATGGGAGACCAAAGACTTAGAATATTTTCTAAGTTGTTGTATGTAATACTTACCTTTATTAGTATTACAGTAGCAAAAGTACAATAGAGTGTATTTAGTACAATAGAGTGTATTTTACCTCTGCAGGTTTTACGGAGTGGCGTCGACACACGTCACGCAGCAGGCAATTGGAATCACCGGAACAAACGGACGAAATCTGGTACGGATATCTCAGAAAATATATGGTACCGCGATTTTTGGAGTCATACAGATATCGTGGAAATATATCGTACGGAACATTTTTATGATCATTAAATGGAAACGTCCGGTTATTTCGGATACGTGTTGTACGATATGATTTATGATCATTGATTTCGAGTGGTGTCGACGGACGTGATTCACCTGGGACCACAATCATGATTCACGTGGGATCGCAAGTGACGAGGCGTGATTCACTTGGGACCACAAGTGACGAAGCACTCGGGTGCTTCGTACTACACCACGACAGTAGGCTGGACTTTATTGACTATTGTGACTAAGCACCTGGAACATTTTGTACGGTTCGCCATCTGAAAATATTTGAATAAACATTGATTTGTAGTTTAGCGTAATAAAAATTAGTGTTTTATTAATTAGGTTTTTGGAAAATAATGATTAGGTTTTTACGGTACAGTAAAGTACAGGCTGGATATAGGCTGGATACTTTGTCGTTAGTCGTGATAATTCTATAGTACGGTCACCCGAATTAGTGTGACCAACAGATACTCAGTGTGAGTATATAGTTTAGGACTTAGCCAATTTTGAATCATCCAGTTTTGGGATTATGACATTTTAAGGGCAGTTTTTGGGAAACTTCCAGGAGTCATATCTTATGGTATACTGAGTCATTTGGACTACGATCTTGGGAATTGTCAGTTTACTTTGTTGTGTATCACTGTGAGAAATTTGAGGCATATTGGCCTTTTAAGTCGTATTTTGTGTAAGCTGAAAGTTGGCTGTTGAGTAGGTGCTTGATAGCTTTTGCTGTTTTTCATGTCGACTTCCACTACTACTGCTGGTCCTCCTCCTGCAACTGTGGTTATAGAACAACAACCCTCCCTTTCACTCTCCCTCCCTTTCCCCCCCCCTCCCTCGCCCTCCCTCTCACTCCCTCCTTTCTTCTCCACACTCTCTCCCTCCCTACCTCCCTCTCCTTTCCTCCTTCTTCTCCACCCTCCCTCCCTCCCTACCTCTCCTCCCTCCCTCCCTCCTCCTCCTCCCTCTCTCTTCATTGGCACGGCGGTGGCACTCGAGGAATCGAAATCCCGCATTCCCCTCCGAGTAAACTCAATATTTATGTACAACCTTCCCAGATAAACTCTAAGACAGCCTCTAGATTGTGAGGAAGCGGATAGAGGGAGAGTGAGAGAAGAAGTGGGTGGAGAACCTCGAATTATTTACTGCCCTACAAGGGAGAGAGAGAGAGGAAAGACTGAGGGAATAGAGAGTCAGAGGGAAAAAAGAGAGGGGAAAGAGAGTGGGGAAGAGGAAGGGAAAGAGAGGGGAAGAGGGAGGGAAGGTGAGAGGGCAAAGAGAGAGGGGTGAATGAGAGGAAAGAGAGTGTAGAAAGTGGGGAGTAGAGGGGAAGGGAGAGGACAGTAGAAGTTCGATCGAAGGGGAAAGGGAGAGAAAAGAAAAGAGTGAGCGAAGAGGAGATTTGTTGTTGAATAAAAATTGTCACAAACGTAAATAACGATTTCGTTTTTATGCAATGGGACGTCTTTAAAAACAGTGTACGGTATATTACAAAGTAAGGGTACGTCCCCATGTATTAAAGTATTGACTTTATTCTGTCGTTTTCACCCAAAACGCAATTCCATACGAGAAAAAATTTAGCCGTACAATAAAATCAATTCTTTAAAAGTACAGCAAGCGTCAAGTCGATACTTTGAATGTACTTCATGTTTGACGTCATATTAATGGATTTTGACGTTTTCCTTTTTTTCGACCCCCGGGCAAGAGAATTTAGCCCGTCCAAAAACTTCATCAAAAATCACCTCGCGACTGGATTTCAGGGAAAGTACCATGCAAATAACGAATGAAAAACGGTCCAAGCACGCGCCACACGAGTGGGAAAATTTTAGGACGAGGGAGAGCAATCGTTATTTTTCTCCTTGTCCGTCATGTGCATGTACGAAAAAGAAGAGCATGTACGGAGAAAAATCTTCAAGGGTCCTCCAGTTTCATTCATGGGTCCTTTGCATCGTCGTCGCCTCTCCCCTCTCCCTCGCACACTAACGCTTTTATCTCTCACTTTTTAGAATTGAGGCACGACAATACTGATCTTAAATGAAAGATATTTAAAAAATAATTCTTTTGACTACCTTTATGCATATTTTTATGGCAAGTCGAGTGAGAAAAGTCGGAAAAAACGAAATCGGATAGCGAAAGTTCTTGAATTTTGTAATGTCGATGTTGTTAAGGGTCATTTAGCGTCAGTTCACTTTTGGCACATATTTACCTTTTCATTATATGTGTCGGTGGTCTTGTCCGTACTTTTCATTTCTTACGTCGGTCAAGTCTTGCCGATTGTCTTATCCGGAAGACTTACTTTTGGTCCTGTCCATACTTCTATACGTCGGTCCAGTATTTTGTACTTTTCATTACATACGTCGGTCTAGTCTTTTCTACGTACAAAGTCTTTTGACCGTCGGTCCAGTCCTTTGACCGTCGGTCCAATCTTTTTTTTGTCTTACATACATTTATTAAAATCTAGTCTAGGATCCCTTTGTTATTGCGCACCATAGAACGTTTAGACTCCACAGTAACTAGCACTGTATATTTTTGTATATAAGTGACTTTTCTCACTTAATGAAATCATCCCAAATACAAATCAATTTCTCTCTCCAATGCATTGATTTTTCTCTTGTGTACAATTTCATGGCTTCCGCCAATCCACCTCCAATAGTGTAGAGATCTAAAATTGAACCTTCGTCTTTGTGTCGCTTAAAATAATCATTGCGCAATGCATTGAATGCTCACCATTGGCCGTTGAATTCTGAATGTAAGACATTGCTTGCTAAACGACAAAACCGATTCAATCGGGACAAATCAAAATGGTTCAGACGAAACTTATGACATAGAAATGTATACTACACAAATTTACAAGGAGTACTCCACATAAAGTTATTAAAAGTGTTATCTCTCGGTGAATTAATCAGTTTAAAAGCAATCTTTAGCGTCCAAACCATTTGCCACGTCCTTAAGCGCTAGATTCTTTGTTTCAACCGCTAGATAAAGTATGTGAATCTTATCTCCACCATTGAATTTAAGCAGCTAGGTCCGTAATAACAAATATATTTGAGATACTGATGAACATCAAACAGGTTTTGCCGATATTGAATGTACACCGTGTATCGCTTTTAGTGTTAACACTAATAGCGATACGCGGTGTACTGTTTGTCGTTGTCGTGATATTTGATTTCAAACCGATACACCGTCTCGTCGATAATCGTGGTATATTGATGTCGATATTACGATACCAGCGACATAGACGCATTGTTAGTACATTTCTTCAATTCTGTGCACCGTGTATCGCTATCAGGGTTAACACTAATAGCGATACATGGTGTACATCTGAAATACCTAAATTTTCAAAAGTCTGCTCCATTATCGGCGATTATCACGCCATTTATATTTATTGGCTAAGTCGATAAAAACTGATTTAAAAACTTCTTCATTTATAATTACCGGCATCGCGATATATCGTTTGCTAGTTTGATTGGCATACGTCACTAGTCGAAAGATACTTGCCCCATGTTTAACTCATTTCGCTTTTACAATTCCAGTTTTACGTTATTTTTCTTGTTTCTATTCTGGACTCTGTACACATCGTAAAAATCGTAGAAAAGTCCAAATTTTTACAAATTTAACAACTATGGTTACGTATTTACAATGTGTAACTCTGTACGGGAAGCAACGGATACAATGTTAGTAAGAACTGCGATACCACACGTGAAATGTCATAAAAAATGCGGGATGAAACTCTAAGACCTCCATAAGTCCTCAGAGTGGACAGCTTCCAAGAAGCCTCTAGGATAACCCTGACCCCTTTGTGTTTCAGCAAGAATAACTACCACCCTGGCAATAAAAAACTCTGACCACCTTCACCCCTGTGAAGACAAGACTCCCTTGAGTCGATAGCAAAACAAATCTCTGAATTTTCTCCCTTGCGTAGTAAGTTATGGAGGGTCAAAGTTGACCTTTTGTACAGAAGCTCTTTGGGATCCTATCTACCGATTTTTTCTAAGTCCTATCTCTCTCACAAACTCTATCTACTAATGTACGGACCAATCATATTACTCTTCCGTACACAAAAGTACAACTGCCGGTGTACTTTTTGTACGAATACTGTACGACATGGCCTAAATGTCGACACGTGGTATATCCGGATTCACTCCCTTAATCCCCGGAGATGCCGCGATCCAATGTCTTTCTACCACGTGTCATCCGATGTGGCGATGACCACAAACCGCCGAAATCCTCTTCCGCGATCTCGGCATTCATTCCGGCCGTGCGATTAAATGATATTTAATCGTAGCCGTGATAAATACCTGCAAGGTATTCGTTTCACTATCGAAACAAATGCCCGGTACTTGTTTGTTGTCCGTACCTTAATCCGTACTTTTACATAACTGGATCTATGTATCCCGTAAGTAGTTGTAGTTAAATTAATTATCCTACGTAATTATAATTAAATAATTATCAAACCCATTACAATGTATCATTGGTCTTAGACATAACGGTTAGGACTACCGGCTACCGGCTGTCCAATTATTTCGTAGTTACCAGGATCAAATCCTAGTTTTGACAACTATCCTTTTAGTAAATAAACCGGTAAATAAACTAATCTATTTCCTGTAAATCTCTGGATAGCCTAGGCAGCCATGGCTCTAGCTTCAACTCCAACTTCCCAGTGACTGCAACAAGTGTGGGAGTTGGAGAGAGAAGTTAGAGTTAGACTGCCTCGGCTTCTTTCTGTATTTTATTTTAGACCTAGAAAATACTTAAAAAGGAACCATCAATTTCTACACTCCCCTTATTTTCTAGTCACTATTTAATTTTAGACCACACTTCTCCCTGCAAAAAATTAGCTTAGGGAAAGGCACAGGTTTGGTCATCATATCTGCTACCATCTCGCTATCTGGTCGGTACTCTAAACTGATTATTTTGTTTTCTACTTTATCTCTAACAAAGGTGAGTCTAATGTCCATGTGTTTGGCTTTAAAATGATGTTTAGGATTGGCAGATATAGCGATTGCTGCCTGATTATCACAAAAAAAATTCTGCACACCACTCTTAAGGTGACCGAGCTCACCAAGCAAAGAATTGACCCACATCAATTCTTTTACAGCAGAGCAAGATGCCATATACTCAGCCTCCATGGTGGACTGAGCAATAACCTTTTGCTGTTTGCTACTCCAACAGCAAGCCCTATCACCCACATATAACACATATCCAGAAGTACATCTCCTCATCGGAGCATCACCATATCTGGCATCACTCCAAGTGGTGATGTCAGTATTCTCCCCACCCAAATGCAACCATAGATCCCTAGTTCCTATCAAATATCTAAGAACTCTCTTAGCTGCCTCCCAATCCCTCTTAGTGGGAGCATTTAGACTTCTACTTCCCACTACTTGCCTGTAAGGAATAGTATACATGAACTTCTGTTCTTAGGAGATAATTTCTCGTCTAAGACTATGACTCCTTCTTCCTCACTCCCCTCACTTCCCTTCTTTAACTCCATTGGAGTTGTACAACTATTAGCCTTATCCATCTGAAATTTTTCAAGCATGTTCCTTATTGCTTCCTTTTGAGTCAATCTTATAATCTTTCTTTTTCGGTCTCTTTCTACTTGAATTCCCAAAATATATTTTGCTTCCCCCATATCCTTCATTTCAAATCTCCCCTTAAGATCTGTTTTCAGTTTATTAATTTTTCCATTGATTTACTTAAAATAAGCAAATCATCAACATAAATTGCAATAAATAAAACACCTTACTCATCTTCAAAAACATAGATTGAGTGATCTGAGCTGATCCGGATATATCCTAGACTGGTAAGAAACTCATAAAGCTTCTTATTCCACTGTCGAGGCGCCTGTTTTAAACCATAAAGAGATTAAATCAGCCGACATACCTTACTCTCTTCTCGTTCCTCCACAAATCCTTCGGGTTGTCGCATGAAGATCTCCTCTTCCAATTCTCCATGAAAAAAGGTTGTCTTGATGTCCATCTGGTGCACCTCTATGTCTTGCGCTGCTGCCAGATTGAGAAGTATGCGGACGGAGGGAAATCTGACCACCGGGGCAAAGGTTTCCTCGTAGTCAATTCCCTCCTTTTGTGTAAATCCCTTTGCCACTAATCGGGCCTTATAACGCTCAATTGTGTTATTTGGGTTCAGTTTTAATTTGAAAACCCACTTACAACCGATTAGTTTTCCGTTAGGTGGACAATCCACCAGCTCCCAAGTTTCGGCTGCCATAGTTGAGGCCATCTCCTCATTGATGGTTGTCTTCCACCGGTTTCTTTCTGGGCAAGTCATCGCCTCTCCATAAGTGCGAGGTTCATCTTGATGAGGTAGTTTTGTTACCTTGTTATTAACCTGTTTTTCCTGCAATCTTTTGCTACTTCTCCTTCCCCCCTCAAAATCTGAGGTCGGAATATATGGTTCTCGTGGGTTCTTTCAAACGGTCTCGGCTTCTCCCCTGTCCCTTGATTCCAAATCAGTTTCCACCACGTCTTCCGCTTTGAGTAGAGTTGTCACTGGAGTTTTTGCAACCGAGTTCTTTTCGGTTTGATTTGTACCTGCAAGAATGTCATCTTCTCTAAAACCTGGATAGTTAGGAAGTTCAAAGTCATCGGAATTTTCTGACTCAAATCTGATTTTTACTGACTTTGTATCTTGAAGGGATCCACAGACTTTCCTTCATCCATAACTACTAGATGCTTTACTTAGATTATATCTTCCCTTTTTATATCATAAACTCAATATCCTTTAACATCCTCATCATATCCTAATAAGTATCCCGGTATTCCTTTAGGATCTAGCTTCCAATTAGACCGATCTGTATCTAGACTGAGTACTTGACTACCGAAAACCTTTCAGTGAGATATGTCTGGTTTCCAGCCTGTCCATCTCTCATAAGGCGTTTGATCTTTTGTAGCTGAAGTAAGAACTCTATTTTTAAGATAATTAGCACAGTTCATTGCATCTACCCAAAACCTTTTTCCTATCTTCTTATCTGATAACATACTTCTAACACTATCACTTAGTGTTCTATTTAACCTTTCAGCTACCCCATTCTGTTCCGGGTTTTCTCTATCTTTTGGTGTTAGACTCCATCTTCCCTCAGAAAATCCTCAAACTAGTTAGAAGTATACTCCCCACCATTGTCACTCCTTACTCTCTTGATTGGAGTTTCATGGAGTTTTTCGCTCCATGCTTTATATTGTCTAAAACAATCCTGAGCCTCTGACTTGTTTTTCAAAAAATACACCCTGGAATACTGAGACCAATCATCAGTGATGGTCATCATAAATCTCTTCCCCCCGGTGAGGGCACTTTAGGCGGTCCCCAAATATCTGTGTGTACTAGATCTAGAATTTTTTCTCTCTTATAAGTGGCTGTTTTGGGAAAGGGTAATCTGTGTGCTTTACCTTGAGCACATCTACTACAATCACTTATATTATCACTCTCATTGAACTGAATCCCTTCCACCACTCCAATCTTTTTCATCTCTCTTAACTTATCTAGATTCACATGCCCAAGCCTCTTATGCCACATCATAATATCATGAACACCAGCATAGTAAAGTTTCTTTGTTTTATTACTTCAAATCAGCCTAAACATCCCTTGGCTACCTTTCTCAGCAATGAAATATACCTCTTCCTCAAAACTAGCAGTAAAGACTCCTTCCCTAGTGCTAGTAAAAAAACACTTATCATCTAATACAGATGTAGAGATGAGGTTTTTGTTCAGCTCCGGAATAAACAATACATCGGAGAATGTTACTATAAATGTCTTTCCTTCTACTAACACTTTCAAATCTACCGATCCTACAAGAGTAGTAGTGACTATCCTCCCATCCCCTTACTCTATCTCTACAGTGGGAATCTTTCTTATCTTAGTGAACAGGTGCTTATCCTTACACATGTGCATGGAGGCACCTGAATTTACAATCCAGTATGTTTCACCTTTCAATCCACCGTAAGCACATTTCTGCCTTCGTGGAATTTCGACCTCGTTTTTCGCCTCCAACTCCTCATCCAATAGGAGCTCATCGTCCTCGTCCTCGGATTCCGCCTCATGTACCTGTGTCACAAGGGCTTTTTTCTTTCCTCTCGGGGTTCCACTGGTCTGCCCCTCCTTTAATCGAAGCTCGGTTAGCTTAGTGTACAATGCCATATAGTGCCCTGGTTTCTTACAAAAATGACATAAACCTTTGGGAGCCCTTGGCCCGAACTCGTCGGCCTGATTTTTTTGCTCCCTTCCCCCATATTTTCCGACCGGTTTTCGGGAATCCTTGTTCCTCCAATCGGTCGCAGTTGCCAAGGCTTGGCCACTCTTTCCTCCCCTTTGGATCTCAATCGTATTCTCCCGAACGAGAATCATCCCTACCACTGAGTTTCATATCCACCTTGAGTTTGGCAAGTCCTGCACACGGTTGACTATGTTCTCGAACTCATCGGGTAACTTCATCAGTAAACAGTTAACCTTTTCTTTTTCACTAAAATCTTTTCCAACACTCTCTAGCTCCATAAAAAGTGAAGCAAGCTCATTGCAGAAATCCAACATCTTCCCCCCTTTGTATACATACTCCTTAACTTTCTAATCAGCCAACTGTTGTTGTTGAATCGTACCACTTCGGTACATCTCTATGAGAGCCATCCAAAGATCGGATGCCCTTTCTACCTGCAAATGAGGACATGCAAGCCCTTGAGTAAGATGGCGGAGGATGAAGTGCTTTGCCGCCATATTGTTGAAGTCCCAGGTATCACTATCGTTCTCCTCGTTCCTCGGAATAGGTGACATGAATGCTGAACCAGTTGCTATTGGTGAGGTCGTCTCCTTCTCCGTTGCTTTGTCCACCACCTTGTCTCCTCCGTTCAATATGGATCTGCTTTCTTTGTGAATCTACTTCCTCCAAACCTTGGAGGAACTCCAAGACTTGATGGACGCCCCACTCGTCCACTCACTATCCCTCGAAACCTTTTCTCACAGAGAGCTCCTATCATCATACTTTTCCAGTATAAGAGGCCATTTCCATTAAAGATGGGTACCCTAGAGGGTGGGCCCATAACCTGAAACTCTGAGACCTCCATAAGTCCTCAGAGTGGATAGCTTCCAAGAAGCCTCTAGGATAACCCTGATCCCTTTGTGTTTCACCAAGAATAATTGCCACCCTGGCAATAAAAAACTCTGACCACCTTCACCTCGTGAAGACAAGGCTCCCCTGAGTCGATAGCAAAACGAATCTCTGAATTTCCCCCTTGAGCAGTAAGTTACGCGACCACGTGCATACTCTCACGTTGAAAACTGACGCAAATTTTAAAACTTTCCCGCTATTACCGTGTCGTTTTTAAAATCCAAATATTTGACTTTAAAACTAAATATTTGATTTTTTAATTTTGAATGTTCAAATTTTGGCCAAGCTTTTACCTCCCTTTTTTCACAAGAGATTCCCTTCCCTTCCTATATATAATCGTCTTTAACTCCAACAATGCCACTCTTTTTCCTCCCTTCGCATCTACCTTTGTTGTCGCATCTTATATTTGTTGCTTCATATTTATCTTTGACTAGTTGGCGTCGTTATCTTAAGAAAATATGTGGCCCATTACCACCTTTTTTGCGGCGAAAGCCAAAGCCCCCACTGTATTTTTCGCACATCCGGTTGAGGAGCAGATGGAGTGGGGCGAGAAAGAGGGAGAGGGAGAGGCAGGTGAATGTTGATATTTGAGTATTTTCTAGGTCTGGTTTAGGAAAGAAAATAAGTAGAGGCAGACTGCCTCTGACTCCCTTCTCCAAGATCCCACACTTGTTGTAGTCATTGAAAGCTAGATAGGGAGCTAGAGCTATGGCTGCCTAAGCGCTTCAGAGAGACTGGAGTAGATAAAGGAAGATTTACTAAAAAGACATTTGACGGACCCAGGATTTGAACCTGGTACCTACTGTCCATCAAGCATCCCGGAGCGGTTAGCACTATCCGTTAAGTCTACGATTAGTGATAAAGTATATAGAGTTTGATAAATATATATATTCATACAAGAGATTTCCTTAAACTAGGTTAACGACATTTAGAACATAGAACTGGGCGTTCAAATAGTACGGACATTTGTTTCGACGACCCAGATACAATTTGTGTTTGAGTCGACGGTCGTGGTGCGAGCCGTGATTTCGGAGTGAGCGACGTGGCATTTTTGGGCACTTTCACTACCGGATACACGTGGCATGTTCATAGAGGATTGCGGGATCTCCGGAAAGCAAGATAACGAGTCCGGATGTGACAACTGTCACATTATGGCGATGTCGTACAAGGATCGTACAGAAAGTACTTCGGCACCTGTACTTTCTTGTACGGTACAGTCACACGATCGTACGACGATTGTATAATGTCAACGGTCAACAATTGGATGACGACCGTAGAAATTCAACGGTCAACATTGAAGGAATTTCAACGGTCAACATAATTCGGCGCGCCGTCAGATCGGACGGCTGACATTGATCGCCGAATTGCAAACGGACGGCACGCGTGAGTGCCGGAATGCCGGAGAGAATATCTTACCGTACTTCACGAATAAAAAGGAAATGATACGTGGCATCATCCTATTGGATGCCGAATAAGAAAAGGACAGAATGACGATGACTTGTATGCCACGTGGCAGACTGAGAGTGGTGCCGAATATTTTCGTACATAAAGTACGGCGGCTACCGTACTTTCTATGTACATTATGTAGTGTGCTACATTTTAATTGGTCTAGAGGGGTTGTGAGTAGGTTTTAGGACTTAGAATATTTTTGGTAGATTGCTGCCTCTCCCAGAGAGCATCTTGTATAAAAGGCAAACTTTGACCAGCCATAACTATCGGTTTACTTTACCATTTTCAGTGATTCATTTTGCTACGGACTCAAGGGAGTCCAAGCTACACAGGGATGTAGTTGGTCAGAGTGTTTGCCTGCCAGGATGGCTGCATTTCTAAGGGATAGTCAATGTGGGGAATATTATCCAAAACTCATATTCTAACTTTGCATTCTGTGGTGGAACTGAGCACACAGAAAGTCTTATTTCACAGGGGTGAAGCTGTAATGAGGTTCTGATTGTCAAGGGGTCAATCATTTGGGTTTATATAAACTTGGAGTCGGCACTATCTAGATTAGCTTCTTTGGATCTGCGAAGTCTGTGTGGCAATGGAGCCCATAGAATTTCATTCGTTTCACTATCGAAACAAATGCGCGGTACTTGTTTGTTGTCAGTACCTTAATCCGTACTTTTACATAACTGGATCTATGTATTCCGTAATCAGTTGTAGTTAAATGAATTATCCTACGTAATTATATTTAAATAATTATCAAACCCATTACAATGTATCATTGGTCTTAGACATAACGGTTAGGACTACCGGCTACCGGCTGTCCAATTATTCCGTAGGTACCAGGATAAAATCCTGGTTCTGACAACTATCCTTTTAGTAAATAAAATGGTAAATAAACTAATCTATTTCCCGTAAATCTTTGGATAGCCTAGGCAGCCATGGCTCTAGCTTCCACTCCAACTTCCCAGTGACTGCGACAAGTGTGGGAGTTGGAGAGAGAAGTTAGAGTTAGACTGCCTCGGCTTCTTTCTGTATTTTAATTTAGACCTAAAAAATACTTAAAAAGGAACCATCAATTTCTACAGAAAACACGTACAGACGTCATGTTAGGCGTGTTATATCCAAACAATTACGTATTGTACACTACACTGCGAATCGTTATTACTTATTAGCGTCAAGGTATTTTTCGTCACTTAAAAATCTTTTCTCCGTACACACTTGCTGGATTTTCAATTTGAGACCGCCAATTGGAAGCTGAGAATGCTATCTTTCAATCGCAGCCGTCAGATCCTAAATCCGACAAGTGTGTACGGAGAATAGATGTTTTAAGTGCCGAAAAATACCTTGACGCTATTAGCTATTCAAGGTGGTAATGTTCTATGTATACCAGATGTAGCGTTTGCACGCGTTTTACCCCGTCCGATCTTTGCTACGTGTGAGCAAAGAATGAGAGAGCAAGGATGTTCGATTGACGCAAGGTGTGACTGGTGACGGCCGGTAATGACGTAGATTTAATAATCCTGAAATGACAACAAAAATATACTGTGGTCGACTTTTAAAAAAAAAAAGGGACTTATTAGGTCAATGGCGACCAATGACTTGACCCTGAAAACGGGATGTTACGTGACCCACGCGATTTCCGCGTGCAATTTATTGAGCTGTCACGGTCTATTTTTGCGGACCATAGCATGTTTGCCGTACGACCTGACTTCAGTCCTAAATGAGACATGATTGGGCAAGTGGACGCAGCTATGACGCATTATATATCGCCGAGTCGTCCACCAATGAGAATCCAATCTATACAGGAACCACATGGGTAACGAGTACTCGCCTCGTTTTCATCATTTGTGACAGCTGGCGTTTCTTTATTGGGAGTTTGGGACCACAAGTGGTATATCTACAGTACAAGTGGCGCTTGGTCCGAATGTTTTAATTGGTCCGAATAGGTCCGAATACAATATGGGTCTTAAGGTCATATTGTATGTTTTGCATACAATAGGCATATTGTATGGGCCTACTTTCACCTACTTTTGAACTATGATAAAAACATATAAGCCAGCCGGCCAAGATTCTTTTGTCGTTTATGTTTGTCGTCGGGTATTGCGTTGGCGTGGTTTGGTATTTGCTCGCAACGGGCAAAAACAGAAATATCGTGTACCATCGTGCGATATCGTAGCGTGCGAAAATGTTGAAAGCACGTGGAACGTGCAAAGACGTTTTCTTATTCGTTATTAATGTGTCCCTTCACTTTAACTTTGACGTCCAAATTGGTAAACGTTCGAGTTTGCGGATCTTGAAACTTAAGCCATATCCCCATGTGGTTGTAACCATAGTTCAAAAGTAGGCGTTTTTATGGTAGGCCTTTGGTAGGCGCACAAAACTTGGCACAAAACTCGCGCAGAGTAGGCACTGTATGTGTGTGCGTTGTGCACACTCTTGTACGAACGTACGAATCTGACGTATCATCATAGTACAGCGCACGCCGCAGGACGAAATTTGTTTGCGAACTGACACGGCGTAGGATGACATTCCGCGCGAAAAAAAACCCGGAAAAAAAAAAAAACGCGGACGTAAGTCCTATCGTAAGTTGTGTTATGGGCTTTTCATGTGATCTTCTTAGATCACTACTTTGATCAGCGACCGTCCGATCGTCTAAATCTGACGGTTTAAATAAAAAATACCTCAAAACTCACGGAAAAATAAAAATTTGTCTGAATGTTTTTCAGAATTTAGACATGACGTTTAATTCTCTATCGATCGATGTGCAACTCAACCCTGTTACTATTTTTTTTTCATTTCGCGACCAATACAATATGGGTCTTAAGGCCATATTGTATGGGCCTACTTTCGCCTACTTTTGAACTATGGTTGTAACTTAGCGAACGTACGTTGTATTCTAGCGAAGATTCTACGTACACGTTTTCAAGAGTAGTTGTTCAATTCGTGCGGATTTGGACATTTCAACTATTTTTACGTAGTATTCGTTGATTTTTTACTTTTATTAAATTTCGAATAGTTCTCGATGTACGTAATAATGCACGAGAGTGTACGGTACACCGCCAATCGTTATGAGCGTTCAGAAATTATTAGTGTTACAAATTAATTAGCGTTATAAACGCTAATTTGAGTTTTTCAAGATTTCGAAAAAAAAAGTTTACTCTAAGGGAAGTTCCACTGGGACATTCTGTAATTGTACGGCCAACATTACAGAATGCTACAATGTGAACGAAGTTCCATTGCGCGGTCTGTAATCCACGTGTTCATAGTTTAGTGGTACCACGTGAGCTAAGATCGGATGTTAAAAATCGACAATGATTTCCACACCGACCAAAAATCTTGATTTGTGTACCATGTACGTGCGTACCACGTCATCGTTCAACACAAATTTTGTACTTTTCGCAGACGCCTTGTCAGATACCACTTCATTTTTGTAGAGTTCCTGTTTTTTCGCGTGACGAATGAGTGCTGCCAGAAATAGTGTGACGAATAAGCGCTAACAGAAATAGCGTGACGAAGTGCGTTATGACATTTTGTTTGTATTTTTTGTTGGATTTTTGAATGCGTATATCGTGTGCAAAATGTGTTGATTTCCATTGGTTGTTATTTGACACGTATGCTCAATATCCAACGTGTCGCGGCTCAAAAAATTATGTAATTGGTGATGTACCTCGAGAGGTACATCACCAATTACGGAAACTTTCGAAGCGAATGCTTCGCGAAAAAATATCCAACGGTCAATGTTAACTCCCAGAATTTTGGAGAATATTGGCAAGATTATCTGTAATGTTGTTTCCCCGCATATAACAAACGAGACGACGTTTACGGAGAGGTTCGAATTTGCGTAAACAACCACTTTTCGTCTAATGGAACTTCACCGCATCGATCCATAACGGTGATTTCGGTACAACGGACTGCCATCAGATCTTCACAGTAAAATATATGAAAGTATTGACAAAACGTACATCGTCGCGTTAACTGTAATTTATTCATAACTCTAATTTGGGTTATTTCCCGTATAATTAATACGCGATCAATATTCTTACACTAAAATAGGTACGATTTCATTCTGCATTTTATTATGAGCGTAGTTTTACATGCAATCCCGACTATTTTAGTCCATATTTCGTACTTTTTTACTTAACAAAGTACCATTTTGTACGAACTGAAACTTCAATATACCACACTATTCAAGAAGATCATAAATTAGAATTATTAACGCTAATTCACCAGAACCTTAATAAACGTAGAAAAAAAAATAGTGTTATTAATTCTATTTCAGGTTTTGGGGTCAAAATTTGGGGGTGCCGATATAGCGTTCATAACGCTAATAACGATTGGCGGTGTAGTGTCCGCGTAAATAAACCCTAAAAAATCCTTAAAAATTATAAGAAGTACAAAAAATATACGGAAATGTATAGAATTCTACGAAAAGTGTACCTTAAAAAACCCTCAAAGTACGGAAAATGTAAGGCGATTGTACTATGGTTAAAACGATGAAACGCTTCATTTTCTTTTTTGTCCCATGCTTTTGATTTTTGATGGAAAATTAAGTCTCGGATTATAATAATGTGTAGGTTGAATTATGCTAGAATGAATTACCATTATCTTTATCATGTTTTTGAACTGTCAAACTCCTTTTTGCTTCGCCTTTTTCGACAAATCTTTCACCAAGCCAAGGTTCATTTTTGCAATATGGTTTTTTTCGCAATTATTTCACATTCAAACGGATACATATTTGTGCAAAGTAATAATTATTCAACGCCCTATAGGATTTCTTACGGTTGTAGTTCATACTATTAAAAGAAGAAAACGAAGAACTCACGGCTTCGCCCGCTTTTATTCTTCATGCACAATTATCAATGTTTCATTAACTTTAATTAACTTTTATTATCTTAATTGATTAACTTTAATTTGACCAGTAAATATGGGATCAGCGATTGTGAGGAGTGAGAAAAACATCAAACTCTATTAACGAAACATAGTGTGGCGATCAAAGTTAACCAAGTAACCAAACTTGAATTAAACCAAAATTTGAAACATATCGCCAAAAGATTAAAACAACATCAATAAATAGGTAAACATAAATTTTGGTGATAAAAATTATGTTGTTTTTTGTTAGGATTCGGTTTGTTAAATGGGCTTAATGTTCGGAATGGCATAAATGCCGATAAGCATAAATTTTGGTGTAAAAAATATGTTGTTTTTGGTTAAGATTTGGTTTGTTTAGTCGCTTTTAAGTTTCAAAATATCGGAAGTTCCGTGTAAGCTTCCGCTAAACGGGCGCAAATACCGGTAAGCGTTTATTTCAGCATATTGAAATTCAAAAAAAATGTAAAAAACATAAAAAATATAAAAAACGCTTCTCAAGCAAATCGCTTTTTCGGTGGAATTAGCAGCAAAACGGGTGCAAATACTGGTAACCATTTGTAACAGGGAAAATAAATACTTATCAGGTGCAAATTCTTCGGAAGTGAAATGTTGACGTACGTGAAACGTGCCGATCGATACCCGGATATGTGGTAAAATCCTGATTAAAAAAATAATAATATTAGATCCGCAATTTTTAACATTAACCTGGTGACTCAGTAGTTAGTTCATTCGCAGCTCAAATGAAAGGTCCCAGGTTTAAACCCTGGCCGGCTCATCCTTTCTATCATTGGGATTGTCCATTTTATCCCTCGAGCGAATCTTAACATGAAATGTGCTCAAATATCATTCGTCAACCAAGAGCTTCATGAATATCACTATTAGGGTGTGTCCCCATGTGCATAAGTAAGGGTTTTTTCCTGTCGTTTTGCCGTAAAACTTAGCGCCGTACTGCCTAAGTTGCAACCGTACGAAGGAATCACAAATTTGTAGAGTACAATTTGCGTC
>JBBHKE010003090.1:0-89552 GCA_037447655.1 Zygnema cylindricum | reverse complement strand
CTCTTTTATTTTATTTTTGAGCTTATTTAAAGTTATAACATTCATTTTTGTAAGATATTTTTTCTCTCAGCCCTCGCTTCCAATCTTTGAATTAAGTTTTGTAGCAGAACGAAATTTAGAGAGCTATAACCGTTGATATAGATTAGAATGATAATTTTTGAGGCTTATATAAAAGTTATATCCCACTCAGTTTTCAGATATTTTATTGCATTTCCACTTTTTTTCGTGCTTGACGATAAAAATGCACTCCTCGACTTTCATTATTTCAGTTATTCGGAAAAATTATGATCTTAATCCTTGTGTGGAGGTATATGTACTTTATACTTTTATTGGCATTTAATGTGATTTTTGCTTCAAGTTTTTATGTTTGTGCAGGAAAATCGACTTTTCTCGATGCAATCGGAGGACAAATCAAGTCTCGAAGCTTAAAGGTATTGTGCTTTTTACACACATTATTTCCGCTCATCTCGCCCATTTATTTTCAACGTTATTTAAAAGTGTTTGTTCAACTGGTTTTGTGTATTCTAACGCGTTTTTATTTAACTTGATTAGTTTAACGTGAACACTTTTAAATTATTTAATTGTTTGAATCCTTATCTTTTTGTGTTGTCATAACAGCTTCTATAATTTTTTGGGTTATCGCTGTAAGAAACCCTTTTGAAAATTGTTACGGAATTCGTTAAATACTTGTATCTTTGTATTTCTTTTTCTAAACATTGTTTTTGTTTTTGTACGAAGACACATTTTGACTAACGGAATATAGATAGGTTCTTCTAGGGTTGTGTATCGGTAGCCTCTTCTTGATAATTGACATGCATGGTCCGATATGTCGATATAAACTTGTCGCGATGATTGACTTAGCGTTTAGAAATTTTGAAGGGTTTCATCGTTTTTCATGTCCTCATACCCCTTCCACAGAATGTCTTTAACCTAAAATTGTTGTTCTTTACTTATTTTTACATGGTTTATATTTGTTGATGCAAAGAGAGAAACTATTACAGATGTTAAAACTTCAATTTTTAATGCAAAAAGGGAGAACAGATTAAATGCTCTAAAAGAATAAAGAACTCCGTTTAGAAAGAACATGCATTGAATAGTCTACATTGAATATAGGTTCTCCTTAATATGTTTAATACAATTTTTATCTCAAATAACATGGTTGAAAATTTTGGTCCCCTTTGGTCTTATTATAGGACGGCTCTTTCTTACGTAAGTGCTGCGCAGTCCGGACTGCAGTTATTTACTCCGGTTGACAAGATAATGAAATATGGACCAAATTGTTGGTGATACGTGACATTTCATACGTTATATTGTATACGGTATAATATTGCCGTTCGATTATCGCGATAGGAAACTTACCGATACACCACCGGTTCTTCATTATAACGTGTATTTTTGTGTGCATTTATTTTCGAATTCTCTATTTTCGTTTTTTTTTTTTGATAGGGACTCGTTTTGGTTAAACGCAAATCAATTGGTTCTTTATTTAAACGTATTCCTTTGTGAGCGTTGTTTTTTTGTGTTCTTTACCTTTTTTGTTTTTTTAAATCGACAAGTTTTGGTTTAACTGAAATTCGATAGGTTCTTTGTTGAAAGTGCGCGCCTAATTTCTCGTATTTTATATTTCGTTATATTTTTTAGGGCCACGTTTTGGTCAACGGAAAATTTATGGATTCTTCGGTCAAACGCGTGTCGGGATATGTGATGCAAGACGACAATCTTTTTCCGAACCTCAGCGTCCGCGAAACCCTAATGTTTAGTGCGAGGCTGCGGCTCCCGCGAACGATGAGTCGAGCCGAAAAAATCGAACGAGTTACGATGCTTATCAATGAACTCGGCTTGCAAGAATGCGCAAACACATACATTGGAAACCAAGAGGTACAGTAGTAAGACTTGTATGTTGTTGTTATTGTGGTTTTATTGTTATTACTGCTATTTTTCTTATTCTTATTGTTATTATCGTTATTACGATTATGATAATTATTATTATTTATCTAATTATTACTACTATTATTATTGTTGTTGTTGTTGTTGATGTTATCATACATCAGAAACCATGAGGTAAAGTAAAAAGACTTGGAATTTACTAGTTTTATTATTTGGTTTCGTATTTTCATTCATCTTGGGTTTATTTTACCGATGTTTTGTCAAAAGACTCGAGGAATATCGAGCGGAGAACGTCGTCGAGTTTCAATTGGAGTGGATTTGATTCACGATCCGGCGATCCTTTTGCTTGACGAACCTACATCTGGTTTAGACAATACGGCCGGTAATTTTTTCTCTTTTATTTGTTTTCGGATTCTTTTTAGATTATTTCATAGTTTTTGTAATTGTGATTCAGTCATGGTTTCATGGTTTATTTTTTCAACGAGCCAAGATTTGCGGCCCAGTATATTTTTTCTTTCTTTTTTGGGAGATTCTTTTTGTGCCCTTGAGAAAGTTGAATATCGACGATTCTAACAAGAGGGAGAGAAGGGGAGAGAGAGAGAGAGAGAAAATAAGGACTAGCAGTCAATCTGTCATACCGACAAATTCCTAAAATCGTAAAATAGGAAGGAAGAAATAATGATCCTGAATTTTTCTGACATTCTCTCTTATTTTTGTATTTTGTTTGGTTTTTTTTCTTTCTTCCTTCAGCTTTGAAAGTCGTCGAAATCCTTTACAAAATGGCGGAACATCGAAAAAGAACAGTTGTCCTCACTATTCACCAACCGTCTTTTCGAATCTTAGAAAAGATTCACAATATTCTTATTCTCGCCCAAGGAAATTCGGTTTACCATGGGGCCCAAACGGGTATAGTTCCTTATTTTCGCGAATTCGGGCGTGAAATTTCGGAACATGTGAGCAAAAAAAAACCCAGAATGGCAAAATTCACTACATTAAGTTGTATTCATATTTGCAATAATGCATTCATCATTTACAATTTACAATTCATTTCTACATTACATTATAAATCCCATTTTCACATTTACAATTATATTTTTCCATTTGGGTACCAGGTGAATTCGGTGGAGTTTGTCCTCGATCTCATCGAAGAGCAACAAGGGAATGAGGAGGGCCTCGCGCCGCTTATCGCCTTTGCGGTGAGAGAGAAGAGGGAGAAGAGAAGGGAGGGAAGAAAAAGTGGGTGGATCGGACATAGTAGGGGCGGGGGCGAGGGATAGGGGAGGGAGGGAGGGGAGGGAGAGAGAGAGAGAAAAGGGGGAGAGAGGAAAGTGGTGAGAGGAAGGTGGTGAGAGGAGGTAGAGGAGGGAGAGAAGGGGGAGAGTGAGAGAGGAAGGTGCAAAAATAAGAGAGGGAGAGGGAGAGAGAGGAAGAGAGAGAGGGAGAGGAGTAAAAGGGAGAGGGAGAGGAAGAGATAGAGTTTCTACATCCGTCCACGTGTCTAGCGCCACTTACAACGAATGGTTTAAAGATTTGTATTCAATATATATTGTGCCCTAAAGTAAAAAATGTTACTCGCCTGCCATTGATTTTAATTTTGGTTTTGATTTTGAACTAGATTTGGATATCGATTTGGGTTTTATTTTGATTTTCATGTCAATTTTGATTTTGATTTTGATTTCGAGTCCCACTCCGAGCTTATATTCCATTTGTGTTTCGAAATTTCCGCAGGAGTCAAAGACAAAAAATGATCAAGTTATCAACATGGAATCAAAATCTTTCAAAACTAGCGACATTATTGAGAAAGCTTATGCGAATACCATTTTTTCGGAGTTCATGGTCCTTGTCGATCGGAATTTTAAAAACATTTTTCGAACGAAGGATTTGTTCATAGCGCGTTTTTTTTCTTTGGTGAACTTCATTCCTAATGTTTATCATAAATTTATATTTCCCATTAAGACTTTATTGTTTGATAAGTTTTCTCTTAACTTCTACATAAAATATGAAAAACAATCTGAAACATTTGAATGTTATGTTTGTATGTTTGAATTTCAATAGGATTTTCTCGTTTTTTGTTGAAACTCTCAGAAAGCCAAAAAAAGTGGCCCGAATCGATTTGAATTTTTTTCTTCTTTTCTCATTGTTGAAGTCAATGATTTTTTTTAACAGTCTTTGATGCCCCCCTTTTTTTTTTTCCTTTTTAATGAGGTTGGCGTGCGTCATTTCAAATACGCAAAAAAAACCAATTTAAAAACATCTGATATGGTATTTTTAGCTGGGTGGCATGTTTAGCGACGTTAAGCCTAGGAAGTTACAATATTTACAATCCACACTAATTGAGGTAGTGACAGAAAAACTAGAAATTATTGCCTCACCTTTCTTATTGAAAAAAGATAGCGAAAAGATAGCGATTCAAATTTCCAAATTGGCAAATTCTTTCCTTTGCTCTCAACTCACAACACCTTTTTTCTTTTTCCAATTCCTTTTTTCCTCACCTTCTCGCTCTCCCTCCGCCTCTCCCTCTCCCTCTCCCTCTCCCTCTCTCTCCCTCTTTCTCCCCCACTACCTTTTCTCTATTGATTTTGTGATGTAGGTTATTTCCGCACTTTCTATTGGTTCCATTTTTTGGAGCGCGGATCGAACCCTAAATGGTGTACAATCTCGGGAATCCTTTTTTTCTTTCATTCTCGGACTCATTGCTTTTAGTTCGACGGACAGTTTACCCGTTTTACTCAACGAACGACTGATTTTTTGTCGCGAAAGTTCCCGCGGCGCTTATCGCACAAGTACTTACGTTGTCGCAAACGCCGTCGTTTTCCTCCCTTTCCTTCTATTTTTAGCCACGTTTTTTGCGTGCGTTTCGTATTTTATGGTTGGTCTTACGCACGAATGGGACGCGTTCGCTATTTTTTTAGGCGCTATGTTTGGGACGTATTGCGTCGCAAATTCTTTTGTTTCGCTGGTCGCGGGTTTGGCGCCGAATTTTATTGTCGGGAATACGATCGCGACCGCAATAAATGCGTATTTTTTTCTCTTTTCGGGATTTTTTATTCCACGGTAATTCTGGGGATGTATTGATTTTTTTGTTGGAAAAATGCTTCAGTCGTCGTTGAAAAAATGTTTGACTATGTTTTTACAATGTTTTTTTTTTCCGAAACATGTATCGCTGTCTCTGCTCCCCCTTCCCCTCCCTCTCCCTCGTCCTCTCTCTTCCTCCTATGGAACCGTAACTTGGCCTATTTCAACCATGAAAAAAACAACTTCCTCTTTCCTCCACCACCTTTTGCCTTTTCTTCCCTTCTTCCTTTCCCTTAACTCCCCTTCACGTCCCTTCCCTTCTCCTTAACCTCCGCCTTTTTGTTCTTTTATCTTTTTGTGCGTTATTTTATTTTTTGCAGGGCAAATATCCCAAAATATTGGATATGGATGCATTACCTTTCGTCTTTAAAATATCCTTTAGAAATTTTCGAACACAACGAGTATACCCATCTTGAAAATGTTTGTTGGAGTACAAATGCGGACGGAACTTGTGGTGTAGGTTCGGAACAAATACTTGACCAATTATCCGCGGAAAATATCGATCTAGTCGAAAACTTTTTGATCATGGTATTCTTTTTCGTCGCATACCGCGTTCTCCTTTATTTTGCTTTAAGATATCAAAAAGGGTTAGTTCGGAAGTAAAGAATGGGATTTTCAGGGTTTTTTAGGGTTAAGGAAAAACTTGAGAAGGCGCAGCTTAGTATTATAGAAAGTTGGGAAGACAACCGATACATTCAAAATTTCGAGTTTTTGGTTAGTTTTTGCCTGAATGTCGATAGGGCAAGATATTTGGTAATTTGATTTGATTACCACATGAATAATGTTTTCTTTTTTGGATAAGAACACATTTAAAGAAGTTTGTCAAATAGTTTTTTTTTTTTGCTACTTCGTGTTTATTCGTTGGTGGAAGCTTAATCTCACCTCCCCATTTTCGAAATAGACAGTAGTCTGACGTCATCCATTTTTCACAAGAACATCAACTTAAATGACAACTTGCTTACTTTATTGTCCAAATTTTGTTTCCTCAAGAAGGCTCAAATTTATGCAGAACATTTTTTCTGCTAAAACATTGCACATACCCAATTTTCGCCATTTTTGTTTGACATTTGCATTCCTATGGTTAGTTGCTATTTCTTATACCCAGATTATGTTTTTGAAGTTCCATGAATGATTTTAGATGGAATTGTGAGCAAATTACTTTTATTAGTGTGCCATTTGTTTAATCTACTTGAACGGCAAAGAAAAAAGCATACAGACTACTGATAATTATGGATCACCTACAAAGAGAGAGAGAGAGAAGAGAGAGAGGGAGGGGAGAGGGAGGAGGGAGAGAACACATTATAATAAAAAAACAACCATGTATCTTGGAATGGCAAAAACATAACTTTTCTGAGGCAGGGCATCAAAAAGAGAAAGACTCACAATATTTGTAGTATGAATCAATGGTTTTTTTATGAACAAGCTCTCTCCCGCTCTCCCTCTCCCTCAGTCTCCCTTCTCCTCTTAAGGGTTTCCCGCTCCAATTTTGGCATATCTGTTACAAACTGGAGCTGCTATGTCTCATAAAGTTCCTCCAACGTCCCAGCAAAACCATTAAAACAACAATCTCCCTCCTCTCCCCACTCTCCGCTCTCTCCTGTCAAAAAGATAAAAAAAAACTTTTGTAAGAAGCTCTCCCTCTCACTCTCCTCTCTTCTCTCTCTCTCCTGGCAGAAAGGCGAGTCTCTGGTGTTCAAAAGATTTTTTATATCCATGTTTGTCGCCTTCATTTTGAACAATTAAGGCAGGAGAGGTTGCATATGTAAACTGAAATTGGAAGAGTAATTTGTCGTTTGCGTAAGATGTCCAGTGTCGGATGTTTAATGTGCAATGTTCAATATGTTTCAATTTCTAAAGTAATGTTGCAATTTCTAAAATGATGTTTCAATTTCTAAAATAATTTTTCAATTTCTAAATAATGTTTCAATTTCTGAAGTAATGTTTCAATTTCTAAAGCAATGTTTCAATTTTTAAAGCAATGTTTCATTTTCTAAATCAATGTTTCAATTCCTAAAACAATATTTCAATTCCTAAAGCAATGTTTCAATTCCTAAAGCAATGTTTCAATTCCTAAAGTAATGCTTCAATTCCTAAAGCAATGTTTTAATTCCTAAAGTAATGTTTCAATTTCTAAAGTAGTGTAATTTTTTATGTTCAATGTCCAACTTTTGAAACGCTCAAATGCGATGTTCAATCAATATTTAAATTTACAATGTTTAATTCCAAAGTCAAGTGTAAAGTCCACTTTTTACATTTTTGTGGATGTTCAAAATATTAACACCTGTTTGATGTGCAATGTTCAATGTGTAAAATTGATGAAACATTTTATTTCATATCAAATAAATATTACTTAACGTCCCATATTTCCCATCTAATGGAAAGGTTGCAAGTAAATTTGATGTCCGATGACCAATGTCAAACCATCATCTTTAAAAAGCTTATTCAATATAGATGCTCATTTCCTATTTGCACATGATTGATGGCCTTTCTTCCATTAATGTAAAGCAAAATATCACCAATCCTGCAATGCCGCCAAACGTGCCGGAAAAGTACACTACCATCAACATGACTGAGCAAAAGTTACAACGTGAATCGCTATTAGTGTTAATGTTTTGTCATCGCTTAGAACATTTTTTCTCCGTACACACATGTCCAATTGTGGATCTGACGGCTGCGATTGAAAAATAAGATTCTCGTCTTTCAATTGGCATTCTCGAATTGAAAATCGGACGAGTATGTACGGAGACAATATGTTTTATCTGGCGAAAAAATCACAACACTAATAGCGATCCACGGTGTAGTGTTTTCTGCGAAATTAGAATGTATTATACTATTCTAGTGTAAGTAGAATCGCTATCAGTACAAAGGAGTTATTAATGTAAAAACAGAATTAGAACGTATAATATTAGCTTAATGTAGGGATACGTGGCGGATTCTAGTCCACACCTCTAAATAGTGTTGTTAACAAAGTTTTTTTATTTTTGGCGCAGTGTCCATCACTATTAGCGCCTATCATTCTTAATTCAATGTGGTTTTGGACCCAAAATAATAATAGTGTGAAAATAACACTATTTAATTAGGTGGTCCGTAACGTACCAACCGTCAATGTCGACTTTAGGCGCTCACCCTAGCCTCTGGCCGAGCGTTAGGGTAGATAAACCTTAAGTATACACTAGGAAGAGGTGTTGCTATGTGTCGTACAACGGTTTAAAGATGGGAGAAGAAATAGATGTAGACAATAGACGAGGCAGGTTTAAGCAGCATTGAATGGAATTATAGAGTACAAATTAGTAGTGTTGTTTATCGGTAAGGATTTGTCGATAACCGATATGGGTTTTTTTTCGGGTAGCTGATAATCCATATATTGGTACGATATATCGTTATCGCTTTATAGCCGATAAATAACCGATATTTATTGGTTATTATCGGCGATATCACCGATATCAATAACTATTGGCGATATCTGTACGGTTCGTACACATAAATGTACGGCCAGATACATGTACGGCCAGATACATGTACGGCCAGTACACTCAACTTTACGTGTTATTCCCCGGACGCGCCCTACTCACAACCCCTATCAAATGAGGTGTCTACCAATCATATCATTGTATTGTACTGTTGTACAAGCACAGAAAGTACAATAGCCGCCATGAGATCTGTACGGTTTTGGTACGGATCCTGTGAAAACGATGTACCTTTCACATCGGACACCATGGCTTTGTCCCTTTCTTCCTTGGGATCCACTAGGGAGCTGCTGTTGTTCTGAGACAAGTGTTGGTACTGAAGATGAAGAAGATGCAGCAGTAGTCATCGTAGAACAAATCAAGAGAGGAAGCTTCCACAAATACCGATGGCTGAACAGCAACTTTGACAGACTATAACTTTCAGAAAAACGCTCCAAACGTCCTGAAAATTTGCCACAATGTAGATAACATACAAAGGAACACACACACAAAATTTCAATCAATTCCGCTCACAAATCTGTGAGATATGTAGAAATGAAATTACATAAAACTGAGTGTACAGTTTTCATATCATTTGTTCCTAAAAATCAAATTCACTAAGTCCTACTTTTATACACCGAAACTACACTAAGCTGTACGGAGGCATTCCAGCCGTACATCTAACATTCTATCACAAATATTTACACCGAAGTTCAGACAACGTAAAGTGATAATGATCTAGTCACGCCTCGTCACTATTTGTTGGCGGCGGCTGTCAGCGGTCCGATTAGAGGATTTGGCACCGTAGAATTTACTTCACGAAGTCCAGTGGTCCTGCCGAATTTCCGTACGTCCACGGAGGACATACTCACGCATTCTCCCAAGTGACGACACGTGTCCCAAGTGTGAATGAACCGTGAACTCCCAACTTCACTGTCACACTAATTTCGGTAAGTACTGAACCGAACTCAACCAAAAATAGCTTAAGTCCTGAACAGCTCTCTCTCACAGCTGAGGCATACAGAGGACTAAAGCTTTCTAAAAACAACACTCCCCTAAACAACCAGTTGGCTTTCTTGGCATAAGCTGCCAAAAGAGCCATTCCGGAATGGCGGCGCTCACGCTGGCCGTCCGCTCGTATTTTCTCATTCCAAATCGTCCTTTTGATTTCAGCGGCGCGCAGAATGTTATTTTGCTTCCTTTGTACTTTGTGGCCGCCATCATTTTACCGTTCCATGTTTACCAGTTTGTCGGTCCAATTACGTAAGTTGTCGTAAATTTTCTATTTACTTAAACAAGCAACGTTTATCTGCTGCGATGTCCGCAATAAATCGAAGTTAAACAAAGACGGAACAGATTCTTATATGTGGCATGCCACGCTACATAAATTCAATAATATAATACACCATGTTATAAAGTACTATTGTATCCATACTATATTTTTTTTAAGTTATCGCCGATATGGAATTTGTTGGTCTCAGACCGATTTATCGCGACCTCTGGCCGCTTGATAACGGATAGCTATCGGTATCAGTGTTATCGCGATAAATTTTTTACCGATACACAACACTAGGAATTACAATTGTCATCGTGGACATTTCTTTAATAAAGTTGGATTTCTCCTCCTATGACTATTCGTCTAATCTTTATGATCTATGTGATCTGTGACCTCTCTGTACAATGTGTTTGCTATTGCCTAAACAAATTGCTATCCTGTGATGTGTGAGAGAGATAGATCTCTTCATATGCTAAGCTCTCTATTTATGTTTGTGCACTCCTATCCAATGTGAATGTGTGCACTCGTGTGGTCCAATGGCTACACGCCAAAATATACAATTTTGGTGGTCGTGCCCAAAATGCGTCTGTTTCACTGTAAAGTGTGTGTCGTGGAAGTGTCTCAAGATTCTGTACGATTCGATCCGTCCGTCCGTACAATATTGGCTCTCCGATATCCGTACATAATGTCGGCCGAGATCGTCCAAAATCAACAGTCAAAACATTATTTTGTTTAGTTAATTCAAATAAATAGTTTAACGCTTCACTAGTAATCCATTAACACCAATATTGATAGGCGGTGAACTTTTTTTGACATCCAAAGATTTGGAACGACTGTACGGAATCAATTACATCCAACCACTTCACTTTAATCCTATTTTAAATTTACCCTCGATGCAATCAAAATTCAAGATCTCAAATTCGGTGCACCGTGAATCACTATTGCTAATGTTGGGAATCGGGTAAATTCATATCGCAATAATTTCGATACTCAATATATCGAATATCGATCGAGAAGGATCCTCGATATATTGTACCGAGACCAACATAAAGTCTCTCGATATATTTCGCGATATATAGTATTTTTTTAAACTTAATATTTTATATTTCTATATAATATGTAATTTTAGCGAAAAAGACAAATTGTCTGATACGCCACGTACGACGTGATTTTTGTTCCGTGACTTAAAGGTAGACGCCGCAAAATCTAACCGACAAAAAAATACTAATTCTGTAATTCATATAATTACTTATTTGGGGTATGGTTACATCAAGAGGTCTTTGTAATAGTACGGACAACAAAATTTCTGTATTACAGAGGCCTCGGTTACATCGCGTATCGTCTGTTAACAAGTTTTTACATACGTGTTCGGATTGAGTGGTTCCTTGTAAGCTGACGATCAAATCTCTAAAATCGTCTAAGATTTGAAAACCGACCATTTTCGTATGTAAATCCGTACTTGCGTGTTTTGTACGTGTACTTCGCAAGTATACCACGTCAATGTACCTCAGAGATCTCTTTCACTCTGCTAACTTTCAGGAAGAAACCATAATTGTTTTTCGGCAAAGATTTTACGGTCACCTTGTCCTGAAGGCATGTGACTTTGGAGACATGTGAAAATTTTCATTTTATATTTTTTTAATGCATCGATATATCGACGGTACAATATATTGGCGATATATTGGCGATATATCGCGATATTTTTCTTTTCGATATATCAAAGCAATATATCGATTATCGGGTACCTGAAATTTGATATATATCGAATATCAGCAAAAGGTCCTCGATACCCAACAGCAGAGGTCGCAAACGGTCAACCGTTCACCGACCGCCCGCGCCGGATCTGGAACGGATTCAGTTGCCAAATTTTGAGGGCTGGGCGGTTGCGGTCGGTTGATTCACCAAAAAAGAAACGGTTGGTTACGGTCAGTCAACCAAAAAACCAAAAAATATAAATAAATTGTACTGTCTATACCATAGTTCAAAAGTAGGCGTTTTATGGTAGGCCTTTGGTCGGCGCCTTTATCGTAAGTTGTGTTATCGGCTTTTCATGTGATCTTCTTAGATCGCTACTTTGATCAGCGACCGTCCGATCGTCCGAATCTGACGGTGTAAATATTTTTTTTGGTCCGAATGTTTTAATTGGTCCCAATAGGTCCGAATACAATATGGGTCTTAAGGTCATATTGTATGTTTTGCATACAATAGGCATATTGTATGGGCCTACTTTCACCTACTTTTGAACTATGGTCTATACAATCGAGCATTATTGTATTTTGTACTCTTTGGTATCGTGGAAGCACGTGACATCATGATTAGCGTCGCAAATCTGACACGGTAGAACACTATTCATTTTGCAAATCTTAGGGAACGCGACAAAGTGTCGCAAATCTGACACGCTAGTAAACACTATTTATTTGGCAAATCTAAGGGAACGCGACAAATCGAAACATTTGGCTTATTCATACGTTGTACATTAGTTAATTTTGTATTTTTTCGGTTACGGGCGGGCACGGTTAGTCGCGAGAAATCGAGTTTCGGTTAACTTTTATTTTCGTAAACGTCGGTCGGTTAACAGTTAACAATTTTGGAGCTTGATATAACACGGTCGGGCGTCGGTTACTCAGATTTTGAAAAAAAAAAAACGGTCGGATTCGGTTATGTAAAATTTTGACTTTTGCGACCTCTGCAGTACTGTACTTTCCAATTTTACGATGCGTCAAAATCGGTGCGATGCGATACGCAACTATCGAACGGTGCGATAGACGATGCAACAATTTGCTTTTTATGGCAGTTAATATGGATTCCACCAGCACCGCCTTGCGCCAGAGTCCCCAAAATTTGGCACCCGAATCGATATCCGATCTTTACCCGGTCGGCCGCATCGGATCCGGAACGGATTCGGGTGCCTAATTTTGGAGGCCGGCCGGATTCGGCCGGATGATTCAAAAAAAAAAAAAAAAATCGGGTACGGCCGGATTAGCAAAAAATGAAAAAAATTGAAGGTTTCGTAGGTACGTAACAATACAAGTACTTTACTGTACAGTACTGTAGTGTCCATGCTATGCAACATTATTGCACTTTGTACTCTTTGTAGACTGGAAGGTATAAGGGAGATGTACCACTAATTTTATATTTATTCGGCTACAGTCGGGTACGGGTAGTCGTGAGTAATCGAGTTTCGGTTAACTTTTTTTTTCGTAAACGGGTATCGGGCACCACGTAACAATTTAGGAGCATGCAATAACCCGACTGGTTTTCGGGTGTTCAGATTTTGAAAAAAAAAAAAATGTCGGATTCGGGTATCTAAAATTTTGACTTTTGCAACCTCTGCCTTGCTCCAAGGGTGAGCTTCTATCGCCTAAAAAGTGGGATAAAGTACATCGTGAATCCCTTTTGTGTAAATAAATGATTAGTGCATAAAATCAAACAGAGTTATCAACTCTGTTTCGGGCTCAAAGGCTTAACCAACAAAGATTAAACGCTAATTTATACATTTAATAATAATTTGGATACGCGTTCCCATAATGTAGCCGCTATAAACTGTCGTGTCAAAGCCGCCTGGCACTTTTTTTGTACTTTCATACAAAATAACGTGCAGTTTTAGTACGGATCGACACATTTCGTAACATCACACTATTTAAAAACTTTTTGACTTAGAGTAGTTGACACTAATAAAAACGTACCTGTATTAGCATAGAGGAAAAAGGTATTATTAACTTTTTAAAGCAAATGTTGGATTGCATTTCTTAGTATAATACAAAAAAATCGGTCCCCCCAATACACTTTTTGGAGGTTTGCGTGTGAGTGTCATTCACACATCCAAATAGAATAACTTCCAGTTGACTCACCATGTACAGATAACAGCAATGACTT
This sequence comes from Zygnema cylindricum, assembly GCA_037447655.1. Taxonomy (NCBI): domain Eukaryota; kingdom Viridiplantae; phylum Streptophyta; class Zygnematophyceae; order Zygnematales; family Zygnemataceae; genus Zygnema; species Zygnema cylindricum. Next base: position 75,992 of record JBBHKE010003090.1, on the reverse strand, counting down.
AGAGCAACAATTTTCCAACACACATTTCCATTTATTACATGAAGACCGTCAACCGGAAGGTATTAATTTTGACCTTTCCATCGGAACCGACAGATTAAAAATTCAAAAAATGTGCACTGAAAAGTTGGTACAGATGCTGAAAAAGCATAAATGAAATAATGATACACAGAGTATACTATTTGTCTGTGCCTATTGCGACAAGTGAAAAAAGCGCACTTCAAGATACCTTCATAATCAACACAAAAAAATACCAAGAATGCAGTGGGAACCAACGATTAAATTTTTTTGTTCTGACTATTCCCATTCACATCCTCGTCTCCTGGTGGGTGACATTTGAATCTCGCGGAGCCATATTCACACAACGTCGCCATTTTTTGGGCAAGATGCGGATCGCTGTCCCGACGCCTCACGTAGTATTGCGACCTTCAATACGCCATACCTTATTATTAAGGTTTACAACAGTATTAGGGTTGACAATAACATGGTGAAATAACAAGGAATCGCGCATCATTATCGGTGGTACATCTTTTAGGGTTTACGAAGAAAATCATGGGTAAGTGCGCAGCTCTATCCGTTTTTCATCCCTCTCTCTCCCTCTCTCCCTCATTCTGTCCCATACCCATTCTTTACTATTCTCTCTCATTCTCTTCTTACCACTCTCTCTCTCCCCTTCATTCTATCCCATACCCTTTCCCTACTCTTCTCTCTAACTCTCTTTTTCCCACTTCTCTCCCTCCCTCATTCTGTGTCCCTCTCTGTCTATCTCTCAATCCCTGTCTATCGCTCAATCCCTCTCTCAATCCCTTTGCAAAAATCGTCCCTACTCCCCTCCTAAGTAATTGCCCTATCCCTAACCCCCCACTTTCTCTTAAATCTGCCTTTTTTCTTTTCCATTCATGTGATTCACTTAAATGTGCCGTTTATCTCTCCCTCCCTTACCCTCTCCCACTTTCTCTTCCTCACTCTCTTGATTTTCCTCATCCACTCTCTCTCGTACTCTCTAATCCAACCTCGTCTGCGTCCCCCCTTCCTTTCCTCTCTGCAACTTTCCTTTGTCAACCCTCTCACACTCTTTTTCCTCTCATTATTGCTCATTATTCCTTTTCTCTCTCTTTCTCATTTGTATTTGAGACTTTAATTGACCATCAACTTCCATCCGACGGTCATTCAATTAAAGGAAATCTACCCCAACATATGATCGTATAGAAGATGAAAGTATCATCTTCAAGGTGTTGGAGCGGATGACAGCGTTTGGGGATAACGGTGAAGAACTTTGCAGGGATCTTTCTTCGTTGTGTCGAATCGTTACTATTTTTTCGTGTGTGTAGTATTACAAAGGTTTTTTTTATTTTTTATTGGGGGATTTCGTGCTAGAGACGCAAAAGTTAAGTATACTGTAGTACATAGAGCTTTGCATCATATTGTAGATTGATTGGCTTCACTACATTTTTGTTTTAATACAACGTTCTAAAAGGATATCACCGTGAAATATACGATTTTTGTAACTTTTCTTCCATTGTTGTTAATGAATGACTTTATTTGTGTCAACTTATTCTCCATTTTTTATTCATTGTGTCTTTTTTCATTTGCTTTCATGTTGTTTCGATGACTTTTTCGTTTTGAAATATATTAAATGTTCTCCGCATGTATTCTTTTGTGTATCATTTCGAAATGCTAAAATTATGACTTCATTTATCCTACTGCTCACCGCGTAACTTAGTCGTAATTTTCTTTCCCTACATGGAAGAATCTGCTGGCTTATGCACTCCGGTTTTTTTGGTTCAGCTCAGTCAAAATGCCAATTTGTTGCAAAGTAAAAACCCACTTCCTTGTTGATAGCCATAATCTTTTCCACCTATTTTGCAAACTCACTCTTCATAGACCAGCGGCGAACCAATCTCGTCGTTGTAAGGCCATGCGATGGGACAAAGTCATCGTTACAATGACATCAATCAAGTGCATACTCTGATTTTTCGGAGATGACGACGAAGCAGTTTCGTCGTTGGATTTCCATCCAGCGACGAGACCGTCTTGCCGCTAAAAGGCCAACCGTGCAATATCATGGAAGTGTTGTTTCAGAAAGTAAGAACGAATCAAATTCGTCGATGGATAACTAACCACCGAAGAAGGATTTGTGTCGTTGGTTATTTTATCATGTAGAAGGCATCAAAATTTATAAATCCAGTCTACACGCACACTTCATTTCCGAATACCACCTTAACAACATCTCAGACTAAAAACACATGAGAATTTATAGATGCATCCAATTCCACATTATACAAAACATGTAAGCTTGGTAAAAACCCGAAATTGTAATATTCTATAAAAAAACATACACACATATAAAATCTTTATTATATATTCGCACATTCGAAATTTGGTTTTAAGCTACAATTCCTTCCAAGTTTCAACAGAAAGTCAAGAGCAGCATCTCCACGTTTTTGTTTTACTAATTAGCCCAGAAATTCTTAGCGCCCTATTTTGTGTTGTTCAATATTGGTACACGTCAAGAGCAGCATCTCCACATTTTTGTTTTACTAATTAGCCCAGAAATTCCTAGCGCCCTATTTTGTGTTGTTCAATATTGGTACACCAGGAGGTGGGACTAAATCCCTCAATTCTGTACTCTTTAATACATCTGTAAACTTTTGAAGCCGCACACGTCAGTCACATATCTTTGAAAGCCCAACGAAAAGCACTAACCTTCAACCTTTCTTACATCTTTGCAATTCTCCGAATTCATATTCATGTAGGCGCTTCCAAATTTCCTTTCCATTTCTAATAAGATTAAAATCCACTGCCCTAACTTACAAGTGCCAGTTGATAGTAATTTTTGCATATTCATAAAACAACTTACAAGTGCCAGTTGATAGTAATTTGCTTACAAGTGCCAGTTGATAGTAATTTCTGCACATTCATAAAGCAACTTACAAGTGCCAGTTGATAGTAATTTTTGCACATTCATAAAGCAACTTACAAGTGCCAGTTGATAGTAATTTCTGCACATTCATAAAGCAGTGGGCAAAAGATTTCTTTAAGCAACTTGGCTTGCAGTCTACCATGAACAGTCGAGATTGAAAAATTGTTGTTTCAACGAAGGGTCTTCACGTTTAAGAGCCGCAACAACTTTCTCATGAGAATTTGCTGACACTCTCAATGTAAAAGAAGTCATTATAAGCTCAATTTTGCAATTCTGCAATGCCTTCAAAGATATCTCAACTACTTAGCCAACTTACCTCCAGTACAACTACTTTATCCAAACCTCGCTAATACAAGAGATGCGAAATGGAGCGAATTGGAACAACACAGTGAAACATAAAGTGTAGTTATCGGTAACTCCTTCATGATAGGTAGACAAACATCCTGTCCCAATTTAAAAAATTTAAAACTCCAAAACCAAATAAAAAATAAAAAACAAAAAAATAGCAAAAAACCACGGCAAAATAATTCATAGCCAAACAAGGTTTGATGGAATTTCACGAATTTTCAATGTCGTTGATACAAAAACACCAAAGGCCACTAAATAGGGTTTAAATACTCAGCATAAAGTTGTACTTTAAAAGACTACCATCTTTTACATCTTTATTTTCAATAAAAAAAAAGAAAAAAGAGGGAGGGACAAAACAAAACAAACACATAATCGAAATGGAAACTCTACTGTGGCTAACAACTATGCTCCATACAACAGTAGGAAAATTCAACTTACTTCTACCAATATTTACGAGTCCATTATCGAGCAACAACTGCTTCACTCCTTTGTTCCTGCTGCTGCGTCACTCCTCTGTTCCTGTTGCTGCTATGTTTTAATCTTATTCTAATAATATTTCAAAAACTTTTCTAAAGACGTTCTCCTTGGATACGCCTGGTCAGCTGGACATCCTTTGCCATAATGGTGACTCTCCTTTGCCATAATGGTGACTCTTTTAGCGTGAATGGCACAGAGATTGGTGTCCTCAAACAGACCGACCAAATAAGCGAATTAGAACAGCCGAGCTCTGGAATCGAAGATCCGTCTTGAAATCCTGTCCAATCTCACGAAAAGGTGTTGGAATGGCAACTTGCGGATGCGAGGCTCAGTCAATTTCTAGTATTTTCTGATTTCACGGAGAGCAACTGTTCTAGGACGATACCTGAATTCAGGAAAGGTATCACCAACTTTAGTTAGTTAAAATTCAGAGTGAGACTGTGTGAAAAAACATTTTTCTATGGTTAGCTTTGTTTTAATATCATGGAAGACAACTGGCATATACCAACAAAAAAGTGCAAATCTTGTGGAATTCTGCAAATAATTATTTGCCATATTTAAAATAGCCAAGCACTAGGCTGACCAAAAAATTAGAGTAGAAATAAATTTTAAGACTGCGGACGAAAAGTACCGCGAGAATACTTTTCCTTTTCCAAAGTTAAGATTTGCAGGTGGACTAATTTTTCTGCAAAAAACATCCATTCAGGCGAAATTTCGGAGGGAAGAGCATCATCGCCTACAGAACTGTTCTTAGAAAACAGTAAATTAAACGATACAATTAAAAGTTAAAAGAAAAAGCTACAGAAAGTCATTAGGTGGAACTACATATAGAAAGATCTATCAAATCGCCATGGAAACACTTCCAAGGTAGGACGGCAATATGTTGATGGGAAAAAATGCGAGCCTCGTAACATTGACGAACGATTTTTCAAACGTCATCTACGGAACCTGACCAGCTTTAGAAATACGTGGATATTAAACATGCCACGTGTTTTCGGCAACAGCCAATGATACTCTTCCAACGGCGGCTGGATCAGCTTTCGTCGGCGTATTACCGCCAATTAGAATTAACATATATCCTAATAAGTGGTTTATTCTCCGTTTTACATTCAATTAGAATTAACAGTGATACTAATAAGAGGTTTATTTGACGTTTGATTTAACTAAACACATCATTATTAGAATTAAGTCCCATTTTACAATGCATGAATTCTAATAAAAACAACCCACCGGGCACCTTATTAAAGTTAAGGGTCCATATTTAACGTCATATAACGCTCGTTCTCCCCTCTTACGACAAATAAATTAAAATGAAACACTGAGTTCAATGTAAGTTATGTGAAACGAAACGTAAACATATCAAACCCGTCGTTATAGTTTCGTTCATTACACAATATGAAACTGAACTGAATGGACGTATTAGAGTTGTACCTGCCATTTAGCGCTAAGGTAACAACTTACAACCGCGATGAATCGACCGTGACCGCGATTAACGACGCTTTGTCCGCTGTCCTCGACTTATTTTATCGTAATCATATCACCGCTGAAAAACGCTTTTATCATTACTAAACTTGAGTGAAAGGACAAACCGCATTGATCGCTTTACACGACCTATTTTAACGTATAATACGAACGGCGAATAATTATTTATCCAAACCAAATTAGAATTATGACAACATAGCAAAAGGCACGCGCACGATTTCGACGGCATTTCTACCTATTTCCCGCGATACGCTAAGATCATGGATCTCGATACCCAAATCACGTTATGGAGAAATTACAATTAAACATTTTGAAATGGCATCGATACACAAATTAGCATAAATGACACTAATTCATTATGTACACTAATAATTTCTATACTAATTCCATTCACGTGTAATACCATTCAAGGTGTAGCGCTATTGTTTTTTGTCTTTAAACCATCTTTTCGCATACTTCGGATTTTGGATTTGTTGGTCATGAAAAGTTACAAACTCAAATTCTACACTAAATTGAATCCAACGATTGTACCGGAAATGATGTTTAAGTGGGGAACATTTATTTAACACTAATAGCTAGTGTTGGGTATGAGACCACTTGCCCTATTCATATGTAAAATTTTTAGGTACCACACTGATATATCGCCGACATATCGATATCAAATATCGCATATATATCCTATATACGCCATATCGTGACGACAATATATTCATAACAAATTTTAATTTTTTTGTTAAACCCTCCGCGTAAGTGGGGGCAAAATTTCCGCACGAGCCCACATTTTATTTATCGATTTTCTGATTTTACCGCACGAGACAATTGGCGATATACACGCGATAGTTTATGTTGGTCCCGGCATATATGAGGAATTATCGACGATATTCGAGATATCGACATCAAATTATCATATGAAACTACCATACCCAACACTACTAACACATACTGTACTTTGTCTTCGCATCACAATCTCATCTCGTCCTAAACGCTTTTACATTTCGCTGGGGAAAAGAATATTTTGGGAATTCTAATGAGATTTTATTATACAATGCCCGAGATAGACGGTAGATTATAATTTTCTGAGGCTGCCCTGTGACGAGGCAAGCTGAAATGTTTTTTCGGCGGATAGAAAGGGTAAAACCCGTAGTTGGGGGATAGCCTTTTCCCATTCACTATTTAGTATTTACACTTCTTATTAGACCGTTGTTTGACCGCTAAATGTAGATTGATACTACCCATCGAGTAGTGTATATCGCGACGCGATTTATCGATCTTTCTACCATAATATACTGTAGTTATTATATTGTATAGTACACATGTACAGCATACTAAAACGTACTACAAAATTGTATTGACGTGTGGGATATCAAACGTCCTACATCAGTACGGGCAACGACGTATGTCACACAAAAATCCAAAAATCAAACTGAACTCCGAACCACTAACTGAGAAAAGGACATAACTAAACTGGAAGTTATGATACAAACCGTAAAATTGGCAGAGCAATCTGCGCCTTAACGCAGTCTGCGCCTGGAAGGTTTTTTTTCAGAGGTGTTCGCCTAACAGTCTGGGGTGTCCACATCATAGTTGTCCTATTGGTACGGATTTCGACTTTTTCCGAAAACTACGTAGTATTCGTTACTTTCATACCGTTCGTTAGTTTTCGCTGTACGATGTACGAAAACGTACGGAAACCGTCCCCTTAACCCTAAAAAATCTTTAATAAATCCAAAAACGTACGAAAAACATACGGAAATGTATGTCGTGTACGACATGTGTACCCTAGAAAACCTAAGAGTACGGATAATGTAAGGCAGCTGTACTGTATTTTACCGGAATGTACGAAATGCACGGGAAGTACCCTAAACACCCTAAAGTCCCCCCATCACTAATCCTAAAAGTACTGAAATATACGGACGCCGTACGTATATGTACGAAAAATGTAAGCCCGTATAGCTGAAATATACGGAAAAGTACGAAAATGTACCCTAAAAATCTCAAAATAATAACCGTCAAAAGTACGAAAAAATACGGACACTGTACGTAAATGTACGAATAATAGTTGGCTGTTTAACATAAATATTTGAGAACGCACGAGAATATACCCTAAAACTCCTCAAACCCCTTAAAAGTACTGAAATGTACGAAAATAGTACGCAAATGTACAGAAATGTACTGGTACATCGGTAGGTACGCATTTTATAACATTTTTTTCATCGTTAAATGCGTATCGTGCGTAGTATTCGCTCCTTCGTTTCGTGCGTATTATGCGCACGGGACAACTATGGTCCACATACATAGCAACTTCCATCTCCCTAAATGGACGGAGACTTGCAGTGGCCACTTTGTGGCCGCTTATATCCTGTTTATTTTGTACACCGTGTATATCGCTATTAGTGTTAATGTTTTTTTCGTCTCTGAAAACATATTTTCTCCGTACACACATGTCGGATTGTAGATCTGACGGTTGCGATTGAAAGGTGAAATTCTCAGCTTTCAGTTGGCTGTCTCCATTTGAAAATCGGAGAAGTGTGTACGGAGAAAAGATGTTTTAAGCGGCGAAAAAAACGTTAAATCTAATAGCGATACACGGTGTAGTTTAAATTTATATCTAATAGTGTAGTTTAAACCTAAACTTGAACCCACCTAAACTTGAAACCTAAACCCTAACTTGAACCTAAAATCAAGTGATTAGAGGTTTCAATTCGCAAATCATCTTTGCGGAAGCTAAAATCCACCAGGAAGGCACTTCTATTTTTTTTGGAAATCGTAAAAACAGTATACATTTTCTTTGATACTGTTTTTAAAATTTTGTGGATTTTTGAAAAACGATAGGAAAAGACCTCAGGAAAAACCCTAATTTTAACCATGATGCTTTCAAAATTTGTTGTTCTTCTGTTTCAGTGCTTCCCCTTCTTTTGTCGCCATCTGTAGCTTTCCACTTGTCTTCTCAGACGACTTTCATAACTAAGCTTCTAGTATTGTAAATTGTGAATGTGGAACGGGTTCCAAGATTGGATTTGAATTAGGGTTAGGATTAGGGTTAGGATTAGGGTTAGGATTAGGGTTAGGATTAGGGCTAGGATTAGGGTTAGGATTAGGGTTAGGATTAGGGCTAGGATTAGGGCTAGGGTTAGGATTAGGGTTAGGATTAGGGCTAGGATTAGGGCTAGGATTAGGGTTAGGATTAGGGCTAAGATTAGGGTTAGGTTAAGGGTTAGGATTAGGGTTAGGATTCGGTTGGGATTAATGCTCTGGTTAAGGTCGTCGCTGGGATCAATGGAGGAAAATATATATAATAATACAGGTGCGAAATCATCATGTATTATTATATATATACTAATACATCATAATCGCACTTAAAATAAAATACGCATTAAGGTACATTCGAAATGTAAGTTTCAAAAACTACAGCTCTATTTACTGCTTTTTTATTTTTCATTCATGCTTTTTCTTTTTTTTTCTCATTTGTTTTCTTTGCATGTCTTTCAACCCTTTCTCATCATCGTCCATCATCGTTTTTTACGCATCTATGTTCATTTTTTTTTACTCTTGCTTTAATTTTCCCACATTTCATTTTCTCCTCAACAGTCCTTTCACCAGTTTTTCACATCCTTTTTTCATCCTTTTTTTCTCCACCTTCTGCGCTATTATTTGGCAAATCTTACATTCCACTTGTTAAGATTCGTAGAATTGAGGAATAGAGTGGACAATTTTGTTAAAAGGAATGATGAGCCGGCTAGGATTTGACCTTTCACTTAAGCTGTGAATGTACCTTCTCTATCTCCCTCTCCATCTCTTCCTCTCCCTCTCCCTCTCCCTCACCCTCTCCCTCACCCTCTCCCTCACCCTCTCCCTCTCCCTCTCCCATTGCGCCACCAGCCCGGATATCGTGGCTGGTGAGTCATTATTGTTAGGTATTTTAGTCTGGGTACACCCCACATCTAGGTATTGATCGGTATAATTAGCGTACGTCAACACCACTTTTACTTTTTCTCTCACACAAATTTTCATTTACCTCCTACCACTCAATAAAAGAGTATTTCTTCTTACAAACCATTCATCCTCTGGATAACATTTTATTATTTTTTGTGCATTGGATAATTTTTGACGTTTCCCTTTTTATAATACTTATTCATCGGTTCTCTCTTTTCCATCCAATCTCAACAATTTAGGAAGAGTTTATTTCCTTTTCATTCTTGGCTCTTTTCTCGCCTCGCCTCAAATCCCTTCATATGCTTTCTCATCCACTATTTCTCCCCTTTCCACAACTAAAATTGTGAGGGAGTGTTGAAATACACTTTTGATTGTCTAATTAGTGAAACGTACTTTTCTAAGTCGTACCTTAGTGCGCACACTACACTGTGAATCCCTATTAGTGTTAATAACACTAATTTGGCGCCCCTAAATTTTGACCCTCAAACCTAAAAAAGAGTTCATAATTCTATTTTTCCCTTTACGCTAATGTAAGTAAATTTTAATTAGTGTTAATAACTCTAATTTGGACGGTTTCTAAATAGTTTAGTGCACAAAATTTGTCCGTGCGTACTAAAACTGCTCGTTATTTCGTACCAATGTACAAAAAAAGTGTCTGACAACGTCGACACGTGAAAGTGAGTGCGTCCACATGGGAAAGCCCACTCAGATTTGATTCTTAGTAATAAAGACGGGGGAAAATTGCGTGAACCTGTTCTCATATGTTCAAATTTTGACTATGTGAACACAAGCTATATTGGCTACATTATGGCTTTGTGTATGCAAATTAGTGATAGATGTATAAACTAGCGTTGACTATTGTTGGCGTTAGGCCCTTGAACCCAAAATAGAGTTAATAACACTATTTTTTTCTTTACCCTAGTAATTCCGTTACACTAATAGCGATTCTCAGTGTACTTTTCTAAGTTTGTACCTTAGTGCGCATTTCATTTTTCATGCAGTTCTGTTGTTTCGCATCTGGTTAACGCTGGTTTGTGTAATCTATTTTTCGTGTACGAATTCCCTTATTAATATCCAGACACACTCTGTAATCTTTTTACTTATTTTGTCACATAGCTTACTTCAAAATTATTTCGTCGATCTCATCCGTCGCACCTTTTCACGCTTACATTGAAATGTGCATTCACCATATTTATTGAAGATTAGTTGATTCCTTTCATTGTAGATTCCAAAAATAAAATATTTTTTTTGTTCCATATTCTGTGGTCCACCTACTTTGTCATTGGCCGTCATTAGTTATACCTCTTCGTATTTTGCAGCTTTGATTCTCTTGTGGATGTAGTGTAACCGGTCCATTCTAAATCTAAAGCTACACTTAGCACTTGACTGCACTCACTCGCAGATTATAATAAGAATACTTTTTCTCTCCTTCGATTCCCTCTTCTTTGCCATAACTTTCTTCTCTCTTAGCTTTGACCGTGTTCTCCGATATCTCTTCCCTTTGCCCTCCATGCCTTTACCTTCAAGATACACAACTATTTCGTCATTTAAGAAATTGTTTATGTGAAAGAATGGATGATGATGTTACAAGAACATTGTCCATTCAAAGAAGAAAGATAAGTTCAACTATCTACAAACGGTGAAAAACGAAGTAGCAAAAGAAAACCAACTGGACAAAACTACTTCAATTGTGTTCTTATCCGAAAATAATAGCATTGAGTTTTTATTAAATCATATTACCGACTTTTTTGCCACATTGGCATTCAAGAAAAAGAAAAAAAAAAAAATTGGTTGTCACAATTACCCAACTATCCACATTATTGAGCCACGCCTCCTGTTAAAAACCTTTTCTTTACTTCCTAACTCCTTTTTGATATCTTAAAGTGAAATAGAGGAGAATGCGATACGCGACAAAAAGGAAAACCATAATCAGAAAATTGTCGCCAACATCAACTTTTCCCGTGGATAATTTGTAAAGTACTTGTTCCGAATCTACACCACAAGTTCCATCCGAGTTTGTACTCCAACAAACATTTTCAAGATGGGTATATTCGTTGTGTTCGATAACTTCTAAAGGATATTTTAAAGACGAAAGGTAATGCATCCACAACCAGTAACTTGGGATATTTTCCCTGCAAGAAAGAAAAAAATGCACATCAAGACAAAAGAACGAGGAATCAAAGCTTAAGGGAAGGGAAGGGGCGGGAAGGGAAGGGAAAGGAAGGAAGAGGAGGTGGTAGTTTTGTCACGTTTGTAATAGGCCAAGTTACGGTTCCATAAGAGGGAGAGGAAGATGGAGAGAGAGAGGGAGGGGGGGAGGGGGAGGGAGAAGGAGGGGGAAAAGGAGAGATAGAGATGCAAGCGTGTTTCTTTTAAAACAACATTTGAAAAGGATAGTCAACAAAAATGACGCATTTTCCAATGAAACGAAAATGATGCACCCAAACCTTCCCTTTCCTTTATTTGCTAATCATTTTATGAAATGACCCGACAATTACCGTGCGATAAAAAGGCCCGAAAAGAGCAAAAAATACGCATTAAGACCGATTGCGATCGTATTCCCAACAACGAAATTTGGTACTAAACCCGCGACGAACGAAACAAGCGAATTTGAAATGCAATACGTCCCAAAAACAGCGCATAGAAAGACGACAAACGCGTCAAATTCGTGCGCGAGACCAACCATAAAATAAGAAACGCACGAAAAAAACACGGCTAACCAAAGCAAAAAAGGTAGAAAAAGGACGGCGTTTGCGACAACATAGGTACTTGTGCGATACGCTCCGTGCGAACTTTCGCGACAAAAGATTTGTCGTTCGCTGATTAAAACGGATAAACTATCTGTCGAACTATAAGCAATTAGTCCGAGAGTGAAAGAAAAAAAGGATTGTCGAGATTGTACACCATTAAGGGTTCGATCCACGCCCCAAAAAATGGAACCAATAGAAAGTGAGGAAACGATCTACATCACCAAAACAATAGAAAAAAGGGTGAGTGAGAGGGAGGGAGAGGGAAAGGGAAAGGGGAGAGGGAGAGGGAGAGGAAAGGGAGAGGGAGAGGGAGAGGGAGAGGAGAGGGACTGGAGAGGAAGCGGGAGAAGGTGGGATAGTAAATACATCAAAACAATGGACGAGAAAGGTGAAAGGATGCTCAAAGTAAAAAGTTGTGTCTCATGATGAAGAAATGTTAGCTTTCGAACGTGGGAAATGTTTTTGTCAAGGAAATATTCTAAATCACCAATGGAATTGTACAAAGAAGGAAAAGAAACAAAAAATTGAGTTTGAAATAAAGGATAGAATTTATCGATTGGAAATTTAAATTTCTATCTTGGAAGCTAAACAAAAAAAGTGAGACTATGATTTCTTATTTTTCTGTCACTCCAAGAAGAGCCCACTAACTATCTCAAATATTGTGGGTTTTACGAATTGTAACTTCTATAAAACTCCCACATTCAATGTTCTTTTTTTATATATATTTTTCTTTTTTGAGTATATGTGAAGACGCACTTAACCTCATTAAAATAGAATTAGGAAAAGGAAAAAGCATCGAAGACAATTAAAAAAATTATCCGCTACACTAATGATGAGTAAAATAGTGCATATTTTAAATCCACTCGGAAAATCGTTTTGCCTTTCTGAGAGTTTCGACAAAAAACGGCAAAACTTAGCTGTTTTACAAAATTAACGTTTAAATATTTTATATTACTCGTAGTTTTTATAGAGTTCGTAAATAAGAAAGAAAACTTATCAACGAAAGGAAACTCAGATATGATATAAAAGTTATGAAGGAAAGTATATGTTTATTATAAACATTAGAAATAAAATTCACCAAATGACTAAAACGTGTTTGAAATAAAGCCTTTGTCCGGAAAATGTTTTTGAAATTCCGATCGACGAGGATTAGAAACTCCGAAAATATAGTATTCGCATACGATTTCTCGATAATGTCGCTCGTTTTGAAAGATTTTGGTTCCATATGGATCCATTTACGACTTTTTGCCTTTGACTCCTGCAAAAAAAAAATGAAACACGAATAAACATTAAACCCAAATTCAAATTCAAAATCAAAATTCAAAAAAAAGAAACCAAACCGATAATCAAACAGAGTGTAAAATCAGAACCAACGACATTCCTAGTGACAAGGAAAGGAATGCCACATATTTTATTTTTTTACAGAGTAAATAAATTGTTTTTTATGTGGCACAAGACACGCAGACGGATGTGGATAGTCTCTCCCTCCCTCCCTCTCCCTCTCCCTCTCCCTCTCCCCCTCCCTCTTCTCTCTCTCACTTCCTCTCCCTCTCCCTCTCCCTCTCCCTCTCTCTCTTCTCTCCCTCTCCCTCTCCCTCTCCCTCTCCCTCTCTCCTCTCCCTCTCCCCTCTCCCTCTCCCTCTCCCCTCTCCCTCTCCCTCTCCCTCTCCCTCTCCCTCTCCCTCTCCCTCTCCCTCTCCCTCTCCCTCTCCCTCTCCCTCTCCCTCTCCCTCTCCCTCTCCCTCTCCCTCTCCCTCTCCCTCTCCCTCTCCCTCTCCCTCTCCCTCTCCCTCTCCCTCTCCCTCTCCCTCTCCCTCTCCCTCTCCCTCTCCCTCTCCCTCTCCCTCTCCCTCTCCCTCTCCCTCTCCCTCTCCCTCTCCCTCTCCCTCTCCCTCTCCCTCTCCCTCTCCCTCTCCCTCTCCCTCTCCCTTTCCCTCTCCCTCTCTTTCTCTTCTCTCTCACCGCAAAGGCGATAAGCGGCGCGAGGCCCTCCTCATTCCCTTGTTGCTCTTCGATGAGATCGAGGACAAACTCCACCGAATTCACCTGGTACCCAAATGGAAAAATATAATTGTAAATGTCAAAATGGGATTCATAATTTAATGTAGAAATGAATTGTAAATTGTAAATGATGAATGCATTATTGCAAATATGAATACAACTTAATGTAGTGAATTTTGCCATTCTGGGTTTTTTTTTGCTCACATGTTCCGAAATTTCACGCCCGAATTCGCGAAAATAAGGAACTATACCCGTTTGGGCCCCATGGTAAACCGAATTTCCTTGGGCGAGAATAAGAATATTGTGAATCTTTTCTAAGATTCGAAAAGACGGTTGGTGAATAGTGAGGACAACTGTTCTTTTTCGATGTTCCGCCATTTTGTAAAGGATTTCGACGACTTTCAAAGCTGAAGGAAGAAAGAAAAAAAACCAAACAAAATACAAAAATAAGAGAGAATGTCAGAAAAATTCAGGATCATTATTTCTTCCTTCCTATTTTACGATTTTAGGAATTTGTCGGTATGACAGATTGACTGCTAGTCCTTATTTTCTCTCTCTCTCTCTCTCCCCTTCTCTCCCTCTTGTTAGAATCGTCGATATTCAACTTTCTCAAGGGCACAAAAAGAATCTCCCAAAAAAGAAAGAAAAAATATACTGGGCCGCAAATCTTGGCTCGTTGAAAAAATAAACCATGAAACCATGACTGAATCACAATTACAAAAACTATGAAATAATCTAAAAAGAATCCGAAAACAAATAAAAGAGAAAAAATTACCGGCCGTATTGTCTAAACCAGATGTAGGTTCGTCAAGCAAAAGGATCGCCGGATCGTGAATCAAATCCACTCCAATTGAAACTCGACGACGTTCTCCGCTCGATATTCCTCGAGTCTTTTGACAAAACATCGGTAAAATAAACCCAAGATGAATGAAAATACGAAACCAAATAATAAAACTAGTAAATTCCAAGTCTTTTTACTTTACCTCATGGTTTCTGATGTATGATAACATCAACAACAACAACAACAATAATAATAGTAGTAATAATTAGATAAATAATAATAATTATCATAATCGTAATAACGATAATAACAATAAGAATAAGAAAAATAGCAATAATAACAATAACAACCACAATAACAACAACATCCAAGTCTTACTACTGTACCTCTTGGTTTCCAATGTATGTGTTTGCACATTTTTGCAAGCCGAGTTCATTGATAAGCATCGTAACTCGTTCAATTTTTTCGGCTCGACTCATCGTTCTTGGAAGTCGTAGCCTCGCACTAAACATTAGAGTTTCGCGGACACTAAGATTCGGAAAAAGATTGTCGTTTTGCATCACATATCCCGACACGCATTTGATGGATGAATCCATCAATTTTCCGTTGACCAAAATATGTCCCTATAAAAAAATAAACAAAAAATTAGCAACTATGAAAAACAGCATGCATAACGATGTTTGTTAAATGAAGAGCCTACAAACACCATAAAATAAAAGATGAAAGAAAATATTTTTAAAATATAAAGTGTTAGAAAAATGAGCAAGTTAACAAAGTTAGATTGTACAAAACAAGTTGAGCAAATCAACTTTAAATAACGTGAAGATAATAGAAAAAACAAAGGGATGAGGTGAGCGCAAATAATGTGTGAAAGAAGTCACGCTACCTTCAAGCTACTATAATCGATTTGCCCTCCTATCGCATCGAGAAATGTCGATTTTCCTGTCCATAACGTATATAGGAACAAAAATTAAATTGACTTGTAATAAAACTAAAAAGAAGATCTATGTTCAACTCCTCACATGTCATAACTTTTTGGCAATTTAATCAAATGTCCCTTAAAGTCTACATTTAGCGGGGAGTGCATTTCGAGAGGATATTTTGATAGCCAATCAAAAAAAAAAAATTGTATGAAAACTGAGTTTGACGAAAAGTTCAAATTAGCCACAAAAACTTGAAATATAAACCGAAATGTGACAAAAACATTTCTCTATTCCGTCAAATGGGAAAAGAAGAACCTAAACAATCAATCTGGCTGCAAATAGAAATGCCCAGCACAAAGTAGAAAAATAGGGAAGAAAGGAGAGAGGGATGGAGCAGGAAGGGGAAGAGGGGAGGAGGAAAGGAAGGAGTGGAAGGAGGGATAGGGGCACATGGGGAGAGGGAGAGAGAGAAGGAGAGGGAGAGGATGGAAATATGAGACGGTGAGGGAGAGAAAGGGCGAGACAGAAAGAGAGAAAAATCCTTCATTTCTGACCTGCCCCAGAAGGAGCCACAACTGCCAAAATCTCGCCAGGTCGTGCGATTGCATTGATATTATGTAGGAGAATCTTCTCGGAAACTTCCCCTTTTTTCTTTCTTATACTGACCTGATGTCGTGAAAATAAATAAAGCAAATAAAGAGTTAATATTTGAAAACAAAAGTAACGTGATTATTGGAAAACTATTATCAAAGTGGAAAATCTATTCAGTATCGGAAAATGAAATTTTACAAATTGCAGAAATCACGGTCTCGGAATAAATGAAAAACAGAGAAAACAAAGATTGTGGCCATTATGATTAAAAGATGTAATTCCACTGAACAAAAAAAAAAAAAAAACCTAAAATGTTGAAAATTTAAGAGTCATATGTGGAATAATGTCAAAGAACTAAAATTCTGTTAAAATTCTGGTAAAACTTAAAAAAACACTAAAAGGGTTGTCTACTGCCAATATTGGGTAAATGGTCGGAAAAAACATGAAATTTTCCCAAAAATGTGAGATTTTTCTCGGTTTATTCTACCTTGTAAAAAAGGTTGTATATATGAAGCTTGTACGTTTTCGATTTGGATTCACCCACATCCTCTCTAAATTTCTTTTGCGTCCAAATCGGGAGACAAGTGTCACAACATTGCTCAGTACGAGGATCTACAAGTTCTATGCCAGCCATCTATTTCTCTCTCCTTCCCTCTCTCTCTCCCCCTCTCTCCACCTCTCTCTCTCTCTCCCTCTCACACACACCCACACACATACAAAAGACAATTGACGATGGCGATCAATTTGGGTCATTCGGTAAAATAAACGGCGGAGGTTTTTGACATTTAAAAGATTAAAATTTAATTGGTGTTTCTTTTAAGAGTGAGGTTAGACCTAATAATAACAATTTTATTTTATTTTATTTTATGTAAAATTTTATTAGTCCTAATGTTAAAACCTAATTTGGATCTAAGAATCCAATGGTGGCACATGCAAAAAGACGATGACTAAGAAATATAAATATAGATATTTATATTTTTTATTCATATGTATGTTTTTTCTTAAAAGGCTACTTTCTTCTTTCGCAGTTTTCGTGTATTTGTTGTTTAGGTAAGAAATCCAAAGAAAAAATCCAAATTTAGTTCGAATGTCGAAATGCGCGCCAAAATTCATAACGCATGCGACAGTCTGTGCGACAGTTTTTGCGACATTCACTCGCTGAGCAATGTACTGTAGCGACCTGACCGTCCGTCTGGCGGAACGTCCGACCGTCTGTCTCGCACTTGAAAGTCATTTTCAAGTTGACGGCCGGCAAGCCTGTCCCAAAATTGTAGTGTTGTGTATCGGTAAAAAATCTATCGCGATAGCACCGATACCGATAGTTATCGATTATCGATCCGTCAGAGGTCCCGATATATCTGTACTTTCTGTCTGGAGTACTTTCTGTCCGGTAAACCGAACGGGAAATTTACGGGAAATGTACGGTTTTTTACGGGAAATGTACGGAATTTGACGAAAAAATACGTTGCACTTTGTAGTATTTTCTGGCCGGTTACCTGAACAGAAATTTTACGGGAACGTACGGCAATTTACCGACAAACTGATGATCATGGAACGAGAAAAGGACGGCGGACACAAAGTACTCATGGAACGGGAAAAGGACGGCGGACATAAAGTACAACGGACGCAAAAGAACATTCTGCGCGCCGCCGGAATCGAACGGACAACTTTCAATGAGAAAACAAGAGCGGACGGCCAACGTGAGCGCCGGCATCCCGGAATGGCTCTTTTGGCGGCTTATGCCAAAAAAGCCGAGCAATTGACACGTGGCAGGTTTCCAGTGGATCCCAAGGAAAAAAGGGACAAAGCCATGGCGTCGGATGTGAAAGGTACATCGTTTTAACTGGAGCCGTACTAAAGTCGTACATATCTTATGCCGGCTACTGTACTTTCGGCTTGTACAAATGATCTGATTGGTAGGCAACCTCAGTAGATAGGGGTTGTGAGTAGGGCGCGTCGGGGGAATAACACGTACAGTTGCGTGAACTTGCCGTACATTTATCTGTACGGTCCTTTCATACATCGCCAATAGTGATTGATATCGGTGTTATCGCCAATAATAACCGTTAAATATCGGTTATTTATAGACGATAACACCGATAGCAATATATCGTACCGATATATTGATTATCGGCTACCCGAAAAAAGGCCCATATCGGTTATCGGCAAATCCTTACCGGTACACAACACTACAAAATTGTATTGCCCGACAACCGGTCAACAAGATTTTTTTTTACCATTGACTTGTTGTTCTGCTGTGCCCGAATGAACGAGCCAGAATCGTCTCCACGTCTCCACTATAGGATCGCACGGTAAATTCTTGACAGGTTTGGGGGTTTGAACTTTGAAGTTCGAAAACCGTGCGAAGAATTCCCAGTTTTCTAAAATTTGTTTAGTTCCGCACCGATCAACGCACGTACTAATATAATTGGACGTTTTGCACGGTTTGTTGACTGCATTCCGCACTAAATCTTCGCATAGTTTGTCCACATCCTTCATTTCCAACTCGTCCTTCCAGCCTGGATCCACACTAAAAGTCAGTGTCAAGTTTGACGGCCGGCAATGCTGTCCCAAAATTTCGACTGACCGACAGTACGATAGTGATATAAATTTTACCGTTGACTTGCTGCTCGACTGTGTCCAAATGAACGACCACAATCCTTCCTGGATCGTACGACCCTATTTCGATCGTACGATGGAGCTTTGAGAGATTTCGGGTTTGGGAGTTCTCAAAGTCGCAAAACGTGCAAAAACTCCCATTTCAAATTCCGTGCGATTACGCACGAATATTCGCACGAAAATCAATTTATCTGAAACATCGCACGGTTAGTGGACTCCGCAGTCCACAGTAAAACTCTTCGCGCGTCCTTTTTAACCGACTCCGCAACTCGTACTCCAGTCGGGATCCATACTATTAGTTTTGGACCTGGTTGAACCTGGACCTGGTGCAAGATTCAGTACGGTACACCATGTATCGCTATTAGTGTTAATACTTTTTACGCCACTTAAATCATCTTTTCTCCGTATATACTTCTCTTTTTTTCAATTTGAGACCACCAATTGGAAGTTGAAAATGTAACCTTTCAATCCACACCGTCAGATCCACAATCTGACATGTGTGTACGGAGAAAAGATGTTTTAAGTGGCGGAAAAATTATTAACACTAATAGCGATACACGGTGTACTGTACTGTACTTGTAGTGTTCGGTTTTGCAATGTGTGAATCAATGTCAAATTCGCTGTCAATTTAGTAATGTTTGTTCGTTGATAGTGTGGTTCCAATTGGTCGCACGTCACGTCGCGCATTTTGTTTCGTTCGTACTTTTCCACGTGTACATTTTGTTTCTTGTACACGGTTTGGGTTAAGTTCCAGTTTGCGTCCTCAATTGCTATAAACGGTAGTTGTTACTTTTGGTCAGAGGTTGCAAACGGTCAACTGAAACCGTGACCGACCGTTAACAGACCGCCCGCGCCGGATCCGGAACGGATTCGGTTGCCAAATTTTGGGGGCCGAGCGGTTGCGGGCGGTTGATTCACAAGAAAAAAAAATAAGACCGTTACAGTCGGTCAAGCAGAAAACGAAAAAAAATGGAATTTTTGTACTTTTTTTTCCAACATTATTGTTATTTGTACTTTTGGTATCGTGGAAGTACGTGACATCATGATTAGCGTCGCGAATCTGACACGGTACTAACACTATTCATTTCGCGAGTCTTACTAAAAGATAAGGGTCGCAAATCGTAATCTATTGTAAAGTGTTAATTATGCACTTTATACGGTGTTTCCAAAAATATGTCAAATTATTATGTCAATATCACGTGACAGATCGTAATTATTGGCTTACTCATACATCGTACATGTTTCCACAAATAAATCATATTATTATGTCAATGTCATGCGACATGTGGTAATTATTAGTTAATAAATCAGCCGAAACCAAATTATTAAGTCAATTTCCCACGACAAATCCTAATTATTAGCTTACTCACATGTTTCAAACAAAAAATCGGTAAATTTAATTGCTATTTAAGTTAGAGAAACTTGACCACAATTCAAACAAAACCTAATCATAAACCAAAATGGAGAAAAGCTTTCTCGCTTCTCTTAAAACTAAAATCCAAAACGGACTTCAAAAATCAAAAAATGGTGAAATTGCTTAGTATTACCTAGTGAAAGAAAGCACGGCCACTTCAAGTTCTTGGAAAAAATTTGAACATGTCTATGAAACTAAAACATCAAACAAATACATAGTAAAGGGGGGAGGTTTTGTGGCTTGTAATACATGTTTCATAGTTTATCAATACAAGTCAACAAACGGTACTTCAACAATTAACACTCACATATGTCCAGCTTTGGCCGACACGGATAGTTCTAGAGGACTTCTTCGTAAGTTTCTTTCAAAAACGAAGGCGAAAACGAGTGACAAAAAAAAAAATTGCGAAAATGGTGGCGTTGATGTGTTGCGAGGACCTTCGACCATTTTTGATGGTCGACGGTTCAGGTATAAGTTATTTTGAATTCCATTTAGGATGGCTTTAATGTATATGTCATTATAATTTTTTTTGTTAATAAATTTATATTCTTGAGCTTCATCACTATTTTTTCATCTATAATTTATATTCGTACGCTTATTTTTATTTTTTTATTATTAGTTGGTTTGTCATGATGTTGTTTTCGTATAAACCTTATTTATTGATCGTGGTTAGTAGTTGTATGATAATTTTTTTTTCTTTTTTTTCTGTTCCCAGGTTTTCAAGCATTTTGTCAAGCATTATTTGATGTTGGTGTTTCGTCCAACAAAAGTGTTGACATTGACTAGCTACTCCCGTCCGTCAATAGCGTAAAAAACTACATTATATCTTATGCCAAAGATATTGGTAATTTGATCATCCCAAAACTTAAAGAAAATATTGATAACAATATTTTTGTCGCATTTACGATCGATCTCTAGACCGAGACCATAAAAAGAACTTCATTCATGTCAGAAACCGCTCATTTTATTGACAAAGAATTTAAACTTCATGCACGGACGCTTGAAGCACATCATTTTCCGGAGGAAAAATATACCGTGGAAAATGTTTTAACGGCTTTCAAAAATTGTTTGACCAATTTTGAAATGTCCAATTTGATGTTTTGCAAAATCGTTGCGTTGTTGTTACCGACAGTGGCTCTAACATGTGTGCCGCTGAAGGTCTACTGAGTATGTTTACTTGGATACCTTGTGCGGACCATAAAATTGCTACAACTGTGACAACAATTTTGAACAAGAGTGGAACTTCCAAAAAATACAGTTCTTGAATTGTTTGATCTAATTGACGCGTGAAAATCTTTGGTCATGTTTTACAAAAAGAGTAATTTACAAAATATTTTGAAAAACACTTTAAAAGAAGAAAACGCAACGCGGTGGAATTCTTTGCTCCGAATGCTTAAGAGCATTTACGATGCATTCAATGAGATAGGACCAATCGCTTAAGTAAAAAATAAATTGATACTTTTTGCTAGTATCGATAAGACTCACCTTTCCTAACTTATACGATTTTTGGAAAGGTTTCAAGAAGCGACCCTAAAGTTGGAAAAATTCAAAGAACCAAGTTTACATTTGGTTTTGTTTAAACTGTTGTCTCTCCATAGCCATTGTAAGATAAGAAAAACATCTTACAATGACGGTGAGAAAGAATGCCCGGTCGATTCCCCAAACTTGCAAAATTTGAAAGAACTTTTTATGAAATTTACGCTACCAAAGTGGGGCCTTCATGAGTATCATATTATCGCGGCTCTCTTAGATCCTCGACAAAAACAAAAGCTTGAAATAATTGGGGTATCGAAAACCGAAATTGAAAGCGCGATGGTCAAACTTCGAGAACTCGCAGACAACCTTGGTGATGACGTATGAAAAACATCGCAGAGTATGGACGATTTCCACAATTTTTTTGGTGAGAGCGATGACGAAAAATGAGGTTTTTATTACAACCGACAAAAAAACGCTCGTTAGTGACGAATTGAAAGGTTATTTTGATTTAAAATTAACCAACGACAAAAGATTGAACTTTAACATACTTGAATGGTGAAAAAAAAAATCAATGTACGTGCGAAAGATGGAGGATTTCCTATTCTAGCCGGTGTTGCTAGATCTATTCTAGCTATTCTGACTTCTAGCTCCATGTATGAATGCAATTTTTTGGATGCCGGGAACACGATAACAAAGAAGAGGAGCTCACTAGCGGCTTTAATTGTTAGTGATCTTTTGTGTGTTAGATCCAACCGAGATCTTTTAAATGCATAGTTTTTTGTTTTGTTTTGTTTTCTAATTATTATTAATTTTTTAGTATTATTTATATATATTTTTTTCTTTTTTTTTTTTTTATTTTTTTTTAGTTTTTTTTTTTTTTTTTTACCGGAATGCTTATTTTTACCAAATTACTAAAGCGCACGATTTATACCGTATTTAGATTTATAGATTTTGTGTAATTTTGAAGTTTGAGGTTGATCATCACAATGTGTTTTTTGTTAATTGACTTTCTATGTGAAAAACTATGATTTTTTTTTTAAATATACATAATTAAAACTTTACCTTTTTTGCATAATTCATAACATAGTATCGTAGTCAAAAGAAAAACTGTCCAAAAATTGTAGCAAAAAAAATAGATTTGCGAGAGAATAAACATTAATATAAGAGTTTAAGCATTAATCTAAGAGTTACACGCAAAATTAGGAACAATTCTCTTGAAAGAGGTGACTGTCGAGGAAAAAAAAATTCGTAAAGGGAAACTGCAAAAAGACAAAATAGTAAAAAGAAGAGGCACACGAGCTGTTTTTTTGCAAAGCGAGATGTACCACTACACCACTCATTGTTATTAGTGTTAATATGTTGCTACTACTTATAGCCAAAAATAACAACTCTCTCTCTCTCTCTCTCTCCCTCTCTTTTGCGTCAAAAACATCAATTTCTAAGTAACAAACACAATGTATATTTATCAAACACAATGCTTGTGCAACAAATGTATATTTCTAATTTAAAAAGATACAAAATTTAAAGTTAGAAAAAAAAATCTTACTTTTGAGTACATACGCGATAGAGACGACTGCGGTTGTGGTCAATTTGACCCTCTTCTAATTGAGAAAATTGTGGAACCATATACAACAATAAAAAAAAACGAAAAACTTGTTAGATTAAAGGTGTGGACTATAACCTGCCACGTCTCCTTGCATCAAATAGTATTATTAATCATAATTTTCCATTAACACTACACCGCGAATCGTAATTACCATTATTAACGCTAATTCTGTCACCACGAAATTTGACCCAAAAACCTTAAAAAGAGTAAATAACTCTAAATTTTTCTTTACATTATTTAAGGTACTTTTTGAATTAGCGTTAACAACTCTATTATAGTGCCGTTTTAAATAGTGTGGCTTAGGATCGGTGTCTGACTGTACAAAATTGTACCGTATTAACAAAAAAAGTACAAAAAATGATTTAATACATGCCGTAGTCATGTAACTGCGTTTTCACAAACCACGTAGTGCAAACGTCATAATGACGTGAAATTGTACATTTGTCAGATTCTGTACGTGTACCTAAAAGATTTTCAAAGCGGATAATTCTTACGGACAGAAACCCAAATTAGAGTTATTGATAAACTTGAGTAAAACTTTTTTTTGAAAAAACGAAAAAATCTAAATTAGGATGGATAACATTAATTATTTATTTACGTTAATTGAGATTCGCGGTGTAATGAATACTTAACGCTAATAACAACGAGCGTTGTAATTTTGTACCTTTTCGGTTACGGGCGGGTACAGTTAGTCGCGAGAAATTGAGTTTCTGTTAACTTTTATTTTTGTAAACGCCAGTCGGTTAACGGTTAACAAATTGAAGCGTGGAAGCGTGACATAACCCGGTCGGGCGTCGGTTACTCAGATTTTGAAAAAAAAATAACGGTAGGTTTCGGTTATGTAAAATTTTGACTTTTGCGACCTCTGGTCTCAACTCTCAAGCTGTCATTTTTTCCCAAATTGGGCATTTTGAGCATTTTGGGCATTTTGGGCAGTTTAGGCATTTTAGGCAATATGAGTATTTTGGGCAATTTGGGCATTTTGGGCATTTTGGGCAATTTGAGTATTTTGGTTATTATTGGCAATTTAAGCATTTTGGGTATTTTGGCCGTTTTGGGCATTTTTGGCATTTTGGGTATTTTGGGCATTTTGGGCAATTTGAGTATTTTTGGCATATTGGGCATTTTAGGCATTTTGGGAAATTTGAGTATTTTGGGCATTTTAGGCATTTTGGGCATTTTGGGCATTTTGCGTAGTTTGGATATTTTAGGCATTTTGGGCAATTTGGGCATTTTGGGCATTTTGGGCATTTTGGGCAATTTGGGCATTTTGGGCATTTTGGGCATTTTGGGCATTTTGGGCAATTTGGGTATTTTGGGCATTTTGGGCATTTTTGGCAATTTGGGTATTTTGGGCATTTTGGGTATTTTGGGTATTTTGGGCATTTTGGGCATTTTGGGCATTTTGGGCATTTTGGGCATTTTGGGCATTTTGGGCATTTTGGACTATATGGGCATTTTGTGCAATTTGAGCATTTTGGGCATTCTGAGTATTTTGGGTATTTTTGGCAATTTGGGCTATTTGGGCATTTGGGCATTTTGGTAATTTGGGCTATTTGGGCATTTGAGGCATTTTGGGCATTTTGGGTTTTTTGGGTGTTTTGTGCATTTTGTCAAAATTTGGGCATTTTGGGCATTTTGGGCAATTTGGGCAATTTGGGCTATTTGGCCATTTCGGGTTTTCAATTTTTCATATGGGCATTTTTGGCAATTTTGGCATTTTTTCAAGTTTCATCATTTTTTGTAATATGAGCATTTTTTGTCATTTGGGCATTTTCTACAATTTTGGTATTTTCTTCAATTTTGACATATTTTGTAAAAGCCCGGTCCTACAATTTTGGCCAAAATACGCTTTTACAAGCCAATTCAAGTAATGCAAATCCAAAATACACTCAAAAACACTGTCCAATAGTGCAAAAATTTTAAGTAGCTATTAAATAAGTCTTGAAGACTTAGCAATGATTTGTTTCTTCCTGTTTGAAAGTAAATACAGAACCCCAATTCGCAAATAAGTAACAACTCAAAAGTGTACATGAGCAGTATTAAATCCTAAATTTATCAATATTGGTCTACAAATTCTTACTTCAAAGAGTTGTGATATCGTCATTCAAAAATAACAAGTGACCAGAACTACAAAGCGGTTGTAAAATCAATTTCCGAATTCCTAGCAGTGTCTTGCAAATTCGCACTGAAGCTAGTAAGGAATTGGAATTCGCAAGTGTCATCCAGTACAAAAGCATGAATAAGTAATAAAATTTAAAACTTTCAGTCTTAAAACAGTCTTAAAACTTTTCAGCAGAAAGCAAAAAAATAAGTGACTAAAAAACTAAAAAGTACCTATAAAGAACATCCTTCGAAAGAATCTGGAAGAAATCAATTTTCTTCTTTGTAACATTGACCTAAGCTTGCCATTTACTCTCATCTCAGTTTTGGAATACAAATTTTAGGTGTTATCTTAGCGCTTTTGGCATTTGCACGTATAGTGTCAAGTGCACTGCTGGTACATGCAAACTTATTTAAAGTGCGAAAGGATGCAGGTATAATTTTTGTCGTAGGATCATCTTTGAAGTAAGTGGTAGCCAAAATGTTGCAAGTGTGTGAGGTTGCCAATGTGACAGTTGTCTCGCTGCATCCTGCTAATGCACCTCCAAGGTCCACACTGTCTAAGCAAACCTGGAGGCACAAGAGATACAACACCCATTGTGAACATTATGAGCCACAATAGATGGACTTAGTGCAGTAGAAATACGCACCCTAGTTTAATGACAAAAGGCAACCACAAAGGGCTAAATTGTTTAGTATAGGAGATTGTCAAAACCACGTTATTCTCGCATCCATAATACTTATCTGTCACGCCTAATCACGAAAGAGGTTATATCATAAACGTGCAAATCGCAGGTATGAATGAGGAAAACCTTGTGCCAATCAACATTTAAAAGGCAACAATAAAATTTTTATGTTTTCAAATAACTGAAGTTTGTTATGCATTGGACATTAAGAAGTGAGATTAATATTGATGTTTTAAAATTACTCTCACCTCTTGCTGAAAAGTGTTCTCAACGTCGGAATATAGCCGGATACGACCACAATACACACCAGGGTTCAGGGAATAGAATTTTGTCAAGTCTCCATTCATGTATTCACGAATAATGGTTGGGCACGTTTCCCCCCGCTTAATGCTATATGGACGGGTGCAGGGTCCACGAAATGGTAAATCTCCCTCCGTAATGCATATCTAGCAAAGATGGATTTATTTCCAAACGCACACAACAATTTTTTTAGTAGAGTTGCATCTGAACTGAAATCGCAATACATCGCAATTTCAGAAAAATAATCGCAATTTCAGTTTTTCAGGTTTTTTTTTTTTTTGGTCTTGCTATGGGGAAGTTCAAACCTCGAAATTTCATTACATCGTCGGTAAATAGCGATGGTCGACCGATATATTTATAAATTGAAGGTATTTTAGATGCTTGAACGTCATGTACAGAGTGCGGAATGTATGAAATGTACGGATGTCCGTCAATATGGTTGACATCGCGATATCGATATCGATAAATCGCGATTATCGCCAATACAATACATTGCGCCAATAAATTGGTCATGGAGACTCCTAAATCAGAACACAAACAATTTGGCAAAACCCCTTCAATATGCAACACTACTAACAAGTGATAAACTCTAATAACGATGGGTGATGTACTTGTTCTGACATCCAAAATTTTAAACATCAATGTCGAATCAAAAGCAATTATGAATACTTCTTAACGCATCACCTCAATGTAGTATATATTTTATCCAAAATTAAATCCTGATGTAATCAAAATTGAATTGCTCAAATTCGGCTCACGCCTTCATTAACCACAATCACCTCTCCTCTCCTCTCCTCTCCTCTCCGCTCTCCTTTCCGCCCTCTCCCTCCTCTCCCTCTCTCCTTCCCTCTCTCCCTCTCTCCTTCCCCCAGCTCCTCTCCTCTCCTCTCAAACACACTTTATTTTCCTTCTAAAACCTAAACGTAATCCTGACGTGGAATTTAACTCTGACCTAAAATTCAAACCTAATCCTGACTCTCATCCTAACCCTTAATCTAATCTTAACCCTAACGCTGACTCTAACCCTAACCCTAAACCTGAATGTACACCTTTTTCCTCCAGAATCCCAACAATGACCTGGATCTGATTCTGAACCCTAAAACTACAGTGTTAATATTTTCTTCGTCTCTTTAAACATCTTTTCTCCGTCCACGCATGTCTGTTTTTAGATCTGACGATTTCGATTGAAAGGTCAGATTCTCAGCTTCCGATTGACGGTCTTAAATTGAAAATCGGACGAGTGTGTAAGGAGAAAAGATGTTTTAATTGGCGAAAAAAATATTAACACTAATAGCGATACACGGTGTAATATAAATCCCAACTTGGAAGACTTTTCAAATTTAATTGCACTAGTCGAGTTATGAATGTAGCATGAGAACACACAATGGCGACAAAAGAAGCGAGGGAAGGTCTGAAACAGAAGAACGACTGTAATTTAGTACTATAAATTTGCGTGCAATGATTCGTACACCCAACAAAACCGCACGAAATTTTGAAAAACTGGGAATTCTTTGCACAATTTGCGGCTTTGCGAACTCTCCGAACTCCAAAAGATTCCCAAAGATTCGTCGTAAGATCGTATTGTGGTGGACGTAAAGGATTCTGGTTCGTTCATTTTGGACACATTCGAACAGCAAGTCAACGGTAAAATATTAAGTCACCGACATTCTGACGGGCTGTCGGTCAATCGAAATTTTGCGACAGGTTTGCCGGCCGTCAAACTTGACACTGACTTCAGAGTGGATCCCAGCTGGAGACAGGCTTGGGAAGGGAGGATGTAAACATACTGTGCGGATATTCCGTGCGGACTGCAGTACACAAACCGTGCAAAACTTCCCATACTTTTATTTACGTGCGCTGAATCGTGCGAGACTGTACGAACTTTAAAAAACTTCGACTTCTTCGCACGGTTTTCGAACTTCCAAAAGCCGAAACCTCTAAAGAATTTACAGTAGGAAGATATATTGCTGACGTGGACGATTTTGAATCGTTGAACCGACAGAGCCTAACACCAAATCAACGGTAAAAAAACTTTGTCAAAACATGCTGACCGGCTGTCGAGCAATCAAAATTTTGCGACAGGCTTGCCGGCCGACAAACTTAACGCCGATTTTCAAGATTGAGATTTCCGCCAGACGGACGGTCAGGACCGCCTCATTTCTAAGACAAAAACTGTCGCAAAGACTGTCGCACGGGGAAGTGACTTTTGGCGCGCATTTTGACATTTGAACAAAATATTAGAAATATTGTTCGATTTCAAACCTTAACCATAAAACCACAAAACATCGAAAGACGAAAGCAAGGTTTACTAAAAGAAAAAACGCATGCAAATGTGCATTTCCATTCAGATCCTCAGATTAAATCAATCAATTTCAAAGATCAGGCTTTTTTTTTTGAGTCAAGATTCTAATAATTTGCGGGAGGTCAAAGAGAAAACATATAAGCTTCAAATTCACAAACTTTCTTACAAGGTAGGAAAAAATTAAGAAAAATCACACAATTTTAGCAATAAATTTCCTATTTCTCCCAACATTTCACACAATGATGGCATCACCATTTTTAAAATTATGGTACAATTTTATCAAAATTCAGCCATTTAGCAATCTTTCATGCATGTCTTTTTTAATTTGGGGTATTTTGGTCAAAAGCGCACTCTTTTGTTTGAGTAGCAAGGACTATTTAAATCATAACGGCCAAAATTTATTTTTTCTCTGTTTTTAGGAAATCCTTTCTTCCGATATAGAATTGTTTCTCCAATTCGATGTTGATTCCGCAAGTTACTTTCATTACCTAAATATTATTCTTTATTGCTATAATTTTTATCACGGTATCAGGTCAGTATAAGAAAGAAAAACGGGGAAGTCTCCGAGAAGGTTCTCCTGAATAAAATAAACGCGGTCGCACGACCAGGCGAGATTTTGGCAGTTATGGGTCCCTCTCGAGCAGGTAAGAAATGATAGCTCTCTCTCTCGCCCCCCCTCTCTCTCTCCTCTCTCTCTCCTCCTCTCTCTCTCTCTCTCTCTCTCATCTCTCTCTCTCTCTCTCTCTCTCTCTCTCTCTCTCTCTCTCTCTCTCTCTCTCTCTCTCTCTCTCTCTCTCTCTCCTCTCTCTCTCTCTCTCTCTCTCTTTCTCTCTCTTTCTCTCTTTCTCTCTCCCTCTCCAGTTCTTCCTCTCACCATTTCTCCCTCTCATTCTCTCACTTTCACCCTCTCTCACTCTCCTCCTGCCTCCTTATTCCTCTTTGCCTCTCTTCTTCGCATCCTCTCTCACTCTCCTCCTGCCTCGTTATTCCTCTTTGCCTCTCTTCTTCGCATCCTCTCTCACTCTCTACCTCACATTTTCTCTCCCTCTCTCCTGCTCTCCCGCACTCCCGCACTCGCGCTCTCCGCTCCCCCTCTACCCCTCTCTCCCTATCCCCCCCTCGCCCTCTCTCGCCCGCTCTCCAACCCCCTCACTCCCTCTAACTCTTTTTCGCACTCTCCCTCTCTCCTTCTCTCCTTCTCTCCCTCTCCCCCTCCCCTCCCCCTCCCCCTCTCACCCTCTCTCCTTCTCTCCCTCTCCCCCTTCCCTCACCCTCTCCCTCTCACCCTCTCTCCTTTCTTTGCCTCTCTTCTTCGCATCCTCTCTCACTCTCTACCTCACATTTTCTCTCCCTCTCTCCTGCTCTCCCCGCACTCCCGCACTCGCGCTCTCCGCTCCCCCTCTACCCCTCTCTCCCTATCCCCCCCTCGCCCTCTCGCCCCGCTCTCCAACCCCCTCACTCCCTCTAACTCTTTTTCGCACTCTCCCTCTCTCCTTCTCTCCTTCTCTCCCTCTCCCCCCTCCCCTCCCCCTCCCCCTCTCACCCTCTCTCCTTCTCTCCCTCTCCCCCTTCCCTCACCCTCTCCCTCTCACCCTCTCTCCTTCTCTCCCTCTCCCTCTCCCTCTCCCTCGCCCTCTCTCTTTTCCGATTTCTTTTCCTTTTTCTGCTTATGTTAAGCTACACCAGAATTCATTTTGGTTAAGATGTTCTTTTCCCAGTTGCCAAATTTTAAATTTGAATTAAAAGTTGTAGCACAATATTAGATAGTTGAAACGTTTTTTTTGACATAATGATTACTATTTCAAATTTGTGTGACTAACCATAATTTTTGGTCAAATTTAGATTTCGTATGGTTTTTGGCTTTCTCTTTTTTTTTTTATTCTTGGGGATCGAAATGTACTCCTTGATATGCATTTCCCTGGGTAATTTTAAAAATGAAATCGGAGGGACATTGGATTAAACGTCCCATAAAGTTATGACACGTGATGTAATTTTTATTTTTCTTAGAAAGTCATTTCGATTTATTTATAATGGACAGGAAAATCGACATTTCTCGACGCCGTAGCAGGACAAATTGAACCTAGTAGCTTGAAGGTAATGCCACACATTTTTTGCTTTCATTTTTCTCTTATATTTCTTTATGTTGCTTAATTTGATTTTTTCAACTTGCTTTTTTCAATTTAACTTTGTTAACTTGTTATACTTGTTTAACGTCACATCTTTTAAGTTGTTTAATTGTTGCACTTTTTTTTTATCCTTTCTTGTCTTGTGTTGTATAGCTTCTATTCATTGGTTTTCTGGTTCTTTTCAAAGGGAATCGATAGATTTTTCTTAAAACGTGTATCTTTGTGTGTGTTTTTTTTTACTGTTTTCTATTTTCATTTTTTTTTCTTTTTTTAGGGCCACGTTTTGGTCAACGGAAAACTGATAGATTCTTCGATCAAACGCGTGTCGGGATATGTGATGCAAGACGACAATCTTTTTCCGAACCTCAGCGTTCGAGAAACCCTAATGTTTAGTGCGAGGCTACGACTTCCGAGAACGATGAGTCAAGCCGAAAAAATCGAACGAGTTACGATGCTTATCAATGAACTCGGCTTGCAAGAATGTGCAAACACGTACATTGGAAATAATGAGGTAAAGTAATAGGACTGAGATGTTGACTTTTTTTTTTGTTTAGTTTTTTCTTTTTTTGTTTCATCTTTTTATTAATTTGATCATTTTCACTTATTTTTTGTTTATTTCATTTATGTATTGGCAAAAGATTTGAGGGGTATGGAAGCCATGAGGTAAAGTAAAGGGCCTTAGATTTTGTTGTCATTGTTTTGTTTGTTTTATATTCATTACCGTTATTGTTAAACTATCATTATTATCATTATTATCATTATTATTATTTGATTTTCTTCCTGTTTGTTTATTTTTCTTATTTTGTCTTTATTTTTATGTATTTTTTGTCAAAAGATTCGAGGTGTGTCGGGCGGAGAACGCCGTCGAGTTTCAATCGGAGTGGATTTGATTCACGATCCGGCGATCCTTCTTCTCGACGAACCTACATCCGGATTAGATTCTACAGCCGGTAAATTTTCCCTTCTTTCAAATTCTTTTTGGTTTAATATCATACTTTCAGCACAAACTTTGCTTAATTTGTGATGATTTCTTATTGTGATTCAATCATGATTTCTGTTAGAATCGGCGATATTCAGTGTATCGCAAGGGCGCCAAAGGCTTAACTTTGTAGAACGACTAAGGCCAGGATCGAACCCGGGACCTGGTGTTAACCATACACTATACCAACTGAGCTGGCCTATACCAAATTCTTGCAATGATGAGCGGCGCAAATTTTTCCCTACCAGCTTTGAACGTGATACATACACACATGTGGAGTTCATCGTGGACAATTCTCCATACTTTCATGGTTCATTTTTTCAACGGCTTGTAAAGATTCTCAGAACCGCGTGTCAGAATCGGCTGGACGACAGAGTGGGAAATATCATGAAAGGGATTAGTGAGCCATTTGGGATCCGAACCTGGGCCTCTGAAGCGAAGCTTTGGTGCACTAACCACTGCACGACCAGCCGCAACGTGGGAAATGGTAGGTCCATATTAATTATCAAGTGTGGGCAAAACCACTTCCCGCTACTAAACCGCACATCTTGCTTACATCAACACCGTCCCACAAGAACTAACAAGTCCATGACTACCGTGTCTCCGATGATCTGGGAGTCAAGCGTGGGAAATCCAAAGAAAGGGATATGCGAGCCGGCCAAGACTCGAACCTGGACTTCTAAAGAGAGACTTTAGTGCGTTAGCTACTATGCCACCAACCCTAATACGGGAATTGGATGGTCCATATTATTATATGTCAATTGTGGGGGAAACTACGTCCCAATATAGAATGGCACATCTTGCCGATATGAGCAGGCCGAAATTTCAAGAGCATATAAAGGAAAATATGATTATTCTTGTTGTTGTTTTTTCTTACTTCAGCAAAAGTTTAACTCACGGAGCATCAGATGCAAGATTTTTTATGCCAATTTCTCTTTTTTCCCCTTATTTATTTGAAAAATAAGGAACAGCAACCTTTTTAAGAAAATATAGTAAAGATTTTATTCTTGTCGCACTCTTTTGGCTAAGTGGTTTTTTAAACAGTTAAAAGAAGAGAGACAATAAAGCAACCAATCTATTGGGTAAATTGTAGATGAAGTATATAAATTGATTTACTAACGTTCTTCTCCTTTTCCATTTTTTTTACTTCTTTCTTTCTTCAGCTTTAAAAGTTGTCGAAATCCTTTACAAAATGGCGGAACATCGAAAAAGAACAATTGTCCTCACTATTCACCAACCGTCTTTTCGAATCTTAGAAAAAATTCATAATATTCTTATTCTCGCCCACGGAAATTCAATTTTCCATGGGGCGCAAACGCGTTTAGTTCCCTTTTTTCGAGAATTCGGACGTCAAATTCCGGAACATGTGAGAGTCAAAAAACCAAGAATGAAAAAATTTCACTACATTACTTTATGATTATATTTGAATAAACACATTCATATTTTACATTTTACATTTCGTTTCTGCATTACTTTATAAATCCCATTTTGACACTTTTAATTACATTTTTAATGACATTTTTCCATTCGGGTACCAGGTGAATTCTGTGGAGTTTGTCCTCGATCTCATCGAAGAGCAACAAGGGAATGAGGAGGGCCTCGCGCCGCTTATCGCCTTTGCGGTGAGAGAGAAGAGAGGGAGAGGGATAGGGAGAGGAAGGAGGGAGAGGGAGAGGGAGAAGGGATAAGGAGGGAAGAGAAGTGGGAGGAGGAGGAGTGAGAGGAGGGCCTCGGGCCGCTTACGCCTGTGGTAAGAGAGAGGAGAGGGAGAGGGAAAGGGAGAGTGTGGTGGAGGGGGAGGGAGAGGGAGAGGGAGGGAGAGGGGGAAGGGGAGAGAAAGAGAGAGAGAGAGGGCGAGAGAGCAGAAAAAAGAAAATGAGAGTCTCATAGGCGATAAGCCACTTCTTGAAGAGGACGACCTCGCACTACTTATCGCCTTTGTGTTGAGATAGGAGGGAGAGGGAGGAAGGAGAGGGAGGAGGATGGAGATGGAGGAAATAGAGGGAGAGGGAGAGGGAGAGGGAAGAGAGAGAGTGATGATCAGACTGAGTAGGGGAAGAACGAGAGAGTGAGAGCATAAAGGAAAGAGAGAGATGTAAACCTCTCCCTCTCCTTCTTCCTTTGTCCTTTATCGCCTTTGCGATAAGAAGAAGAGGAAGAGGAAGTCAAAGGGGACGAAAGAGTGGAGAGGGGGGTGAGAGAGGGAGAGGGAAAAGGAGAGCGAGACCACTGAGGAGCGGTAACTAGAAGTCAAGTGAAAGGGACAAAAGAGCACATTTGATTGTTAATACAAATACCAAAAACTAAGGGGGTATCGTATAAAAAACTTAGTGTGCACTATTTACAAGGCACAGATTTAGATGTTATATCTAACAGGGAGGGAGAGAGGGCGGGAGGAAGGGAGAAGGAGAGAGACATAGCCCATCAGTCACATCTTGGGGGGGGGGGGGGGGAGGTTATTTACATCCTTCTACATGTCTTGCACCACTCACAATGAACATTTTTTAGCTTTAATGTTGGACATAATATACCTTGTAAATAAAAAAATTGTGAGATTCTTTTCCTTTATCACTAGGAATGTCATTGATTTTTCCTTTAACTCTCTATTTGGAATTCAATTTGGAATTTTATTTTAATTTTGATTTTGAATTTAAATGTTTAATTTGGGTTTTGTTTTTCGATTCGTGTTCAAAATTTTCTGCAGGAGTCAAAGGCAAAAAATGGTCAAGCGATCAAATTGGAACCAAAATCTTTCAAAACCAGCGACATTATCGAGAGATCATATGCTAATAATATTTTTTCGGAGTTTCTAATCCTCGTCGACCGAAATTTCAAAAACATTTTCCGGACAAGAGAATTGTTTGTAACCCGTTTTATTCTTTTAGTAAGTTCTATATATGTTCTTCTCGATGAATTTATATTTCACCTTTGGCTTTTATTTTATTCACAAAAAAAGTATTCACTACAAAAAGGAAACGTGAGATTTCATGATTTTGTAATTGTTTCTAAGGTGATTTCAATTATTTCCTCGTGTTGCCATAGTGGTTCAACTTTTTTGTCATGTTTAAAAACAACATAATATTATAATGCTGTTTTAAAAACAATCATTGTTTCCAAAAACAAATAGTGGTTCCTAACATGATTATGAGACTCACGGTTTGCCTTTCCTTCCTCTTGTCTTTTTCATTGTTTTATTCTATTTTCTACTTATTTGGTGGCATAGATTATTTCCTCACTTTGTGGTGGTTCCATTTTTTGGGACGCCATGGTGGTTCAACTTTTTTGTCATGTTTGAAAACGACATAATGTCATAATGTTATTTATAAAAAAAAATATTGTTTCCAAAAACAAAATAGTGTTTCCTAAAATCATGCTACTTATGCCTTTTCTTTCCTTCTTTTTCAATGTTTTCTTATTCTATTTTCTATTTTCTATTTATGCAGATTATTTCTTCACTATGTGGTGGTTCCATTTTTTGGGATGCCGAAGAAAATACGGTTGGAATACGATCGCGACAATCGTATTTTGCCTTCACTCTCGGACTAATTATTTTTAGTTCGACGGAAAGTTTACCCGTTTTACTCGATGAACGACAAATTTTTCGTCGCGAAAGTTCGTGCGGATCGTATCGCACAAGTACTTATGTCGTCGCCAATGCGATCGTTTTTCTCCCGTTTTTACTCTGGTTGGCCGTATTTTTTCCGTGCGTATCGTATTTTATGGTGGACCTTTCGTTTAAATTGGACGCGTTCGTCGTCTTTATATGCGCGATTTTTTTGACGTATTGTATCTCGAATTCCTTCGTTTCTCTTATCGCTACTTTGGTTCCGGATTTTATTGTTGGAAATACGGTCGCAAATTCTATAAACGCGTATTTTTTCCTCTTTTCGGGATTTTTCATTCCACGGTAATTGTCGGATCACTTGAAAAAAGAAAAAAAATATAGATAAACGAATGGAAGGGGAGGTTTGGGAGTTTTTCGAATCATTTGAGTTACTTTTTTTTTGGTAGTATTCTATTAGAGTTCTTTTTATTATCCTCTATCTCTCCTCTTCCCACTACCTCTCCTCCTCCCCCTCCCTCTCCCCTTCTCCCTCCTCCTCACCCTCCCCCTCTCCCCCACCCTCCCTCCATCTCTCTCTCCCTCCCTCTCCCGTTTCCAACATGGCCAATCAATTCAAACCATGAAAAATCCTTCGTTCTTTCATCTTTTTGTGCCATTGTTTTTGAAAAAGCCTTAAATTTTTTCTTTTTGTGCCGTTTTAAATACCTTTGTTCTTTTGTCTTTTTGTGCCGTTCTTTTTTTTTTCAAAGCTTTGTTCTTTCATCTTTTTGTGCCCTTCTTTTCAAAAAACCTTTGTCCTTTTGTCTTTTTTGTGCCGTTTTTTTTGAAAAAGCCGTCGTTCTTTCGTCCTTTTTGTGCCCCCTTTTTTTTATTTCATTATTTTTTTCTTTTTTTCTTTTTTTTTTTTTTTTTTTGCCGAGTGAACATCCCGAGATATTGGATATGGATGCGTTATCTCTCTTCTTTAAAATACTTTTTAGAAATCCCCCATTCACTCTCCCTCTCACTCTCCTTCTCCCCCTCCCCCTCCCTCTCCCAACTTGGCCAATTAATTCTAACCATCTCCAAATCCTCCTTTCTTTCCTCTTTCTGTGCCTTTTTTTTGTCTTTTGTGCCGTTTTTTTGTCTTTTTTTGCCTTTTTTTGTCTTTTTGCAGAGTGAACATCCCGAGATATTGGATATGGATGCATTATCTCTCTTCTTTAAAATATCCTTTAGAGATTCTCGAACATAACGAATATTCCCATCTTCAAAATAGTTGTTGGAGTAAAAATTTGGACGGAAGTTGCGGTCAGGATACGAAAAAAGTTCTCGAAAGTTTATCGGCGGGAAGCGTAAATATGGTCGAAAATTTTTCTGTTATGGTTTTATTTCTCGTGGGTTATCGGGCTTTACAATATATTGTTTTAAGGTTTCAAAAAGGATCGATTAGGAAGTGATAAAAGAAAAAGGAAAAAAAAAAAAAAAGGAAAAAGGAAATTTAAAAAAAAAAAAAGAAAAAAGGGATTTAAAGAAAATAGGATATGAGAAAAAAGAGATGAAAAAAGGATTTGAAGAAAAGGAAATACGAAAAAAAAAAAAAAAACTTGGGGATTAAAGAACCTCGAGAAAAAGTCGACGAGAAACAAGGAAACCCTTCTTTTTTTTTTGGAAAGTTGGGGAAATAAAGACTATCGAATGAATATGACTTATTTGGTTTTATTTTATTTTTTTGTAGAAATGTTGATAGGGTGAGTAATTTACGTAGTATTTCAGTTAGTGTAAGCAATAATTTTCTTCTCTTTTTGTTAAAAAAACACAATTGAAGAAATTCGTACACATATTCTTTTTTCTAATTGTCTTTAATTTTCGGTAGAGACATTCTTCTGGATTTCAAATTAACAACCTTCTTGTAACATTTTCTCTTTTTTTGTAAATATAATTCCATTTTTTTTTCAAACATCTCCAATTTTTTGTAAAAATATCATCAATTTTTCGTAAAAACATTTTCTTAAATGCGTGAGACTTGCTCAAATCCTTCTCCATTTTGTCTTTCCTCTGAAAAAGAAAAAAATCAAATTTATGAAAGAGCAATTTCTTTACCTGAAAAATTTCAGAAAATCTCCAATTTTCCCAAAAAAAATATCCCTTTAAATATTAATTGACATTCCTAAAAGATTTTTTTTTTCATCCTGTTTTTTCTTTCAAAGACTTGTAAATAATTTCTGATAAAATATGAAATTTGTGATTTTTTAGTCCTTTCTATTAATGTGTAAATTTTTGAATCTTTTTGAACGGCAAAAAGAAAAAGAACAGATGAAAAGAAAAAAAAACGGATTTTTCACAAAAAAAATAATAACGAATAAATAAATAATAATAATAATAATGATAATAATAAAGATAATAAGTACCGAAGAACATCCACACTATTTATAGTTCAAGATTTAACATTTTCATCGATTTTTAGGGTATTTTTAGGACATACAAACATGAGAGTCGCAAAAATCACATCGACATTCAAATTGAGAAAGAAAAAAAAAAAGCAGAAAAATCCTTTTCATCAATATTTACAAATCATTCCATCGAGCATTAAAATAAAATTACAACATTCCTTCATTTTTTTTCTTACGCTATTTTTTTCCATGTAACAGAAAAAACATTAAAAAAGGAAATATCTTTCCTCAAATCGTTTATCTAAAAACTGACCAACACTCGCATAAAATTTTCAATTACAACGTTTCTTTCTTTTTTTTTTTTTTTCTTTTTAACTAATGCAAAAAAAACTTAAAATTCACTGCTGTCATAAAAAAAAGTTACAATTTCCTAAATTAGAATCTTATTAAAATCCCTTTTTCTCCTAAATATAGTGCAATATTTAAACAACTTTTGTTAAAAAAACTATAACATTGGACAATTTAAAAAAAAAAAACACCACAAAAAAAAAAGAAAAAACATGAAAATGGTTGAACTTCCCATTGACCGCAAAATTCTCGCCTTTCTCTCCCTCTCTCACCCTCTCTCTCTCTCTCTCTCTCTCTTTCTTTTACCTTTCACATAAAATCTTAAACCGAGTTTTCGAAGAAAGTTTCAGGAATTTTTTTCCCCGAAACCGACTAGAAACCTCTCTTCGACGATACTTTTTGACCATTTTACATTAATCCTCTCCTCTCCCCTCCTCTCTCCCCTCCTCTCCTCTCCTCTCCTGTCCCCTCCTCTCCTCTCAACTTCAAATCCATATTTTCCGCCCACTAGTTAATCTTCGAATAAAACCGATCTCCTTCGATATCTTCTCTCCCCACCCTCCCCCCCTCTCCCTCCCTCTCCCCTCCCCTCCCCTCCTCTCCCTTCCCCTCCCCCTCCTCCTCTCCTCTCCTCTCCCCTCCTTACAACCTTTACAACCTTACAATTCCAAATCGATATTTTCTGCCCACTCGTTAATCTTCGAATAAAACCTATCTCCTCCTATCTCCTCCCCCGTACTTCCCGCCGCGACTCTCAAAATATCTTCTATTAGCGCAAAATTCCCCATAATGTCTACGTGACTCGCACTTTGCGTCCCTCTCCCTTCCAATAAGCTCGAGGGAGGGGCGTGATTATATTCCCTACTATAAACTTTCGACCCCGAGGGATTAAATCGGGTCTTCCCTTTCCATCCCTTCGCACACATAAAACCGGCACTCAAAGCCGGTACAGTTTCGTCTCCATCTACAAAGTACACTCCGTCTTTTAAGCAACCGACTTCTTCTCTGTTGACTTTTGTCGAGTCAACGGAAGCGTCGATACGGAACGGAATGAGACATGTGTCGTTGTACGGAGAGAGTTTGTATATGTAAGCCCGTTCCGTTGGGATCCCGACTCCGTAAAGACAGTAGACCTCCATGTCGGGAGCGTCGGGGAGCCTAAAAAGACAAAAAAGGGAGAGGAGAGGAGAGGAGAGCGGGAGGGATGGCAAGGGAAGGAAGAGGAGGAAATGATTAAAAATGTAAAAATATAAAATATAAAAAAAAGAGGAAGGAATGTTGAGGGAAAAGGAAGAAGAACGTAAAGAGACGTTGAAAAAAAAGTAAAACACGACTTTCTCTGATCACTCTCCCTCTTGCTCTCCCTCTTACCTCTGCCTCTCCCTCTCCTTCTCCCTCTCCTTCTCCCTCTCCCCCTCCCCCTCTTTTTATTATTCTTTATCCTCTCCCTCTCCCTCTCCCACCTTGTCTCCACTGTATTTAACAAATGTCTCTCCCTTTCTCCCTCTCTTTTTATTATATTTTACCCTCTCCTTCTCCCTTTCCTACCTACTAGATTCAACAAATGTCTCTCCCCTTACTCGTTTATTTATTATTCTTTATCCTCTCCCTCCCCCACTTTGTCTCTACAAGATTCCCTTCCTTTTGTTATCCGTTACCCTCTCCCTCTCTCCCACCTTGTCTGTATTGGACTAGAAAAATATCTCTCCCCTTTTCCCTCTCCCTTTTTATTATTCTTTATCCTCTCCCTCTCCTTCTCCCTCTCCCACATTGTCTCTATCCTCTTCCTCTCCCCCTCTCCCACCTTATCTCGACTAGATTCAGTTTTTTTTATTATCCGTTATCCTCTCCCCTCTCTCCCACCTTGTCTCTAGTGAATTGGACCAATGTCTCTCCCCTTCACCCTCTCTTTTTTTGTTAATCTTTATCTTCTCCATCTCCCTTCCCACCTTATCTCTATCCATTTCCTCTCCCTCTCCCTTCCCACCTTATATCTATCCTTTCCCTCTCCCTCACTCCCACCTTGTCTCTAGTGGACTCGACAAGATTCTCTCCCTTTTTCCCTCTCCCTTTTTATTATTCTTTATCCTCTCCCTCTCCCACCTTGTCCCTATCCTTTCCCTCTTCCCCTCCCTCTCCCACCTTGTCTCTATCCTTTCCCTCTCCCTCTCTCTTCCCACCTTATCTCTACCCTTTCCCTCTCCCTCTCTCCCACCTTGTCTCTAGTGGATTGGACCAATGTTTTGGATGGGCATATTTTGGGTCGTCCAAATCGTCAGCGATTCCCAATCCCCAATTTGCGTCAGACCGAGCCATCATCCTCGGCGCGACACGGCGCAAAAGGTCTGGAAGATCGCTCGCCGTATACACCTATTGGATTATAACTTAGAAAAAATATTATTATCTCCTTATAAAATATTATCTTCTCATAAATTATTATCTTCTTATGAAATACTATCTTCTTATAAAATATTATTTTCTAATGAATCTTTTTACAATACATTACCTTCAAAAGACGCTTATAAAAAAGTTATTATCTTCAAATGAAGCTTTGTATAAAAAGTTATTATTATCTTCAAATGAAGCTTCGCATAAAAAATTATTACCTTCAAATGAAGCTTCCTAAAGAAAATTATTATCTTCAAATGAAAAATTTGTGGGCCCCATAACCTATTAAATTCAAAGCCATACCACGAAGCACTTTCAAGTTGTTCGAGGAGAATAAGAGGAGAGAGACAATACTGTATTGAAGCTCAAAATACTTGTGGTCGACTTCTTTTCAAATGAAGACAAAGTAAGACCAAATACAAAAGTGAAGATTTAACCAAGGTACTTCCTACCCAGTTAAAGGTACTTTCAATAATACCCCTTTTTGTGCCACATGTTGTACGGTTCTCCATGTCATTTCCTGGTACTCCGTCCAAACGTCTCCGCACGAAATGTTGCGTGACTTCCCGGAAGCTTCCGCGGCTTCGTCAGCCACCTGGGAGAAATTTTGAATCGTTAACTTTTGAGAGTGAGAGAGAGCAAGAGAGGAGAGAGGGCGGAAGGGAGGGGGCAGGGAGGAGAGGCAGAGGGAGGAAGAAGGGAGAGGAGAGGGAGAGAGGAAGAAGAAATGGGTTTTTGAACTGGTTTTTGGACAAACTTTTGAGTGTATGGGTTTTCGGACATGGGGGAAAAAGACAAAAAATAGGATTGTGATGTAGGAGTAAGGTGAAAGTGAGTGTGGTGGGAAAAAGATAAAAGGTAGGATGAACATTGGTAGAAAAAAGACAATAGTGGATTGTGTGGACAGAATGAGGGCAAAAAATGGAAAAAAGTTTGGTGAATTTGTCAATAGTTGATTGTTATTTGTTAAGTGATGTTATACCTACATTCGTATTTATCGTTATAACTATATCTACAACTATAACCATAGTTATTATAACTACAACTACAACTATTAACTACAAACCGTCAATTATTAACTGTTCCCGGTCAACGACTAAATATTGTTACTATTAACTTAAAACTGTCGTTGTAGTTGTTAACTGCAATTAAAGTTACAAACAGTAAAACTGTAAACTGGGAGTGTAACTGTAATTGTCAACCGTTCAGCGGTAACAGTAACGGAACCGTAATTGAAAGCAAAACTGCAACTGCAATTATAACTCCATAAACTGTAAATGTAACTGGAATAACTGGAGCTCAAACTGTTATTGACTGAATGCAAATTACAACTGTAACTAAAACTGTAACAACTCTTAACTCTTGTCTGTAACATAAACACATGAATGTAACTGTAACTGTAGTTGTCCCTGTTGTTGAGATTGAAACTGTAACTTGTTACTTGGGTAACTGTAACTGTCATGTTATCTGTAACTGTAAAACTGTAGTTCTAACTGTAAACCTATACCGTATGTAATGTATTACTGCAACTGTACTGTATCATTGTATTACCGTGACCGTGACTGTGACACAACTGTGAACAGTACCTTATATCTAACGGTAAAATTGTCGCATACAACTGAAAACTGTAAATTGTAACTGACAGTAAAATTGTAATGTAACACCGTGACTGTAAAGTGTAACTGTCATCTGTAACTGCTAAGATAACGACAACCACAGTTGTAACTGCCGTAACTGTAACTAGAATTTTACATCAACTGTAACTAAACATCTACATTACTATTTGACACATCTCTATAACTTTGTATATAAACGCATACTATATCATATATATATATACATATATATATATATATATATATATATATATATATATACACACACATATATATATAAATATATATACAATACATCAACTGTAACTGAAGGACACACCTTCTAAATCCCCATATACAAATATATACTATATCAATATACAAGATTATATTCTACATTAAAAAATTATTATTAACATATTATTACAAATACATTGTTATTTTCACACCTCTAAATCCCCATAGGCGACCGGTTTTGGAAGATCTGCTGCGGGAAGGAGAGAGGCGTCCCGTCCAAATGCCACCTAGACAAAAAGACAAAAATGACAAAAAGGGAAATAAAACAAAAAAGACAAACAGGATAAAATGACTAAAGGACAAAAAGATGAAAAATAAAAAACAAAATGAGAAGGACAAAAAAGGACAAAAGTACAAAAAAAGACAAAGACAAAACAAGACAAGGGAAAAAAGACAAAATGACAAAAAGGACAAAAAGCCAAACAGACAAAATAGATAAAAAGGACAAAAGGACAAAAAAGGCAAAAGGACAAGATGACAAAATGGCAATGACAAAAAGGCGAAAATAGACAAAAAGAGCAGATTTTCAAAAGAGATCTCAGAAAAGCATACAATAAATGGAAATAAAATAAAGAATAAAACGGAAAATGGAAAACGGAAAACGGAAATAGAAAAACCGATGACAAAAAATGAACCATAGAAACGCAGAATTCGGAAAAATGAAAACACAAACGGAAAACTAAACAGAAAACAAAGAACAGAAAATAAAAACGGAAAACGGTGAACAGAACATAGAAAACGAACCACGGAAAAACAGAAGGCAAAAAGCACAAAACAGAAAACAGAAGCGCAAAATAGAAAACGGAAAAAACGGAAAAACGGAGAGCAGAGAAAATGGAAAACAAAAAACACAAAACAGAAACACACACAAAAAAAAAAAAAAAAACCAAAGAAAAAACCCCAAAAAAAAAGCCCACAAAAAAAAAACCCCACCATGCGACCGTAAGAGCCCGTCGCTTCGAAAAATTCTCCGCACATGTGTCGACTTCACACGTTTCGCCGAGATCCGACTTTTTGGTCTTATTCTCATTTTTTGTCTTATCCACATTTTTGGAAGTACTACATTGGTAATCTTGTTCTGGGGACCAATCGAGTCCTCCCCAAATAGTGTCTCCCCCCTTGGGAATCATGGACATCGTCGCGTCCCACGTCCGAGAAACTCTCATCACATGTTGGAGGGTTTGGAGGGAGTCGAGAAAATTTGCAGGAGCGATTTCTCTGTTTAAAAAAAAAAAAAAAAAAAAAAAGAGGAAAATTTGGGGTGTTGGAGGGTTTGGAGGGAGTTGTGAAAGTTTGCGGGAAGAGGAAAAAGAGGAAAATGGAAAAATTGGAAGAAGAAAAGAGGAAAGAAACGAATTGGAAAATACAAATGTAAATAAAAAAAAAAACAGATTGTAAAAACGAAAGAAATTGCATGTTGGAGAGATTTTAAAAAATTCGCGGGAGGGATTTCTTGG
This sequence comes from Zygnema cylindricum, assembly GCA_037447655.1. NCBI lineage: Eukaryota > Viridiplantae > Streptophyta > Zygnematophyceae > Zygnematales > Zygnemataceae > Zygnema > Zygnema cylindricum. Next base: position 32,153 of record JBBHKE010003090.1, on the reverse strand, counting down.
TTAAAAAGGAATGAGAGGAAAAAGAAAAGAGGAAAGAAATGAATTTGAAGTGAAAGTGCATCGAAAAAAAAAGTGAATTGAATAAAAAAATGTAAATCGAAAAAAAAAAGTGGATCGAAAAAAAATGAACAGAGAAATAGTTCAATTGAACAAAACGAATAGAAAAAAAAAAAAAAAAAAATTGAAAAACAGAAAGCAGATGAGAAGCGAAAGAAGGAAAAACAAAAAAGAAAAAACGAATCGAAAAAATAAAAAAACAGGGAAAAAAAATAAAAGAAAATAACGGAAAATAAAATGAAGGGAAAAAAAAAAAATCTTATAGCTTTGGGGGGCATTCTGAATCTTTTTAAGAGGTTTTTTTTAGGGTTTAAAAGAATAAGAGAAAAAAAAAAAAATCACGACTGAAAGTTTTTCACCTCGGCCGAAATAAAAAAAAAAATCACATAAAGGCTTTTCCGGGTTGTTACGGTCATCCTAACCCGAAAAAAAAATGCTAAAAAATAACAAAAAAATGCAAAAAAAATAAAAAATAATAATAAAAAAAATAACAAAAAAAAAATAATAACAAATAAATAAATAAATAAAAAATCCAAAAAAATCCAAAAAAATCCGAAAAAATCCGAAAAAAAAACCCATAAAAAAAACCCAGAAAAAACCCAAAAATAAATACAAAAAATAACAACAAAAAAAATCCCAAAAAATATATATATATATACCTCGCCACCGCAATATCTTTCGCCTCGGCCGAAAAAAATCCCCGTAAAGGCTTTTGGAACCCCTAAAAGGGGGTCCAGCAATATTCATAACCGCCTTTTATATGGTTTTTTACCCAATCCTTCCCTCCACCCCCCCCGAGAGGGAGAGGATTTTCGACCCATTTCAGAAAAAAAAGAAAATAGAGGGATCCCATCGAGTGAGGGACAACGACCACTTTTTGACCCGAATTTGTCTGCAAAAAAGGGGGGAAGGGGGGGTTTGGGTGGGGTTACGGGGGGGTAAGGGGGAGGAGGGAGAGAGAGCGAGAGAGAGAGGGAGAGAGAGGAAGGGGGACAACCACCACTCTTTTTGACCCGATTTTTTCTGCAAAAAAGGGGGGAAAGGGGGTTTTTTGGGGGGGGGGAAGGGGGGGTAGGGTGGGGGTAAGGGGGGTAAGGGGGGGAGGGAGAGAGAGGGGAGAGCGGGAGCAGGATTGAGAAAGGGGAAATTTTGGGGGTAAGAGATAAAAATAGAGGGAGAGTATAACCACACCATCTTTTGACCCAAATTTGTCTGTAAAAAAGGAGGGTTAGGGGGGGGGGGAGGGGGGGGGGGAGTGAGGGAGAGGGGGAAAGAGGAGGAGAGGGAGGTGGAGAGGAGAGGGAGGGCGCACGGGAGGAAGAGGGAGGAAGGAAGGAAGAGAGGCGGGGAGAGAGGAGAGACAGGAGAGGGGGAGAGGGGGGGGAAGTGGGAGGGGGAGAGGGGAGGGAGAGGGATGGGGGGGGAGGGGGAGACGGAGGCAGGGAGGGAGAGAGGAGGGGAAGGGAGAGAGGGAGGGGGAGGACGGGAGTGAGGGAAGAAGAAGAAGGAAAGGGAGAAGGAGAGCGGGGGAGAGGGAGAAAAAAGAGAAGAAAAGAGAGAAAGGGGAGAGGGAGGAAGGAGAGAGGGGGGGGAGAGGGGGGGGAGAGAGAGGGGAGAGGAAGGAGAGAGAGCAGGAGAGGGAGAAAGAAAGAGAGGGAGAGAGAGAGGGGGAAAGGAAGAAGGGGGGGAGAAAGGGAGAGGGAGAAAGAAGGAGAGGGGAAGAGGCGGAAGGAGATAGAGGAGAAGAGGGAGAGGGAGAGGAAGAGAAAGAAGGAGAGAGAGGGCAAAAGGGAGAAAGAGATAGCAGAAGAGCGAGAAGGAGAGAGAGAGGGTGAGGGAGGGGGCAAGGGAGAATGAGAGGGGGGGGAGAGAGGAGAGTGAGAAGAACAGAGAGGGGAAGAGGAAGGGGGAGAGGGAGAAAGAGAGAGGGGAAGATAGTGGGGGAGAGTGAGGGAGAGGGGGGGAGAGAAAGCAGGAGATGGGAGGGTGGGGGGGGAGGGGAAGAGGAAGAGGGATAGCGACGGGAAAAGGGAGGAGAGAGCGGGAGAGGGAGAAGGAGAGAGAGGAGGAGAGGGGAGAAGAGAGAAGAGCCGAGCAAAAAAGAGGAGAGGGGGAGTGGGGAGGGGGAGAGGGGAGGGGAGAGGGAGGGGGAGAGGGGAGGGGAGGGAGAGGCAGGGGGAGTGAGATGGGGAGAGAGAGGGGAAGAGAAAGGGGAGAGGAAGGGAGAGAGGGGAGGGGAAGAGGAACGGGAAAAGGTAGAAGTTGTGAGGGGGGGGGTAGTGAGAAAGAGAGAGGGGGAGAGAGGGGGGGAGAGGGGGGAGAGAGAGAGAGAGGGAGGAGAGAGAGGGGGGATAGAGAGGGGAGGAGGGAGAAGGAGAATGAGGGAGAGTGGAAGAGGGAGATGGAGGGAGTGGGAGAGGAGGGAGGAGGGGAGGAGGGAGAGGGGGAGAGGGAGAAAGTAGAGGGAAAAAAATGAAATTAAAAAAAGGTAAAAACAAAAAAAAAACATATTACTTCTCTAAAACCTCGTCCGCAATTTCAATATATATATCGGCAAAAAGTTGAGGGAGGAAGGGAGGAAGGGAGGAAAACATAATAATACTAATAGTAGTAGCAATAAAAGAAGAAATAATAATAATAACAGTAATGATAATAATAATACTAGTAATAACAATGATAATAATTATAATCGTAATAAAAATAACAATAATACTAATAATTATAATAATAATAAATTATGATAAGTAAAATGGCGACAACATGGACAAATGCCGATAACAAATAAACAAAATATAATAATAATAACCAATAAACAAATAAAAAAAAAATTATTAAAAAAATAATAATAATAATAATAAAAAAAAAAAAAAAATCTTACCTCTACTAAAACCTCGATTGCAGATTTTAATCGACTCAATTGTTTGTCTCGAGCCTATTTTCACCCAAAATAAAAAACAGAAATGTAATTAAAAAATAATCATAATATCAACAGTAATAATATAGTAATAATAATATGAAGAATGAAGAAAAAAAAAAATGAATGTAAAATACCATCTGTTCTTTGCTTAGAAAAGGGAAAAAAACAAAAGCAATATGACAAAAAATAATAATATTAACAATAATAATGAGAAAAAAAAAATTAACTTAAAATATCGTCTGTTCTTCTGTTTGGAAAAGGGAAAAAAAAAACATTGATGAGGGTGATTAACTAATAGTATATTCTAAATTTATTTATTCTAAAACTGTGAGAATCATAAAAAGAAAAAAATAATGTTGAAGTCGTTGTACGTTTTCTTGTACAATTAATTTAATTAAGTTTGCGTGATTATGATATTATATTTTTTAACATTTTTATACAATTATTATACTTATTTTTGAACAAATTATCATACCAATTATTGTACAATTATTATATTTAATTTTATTTCAATTATTAATTTCATTTTTTTAAACTGTTATTTTATTTACTCACTTGTTTTATTTATTTTTAATTGTTTGAGTGTAAACAAAAAAAGACATAATTAACAATACCACAAAAAGTAAATAATATAATTATAAATTTATTATTTACATGATTAAAAAGGGAAATTACAAAACCGTACTTAAAATTTTAAATTAATTATTTTATTTTTTATTTTTTGAAAAATGGCACAAAATTCAAAAAACATCTCCAGATTTTACAAATTTTACAAAAAATTGCACAAAATATTAGTCATATTTTTCAAAAAGAAAAATCGTACAAATTATTTAAACATTTTTGCAAAAAAAAAAGTTAGATTTTTTCCAAGAAAAAGCACAGAAATCCGTACATTCTACCAGAAATAGTACACTTTTTCCGAACAAAATTCCTACATTCAGCCAAACTTCGTCAGCTAAACGAAAAACAGAAAAAGTTTTTTCTTATAGATATATATATATACATGTATAGACATATATGTCTATGCATACATAAACTTTTATTGTCAACCATTGGTTTTTTTTTTCAGCTTGACTAAACAAAAAACCGAAGAAAAAAAGAAAAAAAAAAACAAACAAACAAACAAATGTAGAAAGGAACAAAAAAAAATTACATAATTTCCCGGAAACCCTGAAATTGTCAAAAACGACAACTTTTAGAGTCTTTAACTTTTATGAACCGTTCGTCAGCAATTTCTAACCGTGTTTAACCCGTTTTTTAAAGAATTTTAACCATTTTTACCATTTTTAACCGTTATTAACCGTTTTTCTATCTATTTTTTAACCGTTTTGAATCCTTTTTTCTTCCGGGAAAAATCGAAAGATGACGGCGTCCATCGGGACGTCACGATTAGAAAATCCGTACAATTGGTGATGAGAAAAAGTACTTTCAAAAATGTACTTTTGAGTTTCCGCCTAAAAATGTTAAACACTAATAGAAATGGGAAGTGTAGCAAATAATACATTTATAAACAATACATATTAATAAGACATCTATAAACATTCTACTTTGATAATATATTTATAAACAATGTATTTTTGACAATACATTTATAAACATTGTATTTCAATAAAATATTTATGAACATTGTATATTTCAAAATTATTAAATAAAAATATTGTATTATAAAAAAGATATTTATACAATAAAAACATTTTAAAAGGATATTTATAAACATTGTTTTTTAATAAGATATTAATTGCAAATATTTACCTACAATAACACATTCGTAACTACTCATTTCAATAATGTTCTTCTATGGCACCCTAAGAAAAAAACCCTTATTTAACCCTAAAAAAATCCTAAAAATTCCTTCGTTAAAGTTAGAATTTGTATTTACACATTAATAAATATTGTAACATTAAAAACTTCCTATGTAATAAGAAAAGAAACACCGGAAAAGGTGTAAAAGTTGAAAGTCGCATCCAATTTTAGCGTGTTCAACGATCATGGCCCTAAAAAAACCTTAGAAAAACCCTAAAAAAACCTTAAAAACCCTAAAAAAACCTAAAATACCCTTAAAAAACCATAAAAAACAACTATAAATTCCATCATTAGAAGCAATAATGCATTTGTAGCCATTATGTACAAAAAGAGAGTCGTCTTCGAGTTGTTCGATTATCGTGGCCTTAAAAAATCAAATAAGAATCTCTAAAAAACCCTAAAAAACCTAATTATTGGTTTTCTCACCTGTGTGTTGAGGAACGATGGTCGCTAATCGTACGAAGCCGTGTGTAAAGATCGTTTGTCTTGTCCAAAATCTTAGCGAGTAGTTCGATTAACACGACCCTCGAAAAAGAACTAAAAAATCCTTAAAAACCCTAAAAAAACCCTAGAAACCAAGGTACCAAACATTGTAAATCTAGTTGTTATTGGTTTTCTCACCTACGTGTTGAGGAACGGCAGTCTCCAATCATACGACGCCATGTGCAAAGATCAGTCGACGTATCCGATCTTCATGAGTTCTTCAATGATCACGACCTTCGAAAAAACACTAAAAAAATCCTAAAAAACCCAAAAATAAATCCTTACCTGTGTGTTAAGAAAGGAGAGTCGCCAATCGTACGACGCCATGTGTAAAGATCGATCGTCGTATCCGATCTTTGCGAGTTGTTCTATTATCACGGCCCACACGAAGTACCCGGGCATGAAGTAGTCGGCCGCGACGAGACCTTCGACCGGTCGAACTCGAATCCCCGGAGGATCCAATCCAGTCTCGTTGTCCAAAACCATGTGCTCCATCCAACAAAACGGTCTTGAAAAAGACAAAGAAAGGCAAAACGACAAAAAAAGACAAAAAAGACAAAAAAAGACAAAAAGACAAAAAAAATACAAAAGACAAATCTTTAGGTAAATGTAGGTTGTCCGAAATTGTGTGTTCCATCCAACAAAACCGCCTAAAAGGACAAGAAAGAGAAAAAACAGTAAAATAATATATATAGTGGTAGTTAAAAGAATGTAAGATAAACAAAAGTGAGTTGTTCAAAACCATGAGTACCATCCAACAAAACGGCTTAAAAAATAAAAGTTGAATATTCGGGTAGTTGGTAATTTGAAGAATGTGGGTTTTCTTAGAGTTTATAACTTTACGCCTCAATTGTTTAGCGCTCGGGAGTGATTTTATGGGATACAAAAACTAAAAAACATATGCAATTCCATGCGTTTTGACACCTTTTAAATAAATAGGATTATCACCGAATCTCAATATTGCTAAAAAACCCTAAGAATCTCTCAAATCGACTAAGATTGAGACTCTCCTCAATATTGGAAAAATCAAAAATCAAAAATCATAAATTCAAATTTCAATACCCATCACTACATGTTATGAGTATAACTACCACCAAGTTAGTAATGCCTATAATACGAGGTAACCACAAATAATGCTTCCAAACCTGAAAATTTTATTCATACCACAACCATACCACATTAGGCGATAAATTAAAAACCCTAATTTAGGGTGTGCACGTAAATTAGTGTGAACCACATTAATTACAAAATCAAAAAGTTGTTGATAACAAGTGCCCACATAATCCGGTTTTGTTGGGAAAAACCAAATTATGTTATATTATAAACCGGAAAACACCATAAAATGGACCTTACAACTATTTCCCAACCCATACTACATAGATCGCCCACTTCTAGAGTTTTTAAACTAATTTAAGTGAGCTTTTTGGACCTAAAACTATAAATTAGTGATAAGAACAATTTTAATAAAGTGGCCCAAAAGAGCCACGTGGCAAAACATAATTTAATGTAGCTCATTTTAATAGAGTGAAACAAATAACTCTTATACATTATTTAATGTAGTTAAATTTAAGAAAGTGGTAACATAAATTGGTGTGGTTAAATTTAACAGTGTGGTAACATAATTTAGTGTGGTTAATTCTAACAAACTGGAAACATAATAGAGTGTGGCTAGTTCTAACAAAGTAGCAATATAATATAGTGAGGTTAATTCTAACAAAGTGATAACGTAATTTATTGGGGTTAATTTCTACAAAATAGTACCTTCTCCTCCAAAGTCTGGGCTCGTTGTAAACTCATATTGTCAGTTTTTGCCGCAATATATGCTCGAGGCCAATAATTGACCAGATTCAATGCACCTACGAGGTTGAGGATTTCTGCTGTATGTCCACCTGGACCAATCATAAGATAAACATGAGAACTATGAAAAATAAATAGAAAGGTAATTACTGCTAACAGATATCCGGTTACTGGCCGGTAATCGCAGGAAACTAACAGAATTCATCATACATAAAAATGTACAAATCTTACAGAAAAGTGTGCAAATAGTACAGAAAAGTGTATAAATCGTACAGAAAAGTGTGCAAATGTACAGAAAAGTGTGCAAATAGTACAGAAAAGTGTATAAATCAAACAGAAAAGTGTACAAATCGCACAGAAAATAACAAATCTTACAGAAAAGTGTGCAAATATTACAGAAAAGTGTATAAATCGAACAGAAAGGTGTACAAATCACACAGAAAAGTGTATAAATCCAACAGAAAAGTGCATAAATCGTACAGAGAAGTGTACAAAATACTGCAAGATTACTGCGAGTACCAGCCAGTTAATGCGACTCCAATCGAAAATGTGTGATCACCTTATAAGAAAGAAAATGGGAAGTAATATAACTTTAACATGAGAATATAAAGAATAGGTAAGAAAAGAGAGTAGCATACTCTTTAACATGAGAACTATGAAGAATAAGTAGGAAAACAGGAAGTAATATACTCTTTAACAAGAGAAGAATGGAGAATAAGTAAGAAAATAGGAAACATGTACTCTTTTACATGAGAACTATGAAGAATAAGTAAGGAAACAGGAAAAAACATACTCTATGAAGCAGTTTACTGCTTCAAAAACAAGAAAAAAAACGAAAAAAGAGCAGAAAAAAGACAGAGAACAATGCTTCACATGACTCTGTGGCTAGAAAAAAGACAAAATTCATGAGTGAAGAGAAGGCGACAAGAAAGAAAGACAAAAACAAACAACCCTTAACTTCTCTTGCTAACATTTTTTAGGCTTTTCAGGTCCTTTTGTTACCGTTTTTTAGCATTTCCTCCTGTTTTTTTTATCTTTTTGTAGTGTTTTCTTTTAATTTTTTTATCGTTTTATAGTATTTTCTCAGGCTTTTTTTATCCATTTTTAGCGTTTTCTCATAAGTTTTTTATCCTTTTTTAGCGTTTTCTTGAGTTTTTTATATTGTTTTTAGTGTTTTCTCGGATTTTTTTTTCCATTTTTTAGTGTTTTCTTGCGTTCTTTTAAAGTTTTTCAGAAGTTAACTTACCTGATCCAAGAACCAGTAAAGTGGAAATATTATTTCGTGGACGACGTTTCCGAGAAGCTCGACCCACAGATTTTAAAACCATAAAAATACGTAAAACGAAGAGAAATCCCAATAGGGAAAACAGCAAAAGTGTGAAAGACATGGTTGACAATACAGTAAAGTCCGTATAAGTCCTTAAAAAGAGTGAAGTGCTTGTGAAGTCCTTAAAGGTCAATAAAATTCCATAAAAGGGAGAAGTCCATACATCCTAAAAGTCCTTAGGAAGTCCTTAAAAAGGAGGCATATTTGTTATCTGCACCCAAATAGTTGAAACTCACCTAATTTCATTATTGAAAAGAAAGACGCCCAAAAAAAATAGATAGAATCAAGTCGATCATAAGCCTAAATTTTATGCCCCATTCTTATCTCTACTTGCAAAAAGTATAAAATTTGAAAAAAAAAAAAAAAAAAAGAGAAAAAACGAAAACTTTTCTGGTCTAAAATGGCTCAAGGACTTCATTGATTCATTCAAGTATTCTCACATTAAAATTTCAACTAAAAAAACATAAATAAAACCTCAAAAAAACCTAAACAATCCTGAAACACTCAAAAAACAGGTTTATGATGAAAAATATAAATATAAAACGGTTAGTCGACTACTGCCTTGAAAAAACTGAATGTTTGAAAAAAAAAAATGTTTCAAATAAACTCATAAAAACTAGTTTTATTTCTTTCTAAAACTTGACAATCTAGAACTTTTCCAGGAGAGTTGTAACAATTTTCGGTTTTTTTTCTGGCTTTTGAGTGTTTATATTTTGGTATATTTTTTACAATCTACCTTATATCAAACTCTAAAAAACGCTGAAAAACCCTAACAAAGTGTTTCAGAGAGAATCTAGAACTTCTTTTAAAAAAAACCCTAAAAAACTCCTACTAAATTTGACTGTTCTTCAATAATTTAGCTGTTTTTTGATACTGTCATTAAGGAAAAATGAAATAAAAATGTTTGTCCTTTCTGAAGAATAATTTAAGAAAAAATTCCTTAAGGCTTTATAAGCTTTTTAAAGTTTTCAGGGTTTGAAAAACCTTCAACTACTTCTTGAATCCTAAAGATTCAAATAATTACAAAATAATTTACAGTCACAAATTCTTTAACTTTTAACAGTTTCCGTGGTTTCTAAATGTTCTAAATACTGTTTTTTGGTTTTTTTCATTTCTACCTTTTACTTTTTTTCTTCTTTTTTTTGTCTTTTTGAACGGCTGCAAAACCTTTAATGAGTCAGAACCTTTTTTTTTTTACTTACCTTCTATCTGCAAAAAGTATACCTTACATCCATATTAGAGTCAGTGAATTATTAGCGTTCAATTTTATTAAACCTAACCACACCAAATTATGTTCCACGTGGCTCATTGTGAGCCACTTCGTTAAATACTGTTACACACTCTAACTAAGATTCTGAGTCAAAAAAACACTCACTCGAATTAGAGTGGTTAACTCTCACAAAGATGGGCTGCGTAGCCCGCCATGGCTTGAAAGAATACGGAAAGAGTACGGCAAGAGAACGAATAGAATACGGAAATAGTACGGAAATAGTACGGAAATAGGACGGAAATAACACGGTCAGAAGGACGAGAAATGTCAAATGCAACCACTACAAATGATCATGCGTGACACGTGGCGATACATGAAAGCTTGAAGTGAAACAATGCTCCAACAAGCGACACGTGTCAATCCAGCAAAGCTCCAGTTTGAAAGTTTGAAACTTCACTTTACATTTTTTTTGATCACTTTTCACTTTTTCTTTTTCAACTTTTCATCGGTGAACATTTTTTCTGATTTTTCTTTTCATTCTTGTATCTTTAAGTAAATAAGTTTTCCTTAAAAGGACATCAAAATATTTTACGCTTCTTCTTCACGATATTTGATTTTTTCGTCTTTTTTTTGGTTTTTTTCGTTTTTTTCATTCACCGATTCTTCATATTTTAGGTTTATCTTCTTCTGACGTTTTCAGTTTCCGAATCTTCATATTAAAAAATTTCGTGCGTTCAACTTTTCTTTTTCTGCATTTCAGTTTCACCTTTTATCTTTTCTTTTCTTGCATCTACTTGTTCGATTGTAACACTTTTGTATCGGCTCTTTTATTCGATTTTTTTTTCGATTTTTTTCGATTTTTTTCGAATTCGAAACGTTTTTTCGAACTCTTTTAAATTCGAAACATTCTTCCGAACCCTTTTGAAACTCGAAAATTTGAAAGTGAAGTGCAGTACAGTTCTTCTATTCAATAGTTATTGCAGCAACCCTAGAATCTTAAATTGCAATAAAAAAATAACTTTATTTCCAGTTTTTCCACCATTCATATCATAGTCACAATCATTCTCAAGAAAGAAAAGACTGCAAATAACTCTTAGAGTTTTCATTCTAGAGAAAGAAAAAGTTACGTTAAAGCAATCTGAAGGTTGCTGGAGAAGTTTGCAATTTCCTTTTTCTTGTTAAGTGAGTTTCAGAAGAAGCCCTAAAAAGCCCTAAAAAAAATCTTGCAAGAATAATGGCGGCTACTAACCGTCAAGAATATGACCACCTCTTTAAGCTCCTTCTTATCGGAAACTCCGGGGTTGGCAAAAGTTGTTTACTCCTACGCTTTACCACCGACACTTTTGATGACCTATCTCCCACCATAGGTATGCGAGTTAACACTTTTTGATGTCAATTTAGTTCGCCTTGCTGTTGTTGTTGTTTTTGTTGTTGTTGTAGATATATGCATGTTTAGGGTTTCTTTTGTTACTTATCCTCAAATGGCTTATTCTTAATTCCCTTATATTTTTGAGAGGCGAGAAAAAGTTCCTCCTTCATTTAATCGAAGTAGACAAACGCGCATACAGTAGATTTCACTTGTGTAATAACCTTTACTTTTTCCAGAGAAATTAAGCCTTTATTGGTATTTTTTAGCTCCCAGTTCCTGTGAACTTTACACTTTCTTCAGAGAAATTAGGTCTTTATTTGTATAGTTTAATTTTTTATTGGTGTAAAATACATCTTTATGGTATAATCTGTGTTTTTATTGGTAAATTTTACGTCTTAATTGGTATATTTTAGATGCCATCTTGTGAATTTTAGCTTCTTACTGGTTAACCATAGATTCTTTGAACGTGATGCAGGTGTAGATTTTAAACTCAAAATGATGACGATGAAGGGAAAGAAGTTGAAATTGACAATTTGGGACACAGGTGTGATTTCTATCTCATACAAAGGAGAGGAGATGTTTCAAAAGGAGGCTTTTTGGCCTCCTTAGATTTTTGTCGTGTTGGCCTCTTTTTGGCCTCTTGGCTTCCCCTCTTTTTGTCATTTTTTATCATTGTTTTGTGTTTTGAGGAATTGTCATTGTTTTTGGCATCCTAATTATCACTGTTCAACTTATCCTGGTTTAGAAAATCTATGCTTTTTAACATTTTGTAGGTTAATTTAACTGCTTGCGCTATCAACGTTAGGACTTTCTGTGATATACAACTTGAATTTTAAAACAGAATAGTCATCATTCTATTCAGGAGAACTCAAAGAACATTGGTATATATAAATATATTTATGTACACATATTGCACTCTGTAAGACAATTGTGCTCATTGTTGCAACTGAAATCTTAGTCAAAATTGAATTTTAGGTAAAAATAACTTGCAGTCAAAAAATGAGTCTAGTCAAAAACTAACTGAACTCAAAACCTGACTCTAGTCAAAAACTAAGTCTAGTAAAAAATTAAGTAAAGTCTTAAACTGACTCCGGTCAAACTCTAATTCCAGAAAACTAACCCTAGTAAAAACTAAAAACTAACTCCAGTCAAAATCTGCTTGCAGCTGGACAAGAAAGGTTCAGAACCCTAACGAGCTCGTATTATCGAGGAGCCCACGGTGTAATCCTAGGTTAGTATTGCTGAACCTTTTAACATGCCAATTTTTTTATTTTATTTTTTTGCACTTTTTTTAAATCTTATTCGCAGGCTTGTTCTCTTCATTCTCATCGTTATGATTTGAATAAAGCCATTTAAGTTTCCAGTCAAAGATTAAATACAACAACTTGCTTGTAAATTCATTATGAATTCATTATAAATTCATCTGATTATAAATTCACACAATTTGTCGTTTCTAGATGTGCTCTCCAACTTTCAGTGTTTTTATTTTTTTTTGTCGAGCCATCTTTTCTTTTTCTTTTGCAGTTTATGATGTGACTAAACGAGAGACGTTTACGGATTTATCCGAGGTTTGGTTGAAGGAGGTCGACATGTATTCGACCAATGGGGATTGTGTAATGATGTTGGTTGGGAATAAAATTGATCAGGTACGAGAGGGAGAGGGAGAGGAAGAGGGAGAGAGAGAGGGGAGAGGGAGGGTGAGAGGGAGGGTGAGAGGGAGGGGGAGGGGAAGGGTAGGAGCCAGGGGGAGGGAGAAATTAATTAATTAACTTATTTTTTATTTTTTTTAACGAAATTGTCCAAGTTGTGAAATTGTAAAAAGTGTGGTTTTGTAAAAATGTTGTAAAATTGTGAAATTGTGGTGAAACTGTTGTGAGATTGTTGTAAAATTGGGGAAGTACCATAAAATTGTGAAATTGTTGTGAAGTTGTTGTGAAATTGTTGTAAAATTGTTGTGAAATTGTTGTAAAATTGTTGTGAAATTGTTGTGGAATTTGTGTAATATTAGGAATCCGATCGAGTTGTGAGTCGGGCAGAGGGTATGGAGTTTGCTCGCCGCCATGGCTGCCTTTTTTTGGAATGTAGCGCAAAAACTCGCCTTAATGTGCAGCAATGTTTTCAAGAACTTGTTGATAAGGTATGTGGTCGATTGTAAATACTATTTTTTTTTTAACCCTTATTTCTTTTCAAGGGCAATGTTTTCAAAGAGCTTGTCACATTTTTTTTGAATTTGTAAACATGTTTTTGAGTTCAAAACAGATTTTTGAATTTGTAAACAAATTTTTGAGTACCAGAACAAATTTTTAAGTTTGTAAACAAATTTTTGAATTTGTAAATAATTTTTTGAATTTGTAAAAAGAAAAATGAATTTGTAAAAAAATGTATGGTCCAGATAAAAACAATTGTGTAGAAACAGAAAATACAGTCCATTATACTCTTTCTTTGTTAGATGATAATATGTCGTTTGAGATATTTTATTAGTGTTTTGAAATTTTGCCCAAATTTGTTTTCTATTTACTTGTGAGTTACACTTTTTGCAAATTCACTCTCACAAAAATGTGATGTTACACGGGAAATATTAAATAATAGCTAAACACCTAAGTAAATGCTCTTATGGTTTTGGAAACTGAAGTGAAGATTTTCTTAAACTTTTTGAGTTTGTTTAGGCTTTTGCTTGCTACCAGGGAGGATGGGTAAATTTTTGAGAACAGAGGGGGAGAGAGACAGAAAGGGAGAGGGACAGAGGGAGAGGACAAACAGGGGGAGGACAGCGTGGGAGAGGACAAAGCAGGAGAGGATAGACACAGAGGGAGAGTTGGAGAGGACAGGGAGGGAGAGAGAGGCCTAAGGGGGAGAGGCAGAGGGACAGAGAGAGAGAGGGACAAAGAGGACGATGGATGCTACACCGTTGATAGCTATTTGTGTTTAGAAATGTATAAGCGTGGGGATTATTTGTGTTATTGATTCTAATTTAGATTCAAGTGATGTGTCATTAATTTTAATATAGGTTGAGTGACGTCGACAACTTGTAACTGTGCTTACCAGAGTAGCCCTAAAAAAAAGAACAATTAGTATTAGTATTGGTATTATAAACACTATTTTATGTTCAGGGGGCAGAAAAAATCGGAGTCGAATTAGTGTTATCAACGCTAATAGCGATTCACGGTGTAGTTTAAAAACCAAAACCGATCAAAAAAACTTTCGTTGTTGGGTGGTTATTAAACTATTTACGTTAAAGCTGAATACAATACTTTATCTGATCTCTTTCAACGATCTTGGAGAATCTTGGAGGATCGTGAAGAATCTTAGAGGATCTTAGAGGATCTGAAGCTCTTGGAGAATCTTGGAGGATTTTTGAGGATCTTGGATCATCTTAGAGGACCTTGAAAGATCTTGGAAAATCTTGAAGGATCTTGGAGGATCTTGAAGGATCTCGAAAGATCTTGGAAGAATTGGAAGATCTCACAAGATCTCCAAATATATTGGAGGATCTAGGAGGATCTTGGAGGATATTGGAGAAATCTTGGGGGATCTCGGAAGATATCGGAAGTTCTCGGAAGATCTTTGGTGACCTTGGAGAATCTTGGAGGATGTTTGACATGCTACTATGCGAAGCTTGAATTTAAGAAAGGTTTTTTTTTTTGTTCTTTTTTTTTTGTTCTTTTTTCTTTTTTCTTTTGCAGATTTTGGAGACTCCGAGCTTAACAATGGAGGTTGGGGCAGGAGGGGCCATAGTTCGACCATCGAAAGGAGATACTACTTCGACAATAGACCCAAATAGTGCTTGCGGGTGTTGATCAAGGTTTTGAACTCCTTTTTTTTTTTTTTGCGAAAAAAAAAAAAATCGATAATATTGTGTCGTTTTCTATGCGTCGCTGCAGTTTTACAATGTACATAGGTGCTTTACTGAGGTGAAGATCTTAGATATATAATAAAATTCTGTGGGTATCGATTTTTCCCCGCGTCTCTTTTTTTTTCCCTTTTTTTTTATTCGTCTTTCTCCTCATTTTTTTTAATATCCCTTCTCCTATCCTTTTTGCATATGTTGTTTGGGAAGATCTTGGATTGTTTGCGAGTTTCTTTTTCTTTATGTGTTCAACACTTTTCGTGGATAACATGTATTTTTGTGTCTATTTATTTTTATTTTTTTGGGCAATTATTGCAGTGAACATTGGGAGGAAGTGTACTTAAGAATGGTAGAAAAACAATACTAAAGGTGATATAATTACCATTCCGGGTTTAGAGGGCAACCCGTTCGGGACCTTTGTATCCACTTATTTTAAATTATCCGTTCGAAAATGTTGTTTTCACATCCATTTGGTGAATATGTTTCTTATTAGTCGTCGCCAAAGCAACAATCATTCTCAAACAAATCAAATTTTGCTATGGGAGCATAAATTTCAGAATAGTTTACTCCCTCTTTTTGTTGAAACCCTTTACATACAAGCCTGGCTTTGTATTTGATCATCTCACTCGATGCACCTGTTTTCGTTTTGGACACCTTTTTTGCGTTTAATACCGCCTTCTTAATCGTATGGTTATCCACCACCGATTTAAGTTTCTTTTCTTATGCAGAAATCTATATAGTATCTTAATCCCTCTAATTTCGAGCCTCCATAGAAGTTTGAGGATCATCGGATCCGGACATTGCCTCACTCATTAATACATGTAAGAAGAAGTCGTCGTTGTCCTCACTTCCGAAATGAAATAATTCGAGAACGCGAATTAGATCTTGTTAAAATTGTCATCGCCAACACGATCGTTGGACAATTTGTCCAGTTTCTTTGCCCTAGTCTTTCTTGTACTTCGCCGAGCCATCACTTAGTTCTTTTTCCATATCATTTTCCTCACTCACAGATATAAATTTCATTTTGGTTTTCGATTGGATTAAGTTATTTTGCTGAAGACCGAAAACTCAGATTAACATCACTCCAAGCATCGGAAACACATTTTCTAACCAAACTAAGTCAACCAAGTTTGGGAAATTTCTATCTTGTACTCACGTTAACTCGTGATTTTCCTCAAAATCCAATCTGTCACTGAACTTTCAGCTGATTCCGTTACATGTTTAAGATCGACGTGGAAATTAACATTTCGTAACCCACAACCACTTTTCTCTCCGGATCACACACGCGGTACAAACTCGCCGTTGTGATGTACCTCACAAGGATACCCGTCCAACTTTCCCCGTCCTTTGCGTACGTTCCACATACATGGTGGCCATACATCCCCAAATCCTCACATGTAAGACGGACGACATTATCCCACTCTATAACTCGTCCAGAGTTTTGTCACCGGAAATCGATATCAATCTCCGATTGTAAATGGAATTCGCGGTTGGAATTGTGTCTCCCCACAAAAAGTTCTTGTGCCGGGTGGTGGGAATCAAGGCACTAACTATCTCTTGAAGAGTATTGTTCTTCCTCTCCACAATTCTATTAATTCGGAATAATAAGGGGCATTATGTTGCCTTATCACCCTCTCCTTACGGTAATCAAAAACACCTTTGCTATCGGACCTCGCCGCTTTCAATTTGTGATCCGATTGTCGCTCAACCATCCCTACGCACTCCTTAAATTTCTCAAACGCATCAGCTTTATGCCTCAATAAAAACACCCACGATTTCATTGTGAAATCACCAACAATTACTAAAATGTATTGATGACTCCTAAAGACTTTGGCTTAACATGTCCACAGAAGTCCACGTGTACAAACTCCAATGGATTCTTGGATCGCTATTTCACTTGATCATACGCATTGACTATGATTCGGCATAAATACCAACAACTACCTCACTGTCCTAGTACCCAAGAAATCAACTAGATGTATGAACTCCTACAAGCCTATATTGTATACAAACACAGATAGATATTACATGCCTTCAACAAAATGCTTGCAATGTATTATTGTACATAGCAAAGTGGTCAATAACATGCATTCAAAAAAGTCACAAACGTAAGGAAAACGACCAACCCATGCTTAATGAATAAAACTTTTAAACAAAAAAAAAAGAGGAGGAAAAGAGGCAAGTTCATCCTTTGTAATCCCTCTTCCATTGTTTTATCAGCAAGATGCATTCACGTTCTCAGAGGTCTTGACTTCCATTCATCGAACCGATGATTTACGTATCAAAAGATTGAGGTTCCCATCGAAAGTATGGCACATTCGGTGATGTCATAAACTAAGGTCACCTTTCTAGAGCGGAACCCGATTCATTGAACCATGGCCTGAGCCTTCATTCCCCTCCATATAACCTAACTATACGTTCTTTCGGTCACAAATGTCACTATTACCTTAACTATCACCTAGTTTCTCCTTTCCTCTACCACCGCCACCTCGACCTCTTTCGAGGTTCTTTTGAGCCCCTCTATCGCAGAGTGGATTGAGGTTCGTCGTTCCTCGTGTCGTCACATCAAGCATAGTTGTTTTGCCGGATCCTCCACTTGAATCGTCCCCCGAATTATCAACTTTCTTCAAATATTTCACGGTACATTCTTAAATAGCCCTCGGCTTTCTAAGTGATCTCACTATGATTTCTAAGATACTCTGGAAGACCTAGAAGACTTGGAATTTTAACCTTCACTCAAGATTCGTTAATAACTTAACCAATATGTTAAATCTCTTGACATCGTCGTTATATTCTTTGTTTTTAAACTTAAATTGAATAAACGCTTAGAAACCATATTTCCTCTTATCTTTTACTCCTTTCTCAATTAATTCCCGAAGTCGTGCTAGCACTCATGACGGTTTTGTGGGTCAAAAAGTGATCAAGTACCAATCCGGTGCAACTTTGTATCAATCTTGTGGAGGCGACAATATCCTTTAGTAACCATACGTCACACCTTTACGATCCTTAGGCTTCTTCTCATCTCCAATCACTCACTTCCACAAACTTTTCAAAATTAGTTGCCCTTTGATGTACTTCTAACATACGGGGTGATTGGAGCGTTCAACAAGTCAGGTTTTCCCACCATTCAAAAAACATCATCATTTTTTGTCGCACTGCTAACATCTAAATCTTCACCTCACTGCTTTCATAACGTTTAGAAACCTCACTGTCACTAGAGTTGGGACTCGGTTCTTTTTCAAACTTTCCTTCATTTTATTCTTTCCCTCTTTTTCTTCACTTACTAACTTGTGTTTCTACTCAATAAACCACAACTCATCGAATGCATAACGAGGATTGGTGATAAAGCTTGTCTTACTACCAGTAGCCCAGCGTTAGACCGAAAGGTTGGCCCCATGCAACACTATGAACCAAACGAAACAAAACATGCGATTGACAAACCGCCCTATCAAACGAGCAAAACAAACACTGGCCAATACAACAACATAGACGCAAACCCTCGGCAAACTATGGATTCGCCGATACCGTGATTACACGATGTTTTCCAACAACAACTTAGGCCTCTAATCTATAAGGCGAACCCACTAAATTTACGGACACATTTATTGTCAGTGATTTCTTGTATAATCCTCCATTAGGTCGTGCCATATCTTATATAATCCTCCATTAGGTCGTGCTAGTGAAAACCTTTTACTTACATTTCAAGATTCTCCAATAGCAAAATCCTGAAAAATTATTTGTACGGGTGGACGAAAATTAACATTTGCGAAAACGTACACGAATGTCAGATTTGTATGTGCGTATTATATCATTGTACGAGCTTTTTGTAATGTTTTAAAACCCACAATCCCTTCCATGAAGGTTAATCAATGGCAAAGGGAGCGTCAAATGATATCCTCAAGCAAAAATTTCTCCGACTTTTGGTGGATTTGTATCCTCCTTGTCGGAAGACATGTGGCCCATGTCGACGCCCATGTCGACTTATGTTGTCGCTGGCTATGAGCTTGATGCCAACTCAACGCAGTCAATACAAATTCGACACACAAATGGCGTTAACTTCCAAATTTATTGTTTGGGAATTGATCATGGCAGTGACTATTTTGGTTGCGCACAGTCACTTACTCACTTTGTCAAAGATTGTGAAACCTCGTAAAACTTAAGTACTAAAATTCTTGTACGGATAAATTAAATTGCATGAAACGAAATATACTTTATACACTAATAAAACCGACCCACGTAAAAGTATCAAACTAAATGAAAAAAATACGAGTCGTCACGCGCAACCAAATCAAGCTACACTATTTGCGATTCGCGATTACATTTCAGTTTTGGCACTAAGTTAAAAGCCAACATGTGCTCTCAAAGTGGAGCTCATGTAAAGTGATAAAATGAATGTGAGCAACACTTTTATTTACATGCGGTTGTCGCAGTTTTGTTACCGTAAACCTTCGCCGGTCGTGTGAATTGCTGATTTTATTATGACGGTCGAAGTTCGGAAGCGCAACAAAATTTTAACCGGTTGTGACGATATTTTGAAAGTCAAAGCTGTTGAGTTGATTGACCGTCAAATTCAAACTCAACGGTACTTTACTTGTACCAATATGCCCTTAGAACGCACAATCTTTGACAAGGTGACATAAGTGACTGTGCGCAACCAAAATAGTAGTGTTGTGTATCGGTAAGGATTTGCCGATAACCGATATGGGCCTTTTTTCGGGTTGCCGATAATCGATATATTGGTACGATATATCGTTATAGGTGTTATCGACGATAATTTACCGATAATATCGTTTGTTTATCGACAATATAACCAATATCAATAACTATCGGCGATAACTGTACGGGCCGTACAGATAAATGTACGGTTAGTACACTCAGTTGTACGTGTTATTCCCTGAACGCACCGTGGACCCCCTTCCCCCTGATTTTGGTAAAAAATCGCGATATTTCCTTGATTATTTATAATTTAAAGAGGTTTTACTTGGGTTCCACACTCCCATACCTGTCCAGAATGTCCGTTTGACTGCTATTTTTTTTTGCAAGGTTAGTTACGCCCTCACGTCACTTCCATGGTGGTAGTAAGTGGCGGCAGTTTGACATATGTGTTCGTTTGTTCTGTTTATCTGTTTTTCGAAAAAAGTTTGATTTACAAATTTACAATGTAATATTTTCGTTTCGGTACTATAGTTTTAGAACTATAAAGTATTGTTTTAAAATTGTCAACGTTTATGTGCTGCGTTGCATGTAATAAATTTCAGTCAAACAGGTTCGGAAAAGATTCTTATTTGTGGCATGCCACGCTATATAAAGTCAATAATATAATACAGTATGTTGTAAAGTACTATTGTAGGTATACTATATATTTTTAAAGTTATCGCCGATATGGAATTTGTTGGTCTCGGGCCGTGATATCGGGACCTCTGACTGTTCGATAATCGATAACTATCGGTATCGGTGTTATCACGATAATTTTCTTACTAAAACAAAACACTACAAAATAGTCACTGCCATGATCGATTTCCAATTGTTTTTGTCATTTATTTGTTATCTATTTTTTTCTAGCACTAATATTCTAATAACGATGAGCTATGTACACCTTGAATCGTTAATAACGTTAAGAAATTATTAGTGTTATAAATTAATTAGCGCTATTACCGCTAATTTGGATTTTTCAAGATTTCAAAAAAAAAAAACTACTCTAATTGATCCATAACGTTGATTTGGGTAGAACGGATCTACCATCAAGATCTTTACCGTAAAATAGGTAAAATTAAAAAATCTGACAAATCATACACCGTAACGTCATTTTACTCTAATTTATTCATAACTCTAATTTAGGTTTTCTCTCGTATATTTAATACGCGATCAATATCTCTACACTAAAATAGGTATGATCTCATTCTGCCTTTTACGATGAGCGCATTTTTAAGTGCGATCGCGATTATTCTAAACCATACTTCGTATTTTTTTTTCTTAACAAAATACCATTTTGAACGGACTAACATGGCCCTACATCACACTATTCAATAAAATCATAAATTATAATTAGTAACACTAATTCACCAGAACCTTAGTTAACGTAAAAAAAAAAATTAGTGTTGTGAATTTTATTTCAGGCAAAACCCTAAAAAATTGTGGGCGTCGATATAGCGTATATAACGCTAAAAACAATTCAAAGGTGTAGTATGGGCATCAATATCCGAATGGAAGGATGACCCTATGATGTAAGTATATGTGATGTCGCACACTATATTTTGAGTGACCAATATACACTCTCAGAAAAACCAGCTCTTTTACTTCAATCCATGAAATTGCCAAAGTGAACTACAGTACAGTACTAACGAACCTAACCTTACCTGTACTCTACTCTACTTTACAGCATAGTTCAAAAGTAGGTGAAAGTAGGCCCATACAATATGCCTATTGTATGTAAAACATACAATATGACCTTAAGACCCATATTGTATGGGTCGCAAAATGAAAAAAAATAGTAACATGGTTGAGTTGCACATCGATCGATAGAGAATTAAATGTCATGTCTAAATTTTGAAAAACATCCGGACAATTTTTTTTTCCTGTGAGTTTTGTGGTATTTTTTATTTAAACTATCAGATTTGGACGATTGGACGGTCGCTGATCAAAGTAGCGATCTAAGAAGATCACATGAAAAACCCATAACACAACTTAGGGTAGGACTATCTTTCATATTAGCGTCTGCAATTTTGAAGGCCACACTAAATACAGCCTCAAATTGACCAACCAGGCAGTATGGGACGATAATTTTTTTTTTCCACACTGCCAAAAATATTACCAAAACCTACCCGTTGGTGGCTGCAAAAACACGATTAAAAAAAAAAAAAATCCACATTGCCAAAATATTACCAAAACCTACACGTTGGTGGCTGCAAAAACACTTTGGCTAAAAAATTTCGTCTGGCGGCGTGCGCTGTACTATGATCAAAAGTCAGATTCGTACGTTCGTTCAAGAGTGTGCACAACGCACACAAATACAGTATGCCTAGTCTACGCGAGTTTTGTGCCAAGTTTTGTGCGCCTACCAAAGGCCTACCATAAAAAGGTCTACTGTAAATTGAAACTGGAAATTTACGGAAACTTGTAAACAAATTACGGTAACTTTACATTTTTTTTACGGATATGTACGGAATTCCAGGAAAAGATACGTCGTAGTTATTGGTACGTTCTGTTCAGTGAACTGAACAGAAATATCACGGAACTTGTACGTTATTTCATCGAAAATGTACGGACATTTTCGAAAAGAGACGTTGAACGTCACACTAATTTCACGCGTAAAGTTTGAAAATTGTACGGGCCTCTTCTTCAATTTTTTTTGAAAGAAGCCGCCATTAAATATTGAAAATTTATACCTGTCAGATAGGCTCAGAGTGACGGAATTTGATAAAAGTTTACATTTGCGGACGTTTGAACCCGGTTATGCCACACAGGTGGAATAGCCTATTTTGGACGTCTCCACTGCCAGTTGATGAAGGAGTTCCAAATCACTCATAGAGTGTGATATCTAATTAAACATTTTTAATATTTTACCGCTCATTTAACGAGAAAAACTTGCAAACTGCGCTATATGTATAAGTTTTTTTTTTCCATGTACGGAATAGTACGGAAAGAAATTCATTAACGATTTTTAACGATTTGTTCAAAAGGTTCAATGCGTTCGTTGCGTATAATTCGTCGCGATTGGTACGTTCGCACTAATCGCCGTGAACAACTATGTAAAAACGCCTACTCTTGAACTATGCTTTACAGTCCTTTGAATTTGTTGCACGCTAAAGTTCTCGACAGCACCTTTAAATCCAAAATACACATGCCACGTGTCAATGCTGTCCGTCAAACCTTCTCCAACTTGCGCACTCAGCAACGAGATCCCGCCGGACTGCCGAATAAAACAATGATTCTGTCTTCTGTCATATGAGACTCGGCGCTGAGGGTTAAACGCTGAGAGCCCTTCGTTTGCATGTCGCATGCAAACGATGCTAGCGAATCACGAGATTCTATTTGTCGCATTATTTGTTTAAAATGAATAGTGCTCGCGAGTTCGTTAACTTTTAGCCCTAACGAAGGGGCGCTTCTTTACAACGGCGCTGTATCCTCACCCACAACAATTATGCAAGCCGGCGACGCCGTACAATCCGCCAATTCGCAGCGCACCGAAAGGTTTTGTCGCATGGGAAATGTGACGCGGCGAAGGCGCTTTGTCGCAGTGCGACGATAACTTTGTCGCCCGTCGACAATTGTCACCGGACCGACCTACGACTAGGTCGTTTCGGCGCGCAGCAAATTGAACGTACAAGTTTGTAACCATCCAGTTCGCTTTCTATAAATGGGGAACACGAGAGAAGCTAAGGGGAACCAACAACTGCTACTGTGGTTATTCCTGCTTAGAGCTAGGGATTTCTCTTCCTTTTGGGTTATTTTTTCTTCTTTTTACTTTCATTTGGTGACTAAATTCATTGGGATTCACCTTTTTTTTTGAAAGAAGATTTTTAATATCGACTTTGGGACCAATTTGTAAGGACTTTGACAACTATGGATACTCAAAGGTTTATGGCATGGCGGTTTTTGGGTGTCTTGTTGCCAATAGCTATTTTCCACGTGGCAGTTTGCCATGGGGCTTATGGCGGTCTTGCCGGAACTTCCCAGGCCACGTGGTATGGTGAAGCGCAAGGGGATGGGACAGATGGTGAGTCAATACCTCTCTCCCTCTCTCTCTCACTTCTCTCTCCCTCTCCCTCTCCCTCTCTCAATTTTGAAACGCTCAAATTCACAATCCCTAAATTTTAGAGCCATTTTCCGTTCTCTCTACCTTCCTCTTATTCTCCAATTCATGTCACTCACTCCCGTGTTCTGTTTTGTCTTTTCTGTTCCCTTCTACCCCATTCAATTCTGTTCCATTCCGTTTAAACGTTTTTCCGTTTTCCCGTTATCTCCAGGGGGAGCCTGTGGCTATGGTGCTCTCTCTCTCACTCCGTACAAAGCCATTATTGTGGCTGGGAGTGCTCCTTTATATCAAAATGGTTTAGGATGTGGATCATGCTACCAGGTCAGTTCCTTTCAATGGAAACTAACGCATGGAACTCTTTGTTTTGGATGTCATTTCCATTTCGCTTCCCGGTTCAGTTTGTTTCTGTTTCTTTTCTGTTTCTTTTTCCTTTTCTGTTTTGTTTTCTAATTCTTTTATGCATCGGACTTGTTTCAGTTCCCCTAACTTCGCCCTTTCACTCCTTCTATTTCTTTCTTTATTTCTTTCTTTATTTATTTATCGGCACAGGTTAAGTGCACGAATGCTCTCTGTGCGTCTACGCCTGTCACCGTAGTCGTGACAGATCTCTGCCCGGGCGGCGATTTTTGCGGCGGAGGAAAAACTCATTTTGATTTGAGTGGAACGGCTTTTGGGGCTCTCGCGCTCCCTGGAAAAGAAGATGCTCTGAGAGCCGTTGGGGTTCTGGATATTTCCTATCAAAGGTATATATGTTTTTCTGCTAAGTTTCTTATTTTTTGACTTTTTTGGGTGTTGTTAGGATATGTTTTGGGCATTCTTTTGGACATCTTTTGGATATCTTTTGGATATTTTTTGGGCAATTGTTTTTTATGTTCTCCCGGTGCTTTGGAATTGTATAAGATATGGATTTTAAAACATAAGAACTTCACTCAAAAGAAGTACAAAAATGGTGTTGCAGAGCTCCTTGTCCCTATGCCTCTAGTTCCCTGTCTTTACGGATTCTTCCCGGATTCAACTCGTTCTATGTCGGACTCGTTCCGTTGGGCGGCGGCGGTCCCGGATCCGTCTCATCCGTCGCTTTCAAACAGGTGAAGGAAGCTTTCTCGCAGCTTCTTTGTACATTTTCCTTTTCAAACTTTCTTGAGACTCTCTTTTCTTCTTAGGAAGCTGTTTAGGATATTACTTAGGGAGCTTCATTGCAATTTTTCCGTTTTTGGAAGCTTCTTTGCAGCTTCTTTAGGACTTCACCTTTCCAGCCCTTTTTTGAGGAAGCTCATTGTTCATCCTTCAAGTTTTTTCTCCCTCTTTCTCTCTCTCTCTCTCTCTTTCTTTTGTTTTTTTGTCAGGCAAATTCTGCTGTTTTCACAACCCTGACAAAGGACTGGGGGGCGTCTTTCTTCTTCCTCTCCTCCTCCCCCCTCTCCGGCCCTTATATCGTCCAATTGACCGCAAGCGCCACCGGTAAAGAAATAATACTAAAAATGTGCATAAAAGTAAATGTTAATGGAAATATGAGTGTGGATACAAATGTAACTGTGGCTGCAACTTCAAATGTAAAAGTGAATGTAAATGTAAACATAACTGTAACTGTATACTGTAAATGTAACGAAAACTGGAACTGAAACTGGAACCGAAAATTTCACCTGGAACTGAAACTAGAGTTGTAACTGTAAATGCAACAGTATATGTAATTGTACTCGAAAATAGAAATAAGACACAAACGTACAAACTTTCCACACATATCCACAGAAGTTCAACAGTTCTTTCTTCCTCTTCTGTTAGCTTTTCAGTTTCAGTTTTTGAAATTCCATTCCAGTTTCACATTCACTACCAGTTGAGAATTGTAGTTTCATTGGTATTATTAGCCAGAGAACCAATTTCAACTCAAATTGCAAAAAAAACAAAAATGCAATTGCAATAGCAAAAAGTCCAATTTCATTGTCGAATGGAATTTGATTTTCTGTCCAATACTTTGTTTCAATTCTAATGTCAATCTTTATTATGAGTTCAAGTCCATTTCCAATTCCAGTTTTGATTTCAATCTCAGTTTCAATTGCAGTTTCGAAGTAATTTCAAGTTCATTTTCAATGTCCAGTATCAATTTTAACTATTCATCCAGTATAATTATCCAGTTCAGTATCTGTAATTACTAACAGGATTCCCACATGGAACAACTGGCAGGTGAGATCATCACATGTCCGAAAACAATTCCGTCGACTTTTACAGCGGGGACTTTGTACGATTGTGGAGCACAATTTTCTTCGGGAGGAACAAGTTCCCAAATTACACCTAATTTGCCTGGTCTCTCTCCTCCTACATCCTCTCCTCCTCCATCCTCTCCTTCTCTCTCCTCTCTTCCTCCTCCATCCTCTCCTCCTCCATCATCCTCCTCTCCCCCGCCATCCCCTCCTCCTCCTTCAGTTCCAATAAGCCCACCTCCAAATTCGCCTTCGTCGACAACGCCTCCAGCAGGTCAGTATCTGATTCGTTTTATTAAGCTATTAGTATTTGGTTTATTAATTTTGGTCATATTCATAATATATATATATATATATATATATATATATATATATATATATATATATATATATATATATAAATATATATATATGTATATATATGTATTATATATATATGTATATGTGTATGTATATGTATACGTGTATGTATATGTATATGTATGCACATATTTTACAAATAGGCTCATTATGGCTGTTAATGATCACTTTTGACATTGTCTACATGATCAGCATCAACGAAGAATGATAAAAAATGTCTATAACAGATGTAATTATAAAACCTTATCAATTTCACTCTAATTTCCTTGAAATGCTTGTCAATACAAACAATTGTCACACATTTCCGCAATTTTTTTTCCTCTTTTGCTGTTCTAATTTTTGGTCATCTTCGCCAAAATAACATACTTTTCTAATTTTATGTCTTCTTTACTTAACTTTGATTACAGGTACGAAAGTGGTTATTTCTCAAACTTTGGTTGGAAGTTATCTTTCTGACAACGGAAAAGCGGTGACTTATCACTATTCGGTTAATTTCAGAAACAGCGGAGATAAACCGGTTAACACCCTAATTTTTGTTGCGGACAACTTTAATCCCATCGATAAATACAACATTGTTTCTTTGGGTGCAAATACGTATACTCTTCCAAATTATATTTTTCCTTTGGCAGTTGGAGCCTCTTATGCCCAATTTGGTTATCATATTGTCGGAGGACCGGGGAAATTCACTATTTTAAGCCAATCTTGATGATCTCACATCATATTCTTACGCTTGAATCTCAATGGTGTTTCGATATTTTTGTATCGGAAGTGTATTTTAGTCAATATTTGAAAATCTTATGGGGATTCGAAATTAGTGTGGATTTGCTAATTTTGTATTCAAATCGACATCAATGTCTTGGTCGAGAAAATATTTCGGCTCGGATTGGAGGAGCTAAAGAATAAAACTCTCCGTGACCGCATTTGCGGCTGTACGATAAATTTGGGAAATTTGAAAAATTGGAAAATCGAAAAGCTTGGAAAATTGTTTAGCTTTAAAGTAGAATGGGAAGTCGGGAAGTTTTTCAGTTATAAATTAGAGACTTGAGTTTGGAAGAGTCCGGATGAGGGAATTTGACGATAGGGAATTGAAAATGGGGAGTTGTTTTTTTAATTTCAACATGTAGTTTTATTGTTGTACTTTAAGAATGTACTCTAGTTGCCAAAGATTCTCGGAGAATCTAAAGGGAGAGAGATGAAACGTGGACATTAAAATGTGATGTATTTTTGTAGTGAAAACATTCGTTGTAGAATCACGAGATTATAGTATCTGAGATGAGATTCTAAAATAGATTATTTTATGTCCTTTACTTTTCAAAGAAATTCGATTTTCTTCATAATGACCTTTAAACTTCTAAAGGATTGGCAACCTAGATCAATCTTTCAACAATTCGGGGAGAAACTTGAGAAAACGAAACACTACTATACTTTTAGGATCACGAGGTATTTTTGGAAAAAGTAAGGGCATTGTTCCTCTTTATAATGAACTCAAAAGATTCTTTTTGTTCTTTGCTCTTCTTTTCTTGAAATGAGATCAAGGGTTTTAAAGGTGTGATTTTATGGGTTTTTTATCCATAGTGGTTTACTTAGGTAATTTTGTTTTGGGTACCCTACCTGGATGTTGCTTTGTCTCCTCTCCCCCTAACTCTCCCTATCCCTCTTCCCCTCCCCCTCCCTCTCCCCTCCCAATACCCCTATCGCCCGCTAAAACTTGAAACTCTGTGTGCTCCATTGCCCACATTGCCCACAGAAATCGCACATCCAAAAGAAGCTTATCTAGATAGTGCCGACTCCAAGTTGATATAAACCCAAATGACTGACCCCTTGACAATCACAAACCCATTATAGCTTCACCCTTGTGAAATAAGACTTTCTGTGTGCTCAGTTCCACCACAGAATGCAAAGTTAGAATATGAGTTTTGGACACATTCACCCACTTTGACTTTCCCTTAGAAATGCAGCCACCCTGGCAGGCAAAAACTCTGACCGACTACATCTCTGTGTAGCCTGGACTCCCATGAGTCCGCAGCAAAAAGAATCACTGAAAATGGTCAAGTAAATTGATAGTTATGGCTGGCCAAAGTTTGCCATTTATACAAGGTGCTCTCTGGGAGAGGCAGCTACCTACCCAAAATTTTCTAAGTCCTATTCCCCCTCTAAAACTCTATCTACTGAAGTACGGCACCAATCAAATTACTGTGTCGTACAGAAAAGTACAGGTGCTGGTGTACTTTCTGTACGGCCATTGTACGACATGACCAAAATGTCGACAAGTGTCAAATCAGGATTAGTTCCTGTAATCTCTTGAATTCCCGTAATCCAATGTTATCACGCCACGTGTCATCTGACGTGGCAAAGACCGTAAAACGCCAAAAGTGCCTTTTTTGTACTTCCTTTCAACTTTTACAAAAAAATAAACAAACACTCCTTCCCCTATTTCCTTTTTCTTTTTCTTTTTCCTTTTATAAAACTTAAGAAAAATACTCTCGTATTTAAAACAATGCATTAGATGAACTGAAATAATAATTGCATCACACATTTCATTTAGCACCCCACTTATCATAAATCCGATCAAAGATTTTATCCACCTCCTCCCTTTTTCATCCAACCAGAATCTACTTTCCCTTTTGCATTTCCAACAGTCAGCCCCATCCCCATCCTGCAACACATACCCGGATGATAACCCTTTTACAGGCACATTTTCACAAGCGACATCACACCAAGTAGTGATGTCAAATCCATCCACCCCCAAATTTTCCCAAAAAACACTAGTCCCCACTAAGTTCCTCATAAGATCTACATCTTCCGTACTCATATTTTTATCCATGATAATTACCCCATTTTTTGAACATCCCTCACTCTCTCCCATGGAATTCTTTCCACCATCACTTTCTAATTTAATTCCCAATAAATATTTTTTCTCCCCTAAACCTTTAATCAAATATTTCTCTTCTCCCCTATCCTTTAAAACCTCTTCGAGTTTCACTTCTCCCCTTTCCTCGAAATCCGTTGAAGTCTCCCTTTCCGACCTGTTTTCTGTTTCCCTATTATCTATAAAATTATTCTCATTAATTTTATCTTTCCCGTTTTCATTTATGAATCCTAGATCTGACTTTCTCATTTTTAAGTCATACACTCTACACTCTTCGACATCCTCAAGTACCTCCTCTCTCTTTACTTCCCTTATACCTCTAAAAGCACACTGTTGCTTTCGTGGAATTTCTGTGTGCTTTTCTCTCTTCCCCATACTACTAATCCGGAGAAGCTCTAAAAAATCTTCATCCTCTTTCTCCTCTTGCCCTTCTTCCTCCTCATCCACATTCCAACTTCTAAGTTTTTTCAAACAAGGCCATTCCTCCATATAGTGACCCGATTCCCTACAAAAGAAGCAAACCCCCTTTTTTCGAAGCTCCACTTTCTTTTCTTCTCCCTCTCTTTCCACCAAAGTTCCGATAAGGTTTACCTTTGTCTTTCTTCCCCTCATCACGCTTCCGCTCGTCACCACCGTTCCTCTCATCACGCTTCCGCCAATCACCGTCGTTCCTCTCATCACGCTTCCGCCTATCACCACCAGCTGTAAATGCATTCACCTTGTCACTTCCCCTACGAAGCTCCAAAGTGCTTTCCCTCACAAGAATTATCCCCATGGTAAAGCTCCAAGTCCACGAGGAGCCATCCATTGCCTGCATACGACAAATGATGTTTTCGTACTCATCTGGGAGTTTCATAAGTAGTGTATTAATCTTCCTCTCCTCAGATTCTACATATCCCGCACTAGCAAGCTCAACATATAGCGCAGCAATATCATTGCAAAATTCTATCATGCTATCGCCTTTATAAACATAGGCATCTATTTCTTGTTTTACTAATTGCTGCCTCTGAATAGTCTCACTCTTATAAATCTGACTTAGTGCTTCCCCATATCTCTGAAGACTTCGTTAGACTTAAAAGAGTGATAGCTATGGACTTAGACACATATCTAAGTATGAAATATTTTGCTATAGTGTTTTTGCATTCCCATATTTTTCTGTCATTTTCTTCAGTTTTAATCGCTACAAGTGGTACCATAGTTGAGAGCCTAGCTCCCCTCACCATAGGTGTCCATTTTTCCTTCTCCCCTATTTCCCCATCCACGGAAAGGTTTTTCCCTTCACCTTCCGTTGCATTTGAACTCCGGTTGATACTCTGGGCAGCCCCAGATGATTCTCCATAGTATGCTCCTCCAAAGCCAGGTGGCGGACATCTCACTTGTCCCGAAACAATTCCCCATAAGTGCTTCTCGAAAAGCAATCCCTCCATTGTAAACTCCCAATAAGTGAAGCCTGTTCCATCAAACATAGGCACCCTAGATGGTGGGCCCATAACCTGAAACTCTGTGTGCTCCATTGCCCACAGAAATCGCAGATCCAAAAGAAGCTTATCTAGATAGTGCCGACTCCAAGTTGATATAAACCCAAATGACTGACCCCTTGACAATCACAAACCCATTATAGCTTCACCCCTGTGAAATAAGACTTTTTGTGTGCTTAGTTCAACCACAGAATGCAAAGTTAGAATATGAGTTTTGGACACATTCAACCACTTTGACTTTCCCTTAGAAATGCAGCCACCCTGGCAGGCAAAAACTCTGACCGGATCCAAAAGAAACTTATCTAGATAGTGCCGACTCCAAGTTGATATGAACCCAGATGATTGACCCCTTGACAGTTACAAACCCATTATAGCTTCACCCTTGTGAAATAAGACTTTCTGTGTGCTTAGTTCCACCACAGAATGCAAAGTTAGAATATGAGTTTTGGACACATTCACCCACTTTGACTTTCCCTTAGAAATGCAGCCACCCTGGCAGGAAAAAACTCTGACCACCTATTCCCCTGTGTAGCGTGGACTCCCTTGAGTATGCAGCAAAAAGAATCACTGAAAATGGTCAAGTAAATTGATAGTTATGGTTGGCCAAAGTTTGCCATTTATACAAGGTGCTCTCTGGGAGAGGCAGCTACCTACCCAAAATTTTCTAAGCCCTATTCCCCCTCTAAAATTCTATCTACTAAAGTACGCCACCAATCAAATTACTGTGTCGTACAGAAAAGTACAGGTGCCGGTGTACTTTCTGTACGGCCATTGTACGATATTGCCAAAATGTCGACAATAATCTCCGGCATAGTTACTGTAATCTCCGGCATTCCCGTAATCCAATGTTATCACGCCACGTGTCATATAACGTGGCAAAGACCGTAAAACGCCAAAAGTACCTTTTCCGTGATCGCGGCGCCTATCGCGGTCGTTCTGTTCAAAACGGGCTATAATCCTAGCCGTTGAAATTTGACGCGCGGTATTTGTGTTGCTATCGAAACAAATGCGCGGTATCAGTTCCGTCCCCATATCGTACTCTGTAGTAAATCAAACTGTATCTATGCACTAAGTATTTATTCGCCGTTAAACGAATTAATCTACATGTTACGATTTATATATTTTTCGAACCGTATATATCGTAATATGTGTCCTAGACTTAACGGTTAGAGCTAACGGCTATTGTAACTTAACGGACCGCAGGTACCACGATCAATTCCTGGGTCCGTCAAGTAGCTTTTGGTAAATATATCTAATCCACCCCATGTTTTCTCTAGTGAGCTTAGGCAGCCATGGCTCTAGCTCCCTATCAAGCCTTCAGTGACTACAACAAGTGTGGGGACTTGGAGAAGGGAGTCAGGGACAGACTGCCTTTGCTCTTTTTCTATAAAGACCTAGAAAATACTCAAATATCATTAAAACTCTCACTTTACCCCACCCTCTCTCTCGCCCTCCTCTCCCTCTCCCCCTCCTTCCCAGTCTCCTCGTCCCTCTCCTTCCCCCTCTCTCTCCCCTCTGTCTCCATCTCCTCCTCAATCCACCACTCCCTCTCAATCTCCGTCTCTTTCTCCCTCTCCATCTCTCTCTTCCTCTCCCTCCGCCTTCCCCTTTGACTCCTCCCCCCCCCTCTCGCCCTTCCCATCTCCCTTTCCTTCTCCCTTTTCCTCTCCGTCTCACCCTTCC